>OY757907.1:123839645-124112145 GCA_963585895.1 Sepioteuthis lessoniana
CAAGACAGTTACTCACCTTCCTTAATGTCCAGACCTTGCTCCCTGTGACCTTTGGTTATTCCCTAAGCTCAGAGGCTGTTGTTATGAGACAATTGAGGAGCTGAAAGAGGCTGTGATGAAGGTCATTGACATGCTCACACAAGAGGACTTCCATGGGGCCTTCGAGAGGTTGTTGGAACAATACAAGTGCATCGCAGCCAGAGGAGATTACTTCAAAGGGGACTAGAGTTTCATGTGTGTACTATCAATAAAAGTGCCCACACGGAAAAAGTCTGGAAACTTATTTAATAATCCTCATAACTATTAGAGCAGCCAGGTTTCTTTAGTCTTGGCTAGGGAACCAGTCAAGGAGAATGAAAACTCTGAAATCAAACTAGCTGTACTCTACTTAAAAATTGACCTCGTGTTACATCCTGCTTGCAGGAGAGAAGAAATACATACTTTATGTAATAGTTCAATAAGCTTTGGGGCATGCAGTTTGAGGGGTTCCATGTTGATACCATCAAGACCAGTTGATTTCTTTTTGTTCATTAGATAAGCAGTTTGGTTACTTCTTGGAATGTTGTCAAGCTCTTCTTTTATAAAATGTTGATGAAACTTCTCTAGAAAACCAAAGTCAACATTGAATGGTCTTTTGAAAACACTGCTATAGGCTCTCTCCAGTGGTTTCTACATAGACAGATATGTACATTCATAAATATGTTTTTTTGTTTATTATCAAGATCATAAATACTTTAGCATATATCAAGTTAAATTTTATAACAATTTTTGTTTTATTGTTATGTGATAGAATATAATGCATTAATCATAAAACTTTTAAAAAGATTAATTTTATAGAAATGATTGTGTGATGGATTTAAATGGCATGTAAATTTCACAGGAAATTGATGTTTTTCTTTGCTAGATTACACTAAATGAAATATTTCAGTTTGCAATGCCAAATTTCCCACAAAGCTGAAACACACCTATCCAAAACCTGTATTTAGCCACATGCATCTTTATGTTGCTTTTCCATTATCAGGCCTTTGATGGAAAAGAGAGTCCAAGTAAGAAAAATATTTTTCACAGTTATCTTTCATAAAGTTCAGAAAAATATTTGCCTTAGTTAAACAAGTGTATATAAACTTATGAATAGATAAAACTATAAATAATAATATTTATCTTTTTTTATAGATTTCTCCCAATAGATTATTTTCCACAAAAAATGACAAAATTATCTATGTATGGATTGACACTTCTGCCTTTGATCACAGTGACACTCCTGCCTCAGATCAGAGTGACACTCCCGGAAACTTCTGCCTTAGATCACAGTGACATTCCTTGACACTTCTGCCTTGGATCACAGTGACACTCCATGACACTTCTACCTCTGATCAGAGTGACACTCTTTGACACTTCTACCTTTGATCAGAGTGACACTCCTTGACACTTCTGCCTCGGACCACAATGACATACCTTGACACTTCTGCCTTGGATCACAGTGACACTCCATGACACTTCTGCCTCTGATCAGAGTGACACTCCTTGACACTTCTGCCTTGGAGCAAAGTGACACTCCTTGACACTTCTGCTTTGGATCAGTGACACTCCTTGACACTTCTGCCTTGGATCAAAGTGACACTCCTTGACACTTCTGCTTTGGATCAGAGTATAGTATAATAAAAATGATACTAGATGTCTACCAATTTATCATGTATTAATGCCTTACAGAATGCAAAAAATGAAAATAAACTCAGTGAATAATTAGATAAATGTTATGGTTTTTATTTAAATTAGTTCCAAAATTTTACAAAATTGATACACAAAGAATTTTGTTATGAACACAAAGAAATAACTTATTAAAATTGATTTATCTGGTATTCCAATTGCTAAAAATCTGCTATAAAATTTCTACTTGTACTATTTGAAAATATGATTATAAACAAATCTGAATAGAAGTTTTTATAACAAAACACCTATATTCAGGATAATCCAAAGGTGCAATACAGCTCAGTTAGTAACATTAGAATAAGCTGACTCTATCCCTTGCAGAGGGGTTGGACCCAATACACACAAAAAAGGGGTGTCCAGCTTAGGATGCTAAATTGCATCTGATGGTGAGGTTCCACTTTTCGAGATCTGAGGAGTGTGGATTACCTCTTGATTGTCATTACTTCCAGGTCCACTCTGACCCAGAGTGATAGTATATGTTAGGGTCCCATCTATGGGTTAAATAGATCTGTTTGAAAAGTAATCCTGTTCGATAAAACCATGTGCAAAAAAATCCTAAAATAAAATATATCTATACAAAAAATGGAAATATGAATGTACAATGAATGTTATTTCCTAAATACTAGGCATAAAATAACCCTAGAAGGTTATATATATATATATATATATATAGATATGTTTATTTCCGTTTGTGTGTGTGTGTGTACGGTTCATGCTTTATTTAACTTAGGTTTGAATTTATCTATAAATTTTATTGATGAATTCAAACCTAAGTTAAATAAAACATGAACCGGACACACACACAAATGGAAATAAACACATATATATATATATATATATATATATATACCCACACAAAAACATAAGTAATTAAAAACCATTCAAAATGCAAACACTAGTAAATTAAAATCTCATTTACAACCCATTAACAAGACCTTGTGCCAAACATGTTCTCAGACGAAAGAAAAAACTGAAAACACACACACACACACATATACAGACATATGTATACATATACAAAAAAAAATGAGAAAGAACTATCAGTAAATTTAAACCCACAAAACTCCCCATGATACACACTTACACACACACAAAAAAAGCTATTAGTGAAACCCAAAACCACTCCAACGCCACCACACTCACATACACACACACACACACACACACACACACACACAACTATAAACATACCAAATATCAAAGACAGGTAAAGCAGACCTAAGTAAATACACTCCAGGAAAGAGAAACAATGACCCCTATATAAACCAGTCTGACCAACCAAAGGTCATTTATACTGGAAACAAGTGTGTTCAAGTCTCATTGAGTACCTCATTAAAAAGGCCTTGTGCCATATAAGTTCTCTGACAAAAGCAACAAGCTGGAAATATACATATAACACGTATGGAAGAACAAAATAAATAAATTAAAAAAATATGAAACTCTTTGTGGACCTTCTTATTTATTCTTTCTTTGGACCTACAACAACCATCTTTATATATTTATTTATATATATGCTTATTGGCTGCCAGAGTGCTCAATTCATGAGAACTTTGGACTTTTGTATGTGGTAGCTGTCAATTCTCCACTAGAGTATTCAACCCATGGGGGAGAGATATTTACATGATGATGAGATATTTTTTCTGTTAGACCTATACTTGCATGCTTGATTGAGATTAAAAGATCCATTACAAATATTTAGTATTTAAGATGGTTGTCATTTTCAATGAATTTGCATTCAAAATAAATGTATTCTTGACTATATACTTGTAACAACAATAGGAAGAGTCCCCATAGAATAATGGTTAAAGTGCCAGACTGCAGTCTTGAAGTAAATTTAAATTCCACTTATGCTATTTAGTTAACTTTTGGACTAATACTCTTCGGAAAGGTATGAATCCCTGTATCCACCCCCAGCTATGTGTTAAATAGTATCAGTACTGTTCATCTACAAGGATGGCTTTGGCATTAAATAACCCACAAAGGTTGATATTCTATTAAACAAAAAAACTCAATAAGCATATAACAAAAAGAAGCAATGACATGATGGTGGTTGTGGTGTGAGTAATGGCGGTAATAAAAACTAATAAATATAAAAAATAAACTAAAAAAAAGGAAATTAATGGTGATGATGATTGAAATGCTTCCAATGGCTGAGATGACATTTCAGAAAGTTCATTTATTCACATCAGTAGCCATGGACTTTGATATATTTAGAAAAGTTGTCATGTGATCTGTCATGTGATCGACTATCAATGATATGGTCTGCATTTTTGTTGCAGCAATGAATAACCTAAAAATTGTGTGATGACTCAGATTTATCTTTAAATGCAAACTTATGAAATAAATTTGTCTGAGAAATTAAAACCTAAAATACCATGATTATCTATAAACAATTTCCCCTTTGAATAAAAAACAAAACATCTTAAAAGGTTGCTTTTAACTCCTTAAGAAAAAAAAATCCTATCACACTTTTTACTTTAGCTTAATCAATTTTGGCCTAGTGGGGTGGGGCTGCAGAATACACTGACTGCATCTCTGCAGAGGGGTAAGATTGCCCAATGAGTGTCCTGGATATAACACTAAACAATCTGATGGTGAGGCTCCAGTAATGCTTTCATTTTGGGGAATATGGAGTACCTCTTCATTGCCATCACTCCCAGGTCCACTCTGGGTCAGTTGGTAGCCTCCCCCCACCTGACAGGGTCCTATCTCTGGGTCAAATAGAAGTATCTGACATCTAAACTATGAATTATGCTAAAGTGAATTGTTTGAAATAGAACAGTTTTTACATTTAACTGTATGTAAAGAAAAAACTGTGTACTTATGCTAAGCTGATTTTTTTAAAGTAGAACTGTTTCATCATTTAACTGTGAGTGAACAAATTACTGATGTTTTATTGAATTGTTAATGATACATAGCAATACTTGAAAACATTTAACATTGTTGACATGCTAAACTGAATTATTTGAAATAAAACTGATCATTTAACTGTGTGTAAACAAATGACTAATGTTTAATTGAATTGTTAGTGATACATAGCAATACTTGAAAAAATTAAACTGTGCACAAACAAAATGATTAGTAGTCAAAACAGTTATTCATATTAGATAAAAATAAGTAAAACCATTTAACTCTGAGAAAAAAATGAGTTCAGGCTCATCCTAAAATATTTTTAGAAATCATGTATTTAATATATATGCATAAAAAAATTTGGCATTAAATAAACTACCATAATTGACATGAAATAAAACCAAACCAAACCAAAGTATATGCTCAATTAACTTCTATCAAGTCAAAGTAATGTCACATTTTTGGTAAAAGAACAAAAAACACTTTAGTTGTAACAAATTTTAAATTTATATATCTAAAATATAATCATCATTATGAACAACTCTTTAAAAAGCTGCCTTTTGTGGTCATTAAGCTTAGTATCAAGTTACTGATTATTTATAGAATATTTATTATACTGCCATATATATATATATATATATAAGGAAAGTACTGTATTTGTAGCATTTCATAGCTATCCGATTTAAAAATTATAATAATCAGGATAAGCACAAAAGCAGACCCAAGGTTTATTAAATTGTAAACTTGATTGGAAATTGCTTTATTATCTTTGGATATTTCAATACTGTTGTACTAACTAAAATCTCAGTTTTGTGGGGATATACAAAATGCATTGAAAAAAGGATTGAGACTGAAGTTGTATTTACCAAAAAATAGAAATGCACAAAGAATGAAACGGGCAAATACCCTTGGGAAAGGCATGAACTCCCTTATCCTCCCAGCTATGGGTTAAATAGTACCACTACTGTTCTTCTAGGAGAATGGCTTTGGCATTAAATAACCTACAAAGGTTGATATGCCATTAAAAACAAAGAAACCAAACCAAAGAATGAAATGTTAATTTTCTTTAAAATAGTCCTCTCAGCATTCTGCATTCCAGCAACTTTCCCGTTGGTCAACGGAACACTGAAACTTCTCTTTTCATGTGAAAGTGTGCTGTCATTTCTTTTGATGTCTTCAAAATCTTACTGCTAAGGTAAATTTTCAGTTTAAGAAACTTTTAAAAAATCCACAGAGCTTAGCCTGGTGAATAATCAAGTTAACGGCACTTGTACAATCCTATGTTTCCCCTAAAACAGCGAGACAATTTGAGCAGAGTACTTAGCTGGATTGTCATTGTGAATCTGCCACAGCATCACAGAAACAGTTAAAGACTTCCATGTAATTCTGTTTGGTAAAAGTTTCACCTTCAAGAGTATATTCATGGTGAACTATAACTTCTTTATGAAAAAGACCATGAGCAGCAATTTGGTTTTACTCTAGAATAGGAAAATCTTCTTTAGCTTTGGTGATAATAGAAACTTCTACACAAATAACTGAACTTTAGTTTCAGTATTGTAGCTAAATATCTATGGTTTGTCACCTGTTATGATGGTTTTCAAAAAGTCTGCATTGATTCCTGCATACAAAAGCAAATTTGTTGCTTTGGTTATCTGAGACTTCTGTTCTTGAATGGAATAAACATGGCTGCAACTTTTCTCATCTCCAAATCTTCAGTAAGACTGGCTTGAAATGACCCAATGAAAATGCCCACCTTATCACAAATCTTTCTGAGAGTCAGTCTTCTCACCACCAACACTAGACTGCTCAATTTCTTAAATGTTTCAGCATTTCCACCAGTGGAAGACCTCCCTGGATGCTCATCACTCTCAAATGATATTCTTTCTTTGAAGTGGTGCCACTCAAAGATCCTGAGAGGAGTGTGCATAATGTCTGTAAACTACTTTAAACTTTTCAAAGGTTTCACGACCAATTTTGGCAAAATTTAATGCAAATTTCTTGTCCACTCTTTTCTGCTATAAGAAAATATGATATGCTAAAATGCTTTGGAAGATATGTGCACAGCTGAGAAAATTATAGAGTATAATGATGATGTCTAGACAAAGTGTGGATGAGTCAGTGCCAATTTGAAAGAAAATACATCCTAGTCTCAATACTTTTTGAACATACTTCACACATACAAAACTTTGATTATACACATTAGAAAAAACAATTTGAGTTTCATATTGGACTTTTGTCAATGTTAATAATGATGCCTTTATTCGTAACTAATGGTACATTTGAACAGATTTTTATTCTGCTTCCAAAAGGTCTTAGATCCATCACTTGAAAATAAAGCCTTTTTCAGGTGATGGTTTTATGAAGCTAGTCACCACAAACCACCTAAATGAAAGAATATTGCAAATAAGTGTTTGTAAAAGTATAGTATTTATAAATCTATTGATTTATTAGTCATGTGGCCTATATTTATATAACTTTATTCTGTAGATGAAGACATTGGTAAGGCTTCCAGTTCTGATACAAAAATGAAAATGTCTTAATTTCAGACTTAAGAAAAATTCTTAGAGGACAGCTTAATGTTGTATTATGAAATATATATATATATATATATAAATACATGAAGTGTAAGTGACAACAGTTTACAAGAGACAGCTAATTACCAAGTGATGAGGAATGACCATGATGATAAATGATCATCTTAGTCGGTGAGATTGAGATTGGTTGGCATATCAACCTTTGTAGGTTATTTAATACCAAATCCTGTTAATACATATGTATATTAAATATATATATGATTTGGAAATGAATAAATTGTCGGTAACATTAATTTTATACTAACCAAAGCACATTTGTTTGCACACAGTTAAAAGGTTTCAAGTATTGGTATCTAATGCTAATTATTCAATTTAATATTAATCATTTGTTTGCCCACAGCTAAATGATTTTAAGTATAGTAAGGGATTAAATAGTTCTATTTGGCCCAGAGATAGGATGCGAACAGGTTCTACCACTCCAGGTCAATGTGGACCTGGGAGTAATAACAATGAAGGTATAGAAGTTACCCCTCTGATAAAGTAAAAGCAATAAGGTACTCACCACTGCAGTAGGATTCAACAATAATGGAACAAGCCATAACTCAGTACAGTTGCTGGGAGCATAATGCAGAATGGTGGATATTTATCTAGCACCATATCCACAGTGAAACTAGCAGCCAATCTGAGCTTAAGGAATGAGATCACCCAGATGCAAGAATAGAACATTCCGGAGATCCATAAATACTGATTGTTTTGTGCGTAATGCCTACATAATTGGCTTGTCTGTCATTGATGATGCTCACCACAACAATATACTGACTTGCTCAATTCAACCATAGGGAGTACTCAATATTTCCCGAAGCTCAAGGACTGGATCCTCAACATCAGATGGTTTAGTGTCAAAATCAGGTCACTCATTTGGAGGTGGGTATTGATATAAACACAGCAACACCTGCAAACAAATAAAAATGGAAGATCAATAAAAACTCGCGGAACCTGTGGTACATCAAGAAATCAAGCCAACAGTCTGTTGCCACCTCACAACACACCTTATACACACTTGCTACCAGCAAATCAGATGATCCTGGTATCAATAAACCATGTTTACTGCTTCATAACATGTTAAATTTATAAAGTTTTTATCAAATGTATAATACTTACACTTACATATTATTGTGCTTTGAAAGAATAGTACTCTCTCTCTCTCAATCCATGGCCTCACAGGATTAATAAATCCAGCCACAAATCCATGACCTCACAGGACTCATAGCTCCATAGTTTTATAAGACTTACAAATACTTACACTTACATATTATTGTGCTTTGAAAGAATAGTACTCTCTCTCTCTCAATCCATGGCCTCACAGGATTAACAAATCCAGCACCTCACAGGACTCATAGCTCCATAGTTTTATAAGACTTACAAATACTACCACTGTCTAATATTTGAAAGATATCCATAAAAAATTGTCAACCATGTGTCATTGTCTTTTTTATTCTTATTTCACTACTTGCAGTCACCTGTTGCATTGATTCATATATGATTTATATTTACATATGTTCCCATGATAATAAAATTCTTAAAATGTTTGACCATGTTTTTCTTTTAAACTGATTACCTTATGAAGGCAAAAGAAAACAGTCTTGAAGGAAGAACTGATAGATTCATATTTTTTCCAAGAGCATTAGCATGAAATGGAATGCAAACAACTTCATTCAGGATTTGAATTTGAGTAGCCAATTCCATTTCCTAAGATGATAACTATTGCTCTAATAATGCCTCCAAACTTTTTGATTGTGCTTTCTAACTTCACTATTTAATATGAATATTTTTACAGCTTTATTTGTCATAATTTTCTCCATGCAAACACTTCCCTTTTTTTCTATTAATGCTCTTCCTTCTAATTTCATCAGCTTTTTGTAGATTTTTAAGTATATAGTATTTGGTTTTGTTTTGTTGTGTCTTATAACATATCAACCCTTGAAGGTTGTTAAATGGCCAATCCTGTTTTTATATATATATATATATAGTGTAGTATAGGTGCCCGTGGTGTAATGGTTATTGTCGTAAAAAATGGACACGGCGACACGAGTTCAAATCCTGGATGAGACTGATTGCATTTCACATAGCACTAATACCCTTGGGAAAGGTATGAATCCAATTATTCTCCCTCCAGCTATGGATAAATAGTAGGACAGACTAGGTTCTTCAGCCTTGCTGAGGCAACTAGTCTAGGAGAAGGAAAACTCTGAATTAAAACCTGTTAAACTCCGCTTAAAAATTGACCTTGTGTCATATCCTGCTCGAGTGGAGGGGTTGGTAAATATGTGTAGTATAGAGTGGTAGTATCTGGTGGTAGTCCTATCTATAAGTTAAAAAGAACTGTTCAATCTTTTACTAGGGATACTTATTATTAAATATATATATATATATATATATATATATGATTTGTATGAAAATAGTTCGTATTTCAGATTATTTCTAAACAAGCCAGAGTTCATTTATTTGCACACAGTTAAATGGTTTGGATTTTTGTTATCCAACACTAATAATTTTATTTAATATTAATCATTTCATTGCACACAGTTAAATAATTTCAAGTATTGCAATTTAACACTAATAATTCTATTTAATAATAAGTACCCCCAGTAAAAGATTGAACAGTTTTTTTAACTCATAGATAGGACTACCACCAGATACTACCACTCCGGGTCAAAGTGGATCTGAAAGTAATGGTAATAAAGGAGTACTCCCTAAGCTTCCCTAAGTGTAAGGACTGGAGCTTCATCACCTTATGGTTTGGACACTCATTAGTGTGTGTATGTGGGGTGGGTTATGTCTCTGCAGAAATGCAATCAGTGTATTTTACAGCCTCACCCAACTGGGTATGAAGTATTTGATAGCATATAAGGCCTCTATATTCATAGTATTATGAAGTCATTTATAAAAGTAAAGTTGGTGACCGTAATCAAGGGCGACCAGAAGGCTCCCTTTTCAATAGTTACTACACCAAGGTGTAGGGGAGGGTGATACTCCTTTCCCTGTATTGCTCCACTACCCTTGATATGAACCTTTTATTTCTGAGTGTTAAGCAAGAAGGTATCAAGTACCATTTTTAAAAGTCTTTGGTATGACGTGATCTGGGATTGAACCCCGGTCTTCTGGACCATTGGTGAACACTCTACCCACTAGGCCAATGAACCGGTTTATAAGACACTTTATTTACAGTATTGAGTTGAAATATATACAGGAAAAGTTCTCAGTTAAACCAAGAAAGGAATGACCTAGAACCAGGAAACATTCATGAAAAGTTTTCAGCCCATCCAAGAAGGGATTGACCTAGACTCATGAAATCTACCTGAAAAGTTCTCAGTCCAACCAATAAAGGAATAACCCAAAGCCATGAAACATATATCATTCCATATATTTACCTGAAAGTTCAATAAACTTGCTATTTTATTTCTGATATTTAAGTTTTCACAAAATGAAAATAAAGAATTCAACAAATGCCTTTAAAGAACAGCCATTCCTTTCCTAGTTGGTCCAAGAACTTTTCAGCACCCTCTCATATAAGATCCTTTGTGCTTTACAGCATTATAGATTTAGTCTATATACTAATACTGATAGCACTTTTGGATTAATACATTTAGGAAAGATATATAACTCCCTAACCTCCAGCTATGGGTTTGTTGCTCATATCAGGTGGGTAGTTGTAAACTTGGTCTGGGGAATTAAATGGACAAAAGAATTTCAATAAATAAGAAATAACAGGAACATGGAAATACTGGAAACAAATAAGTTTTCATTTTTAATTCTGTGTGTAAGTGGAGAGAGTCCTTAATTTGGCAATTATTTTGATATTGGAAGCAAACTTTCTGTAACAGTTCTTTGGGTGTATTGGTGCTTTTAGGGTAAGAAAAGGAATATTTTGTTTTTCTTTTTTTGGTGGAGGTAGTTTCTTATACTTCGAAATACTTTTCAGACCAATATATCCGACAAGTTCTTTTTACTATATTTTTCTCTTCTCTTTCTTTCTTATAACTCTCTTCAAGGCTCTCAGTTCTTTTATATGTACACCTAGAATTCTAAGTTGTTGCTGAAGTTAATTTTGTTTTTTCTAATTCTATTGCTTAATTTCTATCCCTAAAGAATCAGGTGGTCTATCTGTTAACCATGGAATTTTTTAATCAGGGTCTGGCATCAATTTGTCTGACTTGGATCTGTTTTTAGAATTTATGAAATGTACTTTTTTACTGATAAAACATTTTTAGAAAAAGATTTTTTCATCTGTTTTTAATTAGAACTATATTACTAAGAACCATTACAGGTTAAATAGTACTACTGTTGTTCTTCTACAAGAATGGCTTTGGCATTAAATAATCTACAAAGTTTGATATACCATTAAACAAAAGAAACCAACCAAACTAGAACTGATAGCTACCTTGTCAGTAGGGCCAATTGAAGACCATAATTGTTAAACTGACTTTGTCGTAAAATAACCCAGCAAGGGTTGACATGCCATAAAACCAACCAACCAACCAACTAAATACTGATAGTCAGTAGCAAGTGGGTAAATGTGAACCTACCAGATACTTTTATCTGTAAATAAATAATGGAAATGAATCTGACAATAGGTAGAAAACATAAAAGTAAAATAATCCAAAAGTGATGACTTTATTATGAAGAAAAGTCAATGTTGAAATATTGCAGTTTTAGTAAACCTTCATCAGGATTTTAAGATGGTGAAACAAGTATTGATAAAACAACAATGGATGTTTTAATAAAATACAATAATAGGGAAAACAAGTGTTGATAAAACAACAATGGATGTTTTAATAAAATATAATAATAGGGAAAACAAGTGTTGATAAAACAACAATGGATGTTTTAATAAAATACAATAATAGGGAAAACAAGGGTTGATAAAACAATGATGGATGTTTTAATAAAATACAATAATAGGGAAAACAAGGGTTGATAAAACAATGATGGATGTTTTAATAAAATACAATAATAGGGAAAACAAGTGTTGATAAAACAACAATGGATGTTTTAATAAAATATAATAATAGGGAAAACAAGTGTTGATAGAATAATGATGGATGTTTTAATAAAATACAATAATAGGGAAAACAAGTGTTGATAGAATAATGATGGATGTTTTAATAAGATACAATAATAGGGAAAACAAGTGTTGATAGAACAATGATGGATATTTTAATAAAATACAATAATAGGGAAAACAAGTATTGATAGAACGATGATGGATGTTTTAATAAAATACAATAATAGGGAAAACAAGTGTTGATAGAACAATGATGGATGTTTTAATAAGATACATCATCATCATCATGTCATGCCGCCAGCACGGATATCCCTGACCCTCTCTTGCCACTTCTCCCTATCATCCACCGCCTCCGACAGGTCTTCAGGGTTACATCCTGTGTCCTCACACAGTTGCTGTATGTAAGTTCGAGGTAGTCGTCCAGCTTTTGCACGGCCATATGTGGGGGTCCAAAAACAAGTGTTGATAGAACAATGATGGATGTTTTAATAAAATACAATAATAGGGAAAATAAGGTTTGATAGAATAACAATTGATGTTTTAATAAAGTACAATAATAAGGGGGAATATAAACTTTTCTTTTCCCCCTGTTATTGTATTTTATTAAAACATCCATTGTTGTCCTAGCAACACTTATTTCATCATCTTAAAGTCCTGATGAAGGTTTACTAAAACCGAAACATTTTAATGCTGACTTTCCTTCATAATAAAGTCATCACTTTCGGATTACTTTGTTTTCTATTTTCTCCAAACTTTTATCTATAAGTTTTATATGTTTCAGGACATTCTTTGTGTAAGGATAGAGTTTTAGCTATCTGTGGGGCGAAGGAGAGTTTTATACATCATCAAATATGATAAACATTCATTTTTTACTGATTTTTTTCTCCCTTTTTTGTCTTTATCCAAATTGTTTGTTTATCTATCATTTCTCTTTCCCAATGTTTTCCTCTTTCTACAATGATTTATTTTCTTGTAAATTATCCCACAAAATCTTTTTCTTTATCTATAAGCTGTTATTTTTCTTTTCCTTTCTTCTGACTTTTCTTATTTGTAATTAAAACTACTTTTGTGGCTGACAGAAGAAAAATTTCTTTGTTGATGGATCAAGAGTCTTCTTTCAGTTGCTGTTTATAGTTTATCTGTAAACAACACCACTTCATTAACTAACTCAACTCAAATTTCAACTTACAGAAGAACATTCTGCTTTTCACACCCCTAATACTCACAGTGGTCAGTTTTTTTTTTATATCCAACTTGTGCGGTTGTTATTGCAATCCTTTTTGGGAATTAGCACTTGAGCATATGAATTACTCAAAATATCTCTTTCTCTGCTTTAGACAAAAAACTATAAAAGGATGATGTGCAAATGAGGTGGAGGAATTGCATGCATTTAAAATATCTCAGCTCATACATAGCTAAGTCAATAAATCCATGGACTAGAGATGAAAAAGCAGTTATTTAACCCAGCAAACATCTATTTTTCAATGTAACTTCTTTACTTGTCTATACACCTCCGTAGTTTATATTAATTAAATAGATTAAATATTATACAGAGAAAATTTCAAATAAAAATTCAGCTAATGACTTCATGTTTACACACTTACTGATCAACCCTCCCTCCCTCAGTCTCTCTCTCACACACACACACACATATATATATATATATATATATATATATATATATATATATACTCAATCCCTTCAGCATGAATAATACACAACACAAGGTCAATTTTTGAATTGAGTACTGCTAGTGTGAATTTGAGTTTTCCTTCTCTCAGATTAGTAGCCTTACAAAGGCTAAAGAATCCAGTCTGCTCTTTATTTATCCATTTTGGGGGAGAACACATGGATTTATCCCAAGTGAAATGTAAACAGCCTTGTCTAGGATTTGAACTCAGATTGGTGATTCCATTTCTTTCAGTGATAACTGTTATACTAAGTGCACCTGCCCACTCGCACAGGATTGATGAGCAACTAATATTACACAAACACATACACACACATGTAATATGTGAACCCTGTGATTGTTTCCAAAAAGGATTTATTTATAAAGGTGAAGGATTGCATAGAACTAGCCATACTTTTAGGCTGAACTGCTAACAGAAGAATGGTGTACCAGTATTCTACAGGTTTTCTGAACAACATTTCTCAGGTTTTGAGATCAGGGTTTTCCTTCTCTTAAATTGGTTGGTCCGCCAGGCTAGAAAGCTCAGTCTGATCTACTATTTTACTTATAGCTGGAAATAGAAATGAATCATTCGTGCCTTTCCCAAAGGAATTAATGCAAAGATAAATGAATCATCTTCATCCAGGATGAATCCATTTTATTACAATAACCATGTGCATCTCCACACACACACACACACACACACACACACACACACACACACACACATATATATATATATATATAATTTTCTATCAGTGTGTATATATATATATATATATATATATATATATATATATAAACAATGCTTTTAAAAGCTTATGTATATTAAGATTAATGAAATATTTTAAAATCTATTAAAATATTTTATTTACTTATTTTATTTCAATCAGTTTTCTTCCCCTTCCATGCTTTTCAATGGTTACTACTCTAAGCTTAACTCCTCATGTATAAACTTAACTGTCACGGTTTTAATTCTTTGAAGAGACGTGACCAAAATGAAGGATCCCCTTTTTAAGAATTTTAAAATATTTTAATCGATTTTAAAATATTTTATTAATCTTTATATACATACACTTTTAAAAGCATTGTTTAAATTCTGTACAAACCACAAAATCTTTATTTATATATATATATACATATATATATATATATATATATATATATATATACACACTAATAGAAAATAAAATTGCAACATCTTAAATATGTGCTTGAATCTACTCAAGATATTATACATATCGTTGAAATTAGCTGAAATACAGAATACATATGGAGCAATATATCCACAGGTTCAAAAATAAAGGGTGTATCAGCAGTACTCTTACCCTACAGACATACTGTACCCAGGTTAAAACTAGCACTGTTCTTCAGATTATTACAATCTTATTTATTGTTGACATATATATATATATATATATATATATATATATATATATATATATATAAAAGAAACATACATACATATATTAGTAAACCTGTAGCCCTACTGAGGAAAAAACATCTATTTTATGCAACTAACATTTACTTTTCAACATAATCTCCTTCCTTGTTACTGGAATTAACAATTCTCCATTAATAATATTCATTCACTAATGATAAATTCAGCTCAAAATTTCATAAGTTTGCAAACTTATTCGTCCCCCTTTGTAAATGTGTTGCTACCCAAAAATTTAGGGATAAAGAAAATAAATGATTTACACAATTATTTAGTTTCTATAGCAATAAAAGTTTGTACTACATTTGGTTTGCATGTAAGAGTTGTTCAGATTTCCCAAACTTTTGGGTTACACCTTGTACATAAGTCTGTTAGGCATGTGTATTTTAGATAAACCCTTTTGTTATGATATATATTTCACTGCAAAAGAAGTCCAGACATTCTCGCATGAGTGAGTTTGTGTTTTGTGGCAGCAACTTTTAAAGAAGAGTTTGCTAAAAGAACTTTTGTATTATTTATGCCATTAGCTTAGTTCTGTTTGAACACAGCATTATTCAAAATAAAATATGAGATAGAAAAACTTGTTTTTTTGTCTGAAAAGAACAGCTAGTTTCTTCCTATTTGGGGAATGCCCATAACTAGTTTACCAATAAAACTATTTAGTAAAAATTTTCTGTTTGAAAAAATGTCAGGTTTTCATTTCAGTAGAAGAGTTCTATTTATATCCATTTCAGCTATTTTTTTTTCTATTATTCTGAACCATATGTCATTTTGCTTCTGTTACCAACAAAGTATAAAACTTAGGCATTTTATAGAATGCCTAAAGGAGTAGTGCCCTCCCCTACACCTTGGTGTAGTAGCTATTGAAAAGGGATCCTTCGGGTCTACCTCGACTACGGTCGCCAACTCAACAACTATGAATTAAGTTAAATTCATTCTGACCTCATATACTTTACAGGATTTTAATAGAATACATCAATATTCTGTTATGTAATGACCTTTGACAACTATTTAGTATGGATTTTGTTAACATGATGTGCAGCTGTGTCTTAAGGTAAACAAGAGACAGTAGAAATGCAACATGAATTGTGCTGAAAGGAAAAATGTGTGGACGTCAGAAAAATATATAATCACAGGAGTTTTTGACCCCAGCAGTCAGTTGGGGAAAACATTCAGCAAAGTAGACATGGCACACCATTTTGTGTGCCAGCCAGGGGTACCAGCTTCCAGGTTAAGAACCTGCTCTGTACCAGCCTCCCACAAAGAAGCAAGGCTTTGAATATATGTATCGCAATGTGGTGTCAATCAGGGCAGTTCTGTCTGTCTGTCTGTCTGTCTGTCTGTCTCACACACACAATGATTTTGACATTTTGTAGTAAATAAAAAGAGATTATATTTTTATAAATAAGTGTTATTGTCACTTGTTCCTTGGATATACAACAATTCTACAGATTGACAAATTGATTTTGATGGCATGTTAACCCATCTAGGGTTATTTTATGCCTAAAGGTTATACTAAGGAATGCATTTATTGTATATTTATATTTACATTTTTGTGTAATTGTTTCTTAAGAGTTTTTTTTTTGTACACAGTCACATCAAATTTGAATAATTTTTAAACAGATTTATTTGGCCTATGCATGGAACCCAACCAGGTAATATCACTTAGGGTCAGAGTGGAACTGGGAGTAATGACAATGAAATAGTTCTCCTCATTCCTCAGATTTCCAGAACTAGAACCTCACTATCATATACAGTTTAGTATCATACCCAGGACACCCTGTTTTGGGGAAGAGGATTGTACTCCACTGCAAGGGATATAGTTAACACATTCTATAGTTAACACATTCTTGTCTTCGACAGAATGCTTAGCACATTTTGACTTATTTTTTTTTAAAGGGGGGTTCCCTGTGGAGTAATGGCTAAAGTGCTGGACTGCAACCATGAAGTAAGTGAGTTCAAGCTCCAGTTATACTATTACATTCACTTTCACACTAATTCCCCCCAGAAATATATAAACCCTCTTATCCCCACCAGCTATAGGTTAAATAGTATCACTGCTGTTCTTCTATAAGGATGGCTTTAGCATTAGATAACCCATGAAAGTTGATATGCCATTAAAAAAGAAACCAAACCTTATTTCATTTATATGACAGTGAAAAACAGCACATATTGGAAATATGGAAAATAAATAAAGAAATGCTATCAACACTACTTGAACCAGAACAAAAATAGCACCAATAAATCAGAGACCAGTGTATTAGATAGCTTTATAGATTTTATTTAGAGTTCTGTATCATCATTGACTCTTGTAGTTTAGATAGTATGTAAAGTTGACGACCTTAGTCGAGAGTGACCCGAAGGCTCCCTTTTCAACAGCTACAACACCAAGGTTTAGGGGAGGGCGCTACTCCTTTCCCTAGATTGCTCTATTTTATCCTTCATCATTACCTTATAATGTTGAGTGTTAAGCAAGGTGACATCAAGTACCATTTTTTTTAGTCTTTGGTATAACTTGACCTGGGATTGAACTCCAGTCTGTCGGACCATTGATAAACACTCTACTCATTAGGCCAATAGTTGCTATAACCAAAACAAAACAAAACATGGGTTCAAATTCCATTGAGTGCCAATATTTTATTGCTGTTTTTGATATACACAGTTCAACACTGTTGTATAAATAACAACTTGAATGTGTCACTATGACATGTGACTAAAAATAAGAAAAATAAGAATCAAAATAAATTATAATAAAGATAAAAAATTATCATCTGAAATTAAGTAGACAAGAATATTTAATAGCTTTTATTTAGAGTTCAACACTATCACTGACTCTTGTAGCTTAGATGATAAAGTAGCTGGTAGAGAAAACCAGGCTTCTCTAAAGCAAAAGATGGGAATTCAAGTCTTACTGGGTGCTTGACCATCATTATTGTTTCCAATATGAACCATTTCTTCATGTTGTTGGAATAATCATCCAAGTTGTGATATAAACGAATGAAATTGAGAAGATGAAGAAAAATATAAGTCAAAATTAATGATAATAATGAAAGTTATTTCACTTTGACTTTATATACTTTACTAAGCATTATTTATATACTTACATATTTTAATAAAATGCCTCTGTATTCAATAGAATAACTCTCATTTTTTGCACATAATAAACAAAACCATTTTTTACAAATAATAAACAAAAAGAACTGAATGCTTTATCAGCAAATTAAAATCTGTGAAAATTGAAATCATTAAAAATATAAGACAACTGATAAGGAAATCTTATTAGTAAACTGACATTTGAAACATTAAATATAAATATTTTGATGAGTATGTTTATTGCAGTAATCGGGCTTAGGGTTAGAAGTTCAGCATGAAATATATCCAGATTCATAAAATATACTCATCTCTTTCTTGAAGTATATTAATATGACATACAAAAGAGTCAGGTTGTCAGGCAACTTTGAATGATACTGAATCAAAATGGAAACAGGTGAAGGCAGATATTTTCAATGCTCATACACAAAGGTAATAAATGTTTGACAATGATAAACAGTCAGCTAATAGTGCCAAGGTATCTTCTTTGTTGCAGTTTAATAGTTCACACAAAACAAACCCAGCAATCTTCAGAATGCTTGATAGCCCAGTCAGCTGGGGCTGTAGAATACACCGACTGCTTCTCTGTAGAGGTGAAAGACCCTCCCCCAACAAGTATCCTGGATATGACACTAAACAGTCTGATGGTGAGGCTCCAGTAATGCTGGAGCTTTGGGGAATATGGAGTACTCCTTCATTTATACTCCCATGTCCACTCTGGCCTGGAGTGATGGGACCTATCAATGGATCAAATAGAACTATTTGACATTTAAAATAAATTTATGCTAAACTGAACTGCTTAAAATAGAACTGTTTGGTCATTTAACTGTGTGTAAACAAATGACTGATGTTTAATTCAATTGTTAGTGATACATAGCAATACTTGGGACAATGTATGAGGATCATTAAATAGTTTCCAGACTTTTTTTGTATGGGCACTTTTATTCATAGTACACACATAAAACTCTAGTCCCCTTCAAAGTAATCTCCTCTGACTGCAATGCATTTGTTGTACCATTCCAACAATTTCTGGAAGGCCCCATCGAAGTCCTCTTGTGTGAGCATGTCAATGACCTTCATCACAGCCTCTTTCATCCCCTCAATTGTCTCATAACAACAGCCTCTGAGCTTAGGGAATAACCAAAAGTCACAGAGAGCAAGGTCTGGACTATAGGGAGGCTGAGGAACTATTTTGATGCCCATCTTGGTCAAATAGTCTGTGACAAGGATGGAGTTGTGGACTGGTGCATTGTCCTGGTGGAAATGCCACAGACTCGATTTGAAGAGTGCTGTCCTCTTCCCTAGGAATCTCTTCCTGAACTCCCTTAAAACCTCAACATAGTAACCCCAACCCTAACCCTTTGGCCAATCATCTCTGGTCTATTGACTTCCTTACTCCTCCCACAACTCTCATCATCCCTCTCAGACTCTCTGGCTTCCTTGAATCACTTATGCCACTCAAAAACTCAAGCTCGATTCATGCAAGATGGTTGAAAAGCATTCCATACGTTTCTGTGGCATTTTTTCCAAGTTTAAAACAGAATTTTATTGCATATCGTTCTTCTAAAGTGTCCTCACATCCTGATTGCATTTTTGAAATTCACCAACTGTGACAATCAGGCTTTAGTAGGGTGTATTCCCATTCCTGGTGTAGCTGTTCCTTTGAACCTGAAATCATAAAAATTGGTCAGTCATCTCATAAGATGTATAGCAATAACATACTGAATTTTCAAGAGTCTACAACAATTTTAAATGCCTGTACAAAAAAAGTCTGGAAACTTATTTAATGTACGACATAACTTTGTTGACTTATGTTTATAAATCATTTATATCTAATATATATGTATGAACTGGATTTGGCACTAAATAATCAACAAGGGTTGATATGCTATGAAACTGAACTAAACCAAACCAATCGGAATGCTTGAGAAATATGTACGGATAATTTTATCTTAAACTTTACCTTTAAGTTTTAGGCATTTGTATAAAGAATCGTTATTTGAAGCTATAATTGTTTACAAACAACTATTATTATCATTATTATTATTATTAATTACTTTAAACCTTATAACTGTGGACAAATAAATGATGATTATTATTAGACAGAAATACTTGAAGACATACAATTGTGTGTAAATCATTTGTATTAGATTGGAATATTAAGACTATTAGAAGCTCTTTGGATTGAAATGATATCTTTTTTAAAATGATGATAATGATGATCTAATTTTTTTCTTTGTAATAACAATAATGATTTCCCGATTCTGGAAATGGCTAAATTATAAACTTAAACAAACTGAAGAAAAACCTTTATCTATCATCTTTATGCTATAAAACAGCAATCAGTTATAATGAAATAGTCATGTAGACACAAACAGAAGTAATAGCTTCAAAAAGAAAGAAAGAAAGAAAGAAAGAAAAGATGAAAGAAAGAAAGAAAGAAAGAAAAGATAAAAGAAAGAAAGAAAAGAAAAGAAAAGAAATACAGAGAAATCTCTGCTATAAGGCCACAGATTTTTCTGTTCCACATGTAAACCTGCTAAATGCAAATTTTATCCCTTGGGTATAAAATTCTGAATAAAACACAGGTTATACCATCTTTTGGATTTTTACAAAGAATCATTCCAGTTGGGATTCTATCCACTTTTGAATTACAGCAACCCATCAATTACCGTAATTATTCTATTGGGCTTGTGGGGATTGGGTTGGTTGGAAATGGAACTGAATTGGCTCATTGTTTAGGTTAATTCAGATTATAAAATACAACTAGAATTATTTGAATGATTACAATATTAGACAAAAAGCAAAACAAAAAAACCCTGACAAACTATACTAAAAAAAAATTCAGTGGCTTATAAACACATAGGAAATTATTATTTTCCTTGATTATTGCTGTCAAAGTTTCCATATGACAAAAAGTCATACTTTTCTAAAAAGAAAACTTTCAGAAAAACCAAAAAATAGAAATTTTTTTTAGAATTTTCTATTTCTTGATGTGACATCGTGATTTGCGATTAGTCCTTTGCAAATGGCTTTTCACTACAAGCAAGGGAACATTGACAACAGTGATCAAGGAAAAGCAATCATGTCTTATGTGTGTCTAAGCCATTAAAATTTCAACAATATTATTGATTTTTTTCAATGATTTTTTTATCCAGTATCATAAATTTTGTGTCAATTTTATTCCAAACTTTTCAAAAGTTCAGCCTTAAACTAACTTTATTGTTATTGCATGAGACAGATACAGTTTTGCCATCCTGATGTAATTATTAATGGATCCATGGGTAATAAGTACCTTGTGTCAATGCTGGAAGAGTTTAAGAATATTAATACATACAGTGTATGTTCATAGTTAGGGCTGAACTATTAATGGATCCATGGGTACAAACAGAGATGTGAAAATCAATATGCTTTAGAATAATGTAGGAAATGATATGCACACTGTAGTAAGAAATCAGGTTATAAGTACAGAGTGTTTCACAATTTTTGAAACAAAATAATTAGGCACAAATCAAGGAACTGAAATGATAGAAGAATGGCAATTTCATTTATTGAAAGATAAAAGGATAATATTTTAACATCTACAAACATCTAGTCTCAAACATGAAGCAAAAATATCAAGAGCGAAGCTTTAGAGTACATGATGTAAATGTCTTGCCAATCAGTTGAAGGCACAGTTGAATGCGATATACAAAGTTGTTGAAAACACATGCTCATTACTCCTGGGTGGAACATGTTGTCCTACAATCTTCACAAATGTCATGAGCATCAAAATTCTTGACCATCATAAAAATCTGACTCCTGTTTGGAAATGTGTTGAAATTAAATTTGCTTGAATAATCTTGAAAGATTTGATTTTGTAATATGTCTTCTCTCAAAAGATCTGCTCTATTATCTGAGGCATGAATCCAACAATATTTGGTTAAATATCACAGCAATAATCTGAAAAGAGAAAGAGAACAAAGTCAACAGAAAAGATGTGAGAGGCTTTGTTTCAACAATTGTGAAACACCCTGTAATTATTCACAAGAGGCAGTTGATCAACTGTTACAAAATAAAGATCCAAGGCAGAATTTCTGCTGTTTTTATTGTTTATTTTAACTTGGAGCATCATCTACAACACACAGACATTATGATCCATATCACTGAAGTTGAAAGGCACAAGAAAATTACACCTAAGATGAAAATAATAACACTTAATTGGATTATACATTGAATTTAGTTCATAAGATACAACTCTACAATGAAAATATTTTATTTTTACATTTGATCGTTATAGTTTTAGTCAGGGTATGCAGTGTCTGTTTTGCCAACCTCGACAGCATGTTACCGTTAGGAATATACATATCCTGGAGATTGTTGATCTCTATGAGTTTTCATACAAACACTATCGGGTGGTTTTCCATGTAGAAACAACAAGTTTCCCAGTTCTCCAACTCTCCTCTCAATATTGGAACTTACAATTTAAATAAAAATGTGCACACAGTTGAACAATGCATGTAATGAAATCATGATGTCTAAATGTCTAGTCCAAGTCCAGATAAGTCAGTAAAAACTTGAAAAAAAAAATGAAACTAACCCCAGTACTTTTTTTAACAGAATTAACTTTCACAGTGCAGCATACTCCATACTCACCAGACCTAGCTCCTTTTCAACTTTTTCTTGTTTTCTAAACTGATAATATATCTTAATAGTTTTTAGCAAAACACAAAATTGTGCAAATGTGGCACTCGCCAAACAAATTAAAACTTCAGCTTCATACAACTTTTTCTCATTTCCTAAACTGAAAATTCATCTCAAAGATAAGAATTGAATATGGGGAGGATATTTCGGGAAATACAATAGCACATTATCATACTATATCAAAAGTTTCTTTGACCAATGGAAAACCCATGGGAATAAGTGCGTTGAATGTCAAGGACACTATTTTATAGAAAATGTTTCATTCATTGTTCTTTTCAAGATAATACAGTGTCTAACTTGATATTCTTTTAACACACTTCATATTTTGATAATGCTGTTATCTGGATAGTTTCAGTTCTTTCTCCGATTTCCAACTCTTCTAACTTCTTTGTGAGGTTCTTTGGAATTATTCTAAGTATACAAGTAATGCCACATTCTTCTTTTATGGTATTTTTTGTGTCTCTAGTAAAGTCTAGATATTTATTCTTGTTCTTTTGATTCCCCTCTGTGCTCTGTTACAACAGCAACCATTTTCTGACAAATTTTCTTCTTGTTAATGATGTAGTTTTCTGGTCAAGATTGGGTGATCTGTTTGAATTTCCATTCCCATAGAATTTTATCTTTTCTATTCACTCAGACAGCTTCTAGTTTGTGTATATATATATAAGTACATTAGAAGGCACTCATGGTATAATGATTATTGTAGTAGAAAATGGACAAGGTGACCAGAGTTCAAATCCTAAACAAAGCTGTTTTTATTTCACATAGCACTATTACCGCTTATCGTAGCCATCCCATCTATGATACCCAAAATATCCAGTTTAGCAAAAATCCGTGATGTCAGACAACAAAACATCATACGTACATCATGAGTGAACTTCTGTTACAAACAACCAAACTATTTTTTGAAAAGAGTTAATGCTGCTAGCCTTTCGGAGACAAAATTATCACCACAGGATAAAAATGTATTATATTTAAAAGTTCCTCTTCAAAGTATAATGAAGTATCTCATTATTACTTATATTTAATAAGGGGATTTCCTGTGTACAGAAATACTTCCTTCAACCAGCGGAGTAGCAGAAGCTAATGCTATATAAACAACAAGCAGCAACCAAAAGTTAACAGGGCAGCTAGGTTTAACCCAGAGGAGAGGAATCTGTTACCACTCCCAGCAGCATGGGGTTTGCAACCTCACCACCAAACCAAGCTGCCAAATGTAGCGTCTGTATCCTTACCACCAGCCGAAGCAGAAGACATGGAATTCAACCAATCACAGCAGTGCACCCAGCACAGCCAACCAGACCAATCAGGGCTTTTTTTTTTATTCAGACAGCTCTTCTCAGAGCTAACCTCAGAAATTCTCACCATCCTCAACAACTCTTTTAAGAGTTAACTTGAAAAAGTCTTTTGAGACCACTTTTGGTCTCCTCACTACACTTTCCTGGTAGATACCATGAGATGACGATGCAGCAGCCAGCACTAAACAGCAGACCAGCACCAGCTTAACCCAGTAGCCGTTCCTGTTCAACCAAGCTACCAGCACCAACTACAGACCAGCTCTAACTTAACCCAGTGGCCATTCCTGCACAATCAAGCAACCAGCACCAACTGCAGGCCAGCTCTAACTTAACCCAGCAGCCATTACTGCACAATCAAGCTACCAACACCAACTGCAGACCAGCACAACCCAGCTGCCATTCCTGCACAACCAAGCACCAGCACCAACTGCAGACCAGCTCCAGCTTAACCCAGCAGCCATTCCTGCACGACCAAGCTACAGCATTTGGATCACCTAGTCCACCAGCGATCCCCTGCTCAGACTAGCATCACATTTGCAACCACATTGACACACCCCTGGTTAAACCAAGGATTTAACAGACCAGGACATCGATCAACCAGCATCTGCAGCATGAATGACTCACTGCTTGGACTAGCATCAACACTTGAGGCCACATAGACAGCTGAGTCTAAGACTTTCTGCAACACAGACTTTTGACATTCCAACAGAGACTACACCGACATGATACAACAACTGTGGTTTCAACACCTATACACCTTTTGTGTAAGATTCGCTTAATAAAACTTGAATTTAAATTTATCCACTTGCCCCTGCCATTTGTCCAGTCCTCTGTCAATGAATTACACACAACAAACAATAATAATCACTGTTTGCGGGATCGATGCACACATATATACCGGTGGGGATTGATGTGCACACATATACCAATCCCAAGACACTCTTGGGAAAGATGTGAATCTAACTCTTCTTCCTCTAATTATGTATAAATAGTATGGCAGACTGGGCTCTTTAACTTTGGTATGGCAACCAGTCTAAGAGAAACTAAACTGAATTCAAACCTATTAAACTCTGCTTATAAATATTTACCTTGTGTTACATCTTGCTCATGGTGGAGGGGTTGGTTGGTTGGTTGGTTGGTTGTTTTGTTTCACAGAGTATCAACCCTTTTTGGGTAATTTAACATGGAATTAAATTTCAAACAATTCAGTTTAGTTATTGTTTACAAACAATTAACAATCAAAACTGTTCTAATTCAAACAATTCAGTTTAGCATAAGTTCTTAGTTTAGTTCTATTTTATCCATAAATAGGACCCTATTAGGTGCTACCATTCCCAACTAGAGTGGGCCTGGGAGCAATGCCAATGAAAGGGTACGCCACATTCCCCAAAACTCCAGCATTACAGGAAACTCACCATTAGATTGTTTAGTGTCATATCCAAGACACTTGTTGGTGGAGTCTTACACCTCTGCAGAGGATCAGTTGATATATTCTACAGCCCCAGCCAACTGGGCAATGTAGGGGTTGCATGAATTCAGGTATAAGTACATCAGTAAGTCTGTAATTTAATGAGGAAAAAATCACATACGTTATATGATAAATATCTAACATAATTTCCTTCCTTATCAATGTACTTTGTTTGGTGGTGAATATTAATCACATTTTATCTTCTACAATGTATATAGATTTTTCAACATAATCTCTTTTCAGAGTTGAATATTAATCACAAAGATAAAAAAATAGTACAGTGAAAATTTCAGATAAAAATTCAAATAGCTATATGTCTGCCTTATTGATACACCTCCATCCCATTAGTTTGTATGTTCAAATACTATTTGTATAGTTCTGACGAGATCACCATTCCTACTCAAACATGTCTATTTTTGCACTTCTTCTGGGCTAATGTGTTATATCTTCTTATGTAATTCATACTTTCATATTTACCTCTACATAAGCAACATTTACTGTTTTACTATGCCTAGTATATGTTAATCTTAATATAGTATGCTGTTATAGCCTTGTTCTTGGATACTGTAAATAGTCATTCAGTTTCTCTCTTCAAATATCCTCTACATAACAAAAACTAGATCATTTTGTCAGCAATACTTTTTGTTTTATTTCTTAAAATATCCATGAAGCAATTTTTCTTCCCATTTTTGTGTTTTTTCTAATTTAAAATCTGTTTTTGCTCTTGCAAATTAAATCACACATAGTTTATAATTATTTACTGATTAATTACATATCTTGTAGTCTTGTGATACATCCATAGAATTTGTCTTTCTCTTGGTTGTTACATGTTGTTTCAACAGGTTTACTCTCCAGCCTTCTTCAGGTGATCTTCAGCGAACTTCAAAGAAGAAGGCAGGAAAGTATAGCAGCCAAAATACTGTGAATATAACAACGAAAATGAGGAGAATAGTTTGAGACATGTAGGAAGTTTAAATAATAACCACTCCTCAGGAATTTGGAGCACTGTTGTCAGGGCTTAGAATATGTTCCTTGTATACTCTTCAGAGGGTTAGAACCCCACCAAAAAGGGGTGTCTTGGGTATGATACTAAACTCTATCACCTTTTGAAGGCTAGGACCTCACCAGAAAAGATGTGTCTTGGGTAAGCTGTATCCTCTTCAGAGAGCTAGGACCTCACCAGAAAAGGTGTGTCCTAGGTATGACACTAAACTCTATCACCTTTTGAAGACTAGGACCCCACCAGAAAAGATATGTCTTGGGTAAGCTGTTTCCTCTTCAGGGAGCTAGGACCTCACCAAAAAGGGGTGTCTTGGGTATGATACTCAACTCTATCACCTTTTGAAGACTAGGACCCCACCAGAAAAGGTGTGTCCTGGATATGTCATTAAACTGTATCTAGTGATGAGGCTCTAGTTCTGGAAGTGTGGAAAACTCCTTTGTTTCCATTACTACCAGGTCCACTTTGACCTGGAGTGGTAGTATCTGTTAGGTTCCCATCTATAGGTCACATAGATCTGTTTTAAAAAAATATTTGTATTTAATAGGACTATATATAGACTGTATCCTCTTCAGAAGGCAAGTACTCTACCAAAAAGAGGTGTCCTGAGTATGACACTAAACTGTATCTGGTGATGAGGCTCCAGTTCTGGAGTAATGAGAATGTAGAATACCCCTTCATTTCCATTACTACCAGGTCCACTCTGACCCAGAGTGGTAGTACCTGTTAGGTTCCAATCTATGGGTCACATAGATCTGTTTGAAAAAATATTTGTATTTAACAGGACTGCATGCAGAAAAAAACACTTAAGAAACTACACGAAAAATTGAATATAAATGTACAATGAATGCAATTCCCTAACCTCTAGGCATAAAATAACCCTAGACTGGTTGACATGGCATTAAAGTTCATCCATCAAATATCATTCAGAAATTTGGACAGATACTATCGACTGGTTATTTCCTTTGTGTACTTCTCTTGAATAACATGATAAAGTAAGTTAGTAAAGTTGGTGACTGTAGTCAAGGGAGACCAGAAAGTTCCCTTTTAAATAGCTACTACATCGAGGTGTAGGAAAGGGCACTACTCTTTTTCTTGAATTGCTTCACTTTACCCTTGATCCATACCTTATAATGCTGAGTGTCAAGCAAGGAGGCATCAAGTAACAGTTTTTGAGTATGACTCAACCTGGGATTGAACTCCAGTCTGCCGGGCCTTCGTTGAACATTCTAACCACGAGGCCAATCACACCTTATTTTGTTATTTTGTGCCAAGCAATAATTATTTTTCTTCACAAATTATATCATTATTCTGTGCTAAACATTGCTTCTCTATTAACCCATTTTAAATATACATTATCTTTCACAGTCATCTCTCACCTACCTGTCTTTCCACTTCCATTATTTCTGTTAACTATCTTTAAATCTAGATTCAAGAGATAACTAATGGTAATAGTAAATAACTTTAACTTTTTTTTCTCAATCATTTATTTAAGAATAATTATTTACAAAGTGAATCATGATCTACAAAACAATAACATTTGAAACTCAAATGCACAAGAAAAAGAAATTAGCTTAAACATCCTGCTTATCCAAACACACAATGAACAAAAAACAGAAAAATTAATTCAAAATATAGATCTGAGAAGAATTGCAGATGGAAGAATGGGTTCACATAATTTCATTTTTATTTACATTTTGAAATATTTTTTTGAAATTACAAATTAGACAAGTTCACCATCAAAAAGAATTATTCATATTTGTCTACAATTTGTTTTACAGTGTACAGAAGCAAAATTAGGAATATTCTAGTACAGAGTGACCAAAAAAAAAAACAGAACCCATTATTACTTCTACGAAAATATATGGGTTCTGTTTTTTTGGGGTATAATAATAATAAATGACTCTATCATAAAACAAGCGTAAGTCTAGTTTTTTTTAAAATTAACAATAAAATAAGAAGATAGATGCAAAACAGTAAATTTACTCAATATGGCCACCATATTTTTTTTCAATTATTGTATCAACACACCTTTGAAAGGATTTACATGCCTTCAAAATAAATTCTTCAAACATTTTATTCTACTCCTCCTCAATAGCAGTCCAAAGCAAACCAATATTTGGATGAGAAGTTACATTTATTTTGTTTTCGAAAACACCCTACATAGCATAATCAAGGGGGTTATTAAATTGTGTTTAATCACTGTCCTTACAGTTTTCTTGTGGACTTTTAATTTATTTGTGTGGTTTCTTATTGATGTTGTGAGGTCCTTCTTAATCACCATAGTGAGAGAGTTAAAAAACCTTCTTTTCATTTTTAGTTCAATTCTCCACTCCTCTTTTTCCTTAAAAAGTTCTTTTTCTGGAAATAAATTTTCTAAGACTAAGAAAATCTGGCTTGATTTTGGCTTTACAGGGTGGAATGATAAAATTGTCGTCCTAGAAAAGACGACATGATTCCATTTCCGTTTAATGAAAACCGGTTTTCTTTTATTATTGAAGACCATCTACTAGTTGGCTAGTTGTGTACAAATACCAAGAGCAATAGGAGCCTCCTATCATGTCTGAAAGTAACACAATGTTCAATGAGCGAGATCGAAAATGTGCCGCTGTACAACTCATGCTCTCTACCGATCCAAGTTATGACAACAGGACCATTGCCAGCACCCTCAAAATGCAAATCTGGATTGCCACGAATAACAGGGATGTGCATAGAGTGATGAAAACAAAGTTTCCGGCTACGGTTATGGTTTTTTGTGTGGTTTCAAGTGAGGGCCACATCATGCCACCTCACATCTTTGAAGTCGGCTTCGAAGTCAACACCAAAGTGTAGCTGGATGTGCTGAAGAGTGTGGTGATCCCCTGGTGCAATCAGGTGGCCAGTGGCAGACCCTGGGTGTGGCAGCAGGACTCAGCGCTGGCCCACAAGTCCAAAGAGACCCAGGCTTGGCTTCAGAAGGAGTGCTACGACTTTGTACCCTTCTCTCACTGGCCCCCCTCCTCCCCTGACCTGAACCCACTGGACTACTTTGCTTGGTCATACGTTGAGAACATCACCAACATGACCTCCAACAACACCAAAGCCAGCCTGATCGCCCCCATCTGCCAAGTATTTGCCGAGCTCTTGTCAGTGCTTGTGGAAAAGGCATGCTCCCAGTTCCAGATCCATATTGAGGTGGTGATTGTTTCTCCTGCAGCAGGGGTAAGAACCCTACATATTCATGCACACAAAAATAAAAAAAACTCTTAAGAAAAACTACACAAAAAATGTAAATATAAATGTATAATGAAAGTGGTTCTCTAACTTTTAGGTAAAAACCAGCCCTAGACAGGTTGACATGCCATTAAAATCTATCAATTAATCTTCATTGGTAGTACCTATTAGGGTTCCATCTATGCGTTAAAAAGATCTGTTTGAAAATTATTTAGTATTGGATAAGAATCCATCAAATCATATATCTGTGTGTTAATTATTTTAATAATAGTTACTTGAAGTTATAACTGTTTACTAAGAATCATTATTAGTTACTTGAAGCCATATTACTGTGTGCCAACAAATGACTTATATCAAACAGAAATAATTACTTGAAACCATATTCACCAATGGTCCAGGAGACCTGGGTTCAATCCCATTTTGCGTCATGCCATTGACTTTAAAAATGGTACTTGATACCTCCTTGCTTAACACTCAGCAATATAAGGTACATATCAAGGGTAAAGTGGAGCAATCCAGAGAAAGGAGTAGCACCCTCCCCTACACCTCAGTGTAGTAGCTGTTGAAAAAGGAGCCTTCAGGTCACCCTCGACTACAGTCCCCAACTATATGATTATTGGCCTAGTGTTCAGTCACAGGTCAACTCATATCGAAGACTCAAAAAATAGTACTTGATGCCACCTTGCTTAACATTCGGCATTATAAGGTATGTATCAAGGGTAAATTGGAGAAATCCAGGGAAAGGAGTTGCACCCTCTCCTACACCTTGGTGTAGTAGCTGATAAAAAGGAAGCTTTCAGATCGCCCTCGACTACAGTTACTTTATATAATTATTAGTATTAGATAGGAATAATTGAAATCATAAGTTTGTGTGCCAGTTATTTGTATTAGATATGAATACTTGGTATCATTTAACTCTGTAAAAAAAAAGACCATGAAGAAACAGCAACACAAAAAATGTTAATATCAACATACAATGAATTTGATTTCTTAACCTCTAGGCATAAAATATTCCTAGATGGGTTGACATGTCATTAAAATCAATCAATAAATTAATCTTATGATGTATGATATTAACTGAAATCAAGCTGGTACTTTGCTTCTAATAAAACAAAGTATATAATGCAAGAAAATGCAATGTTACAATATCCTCTTCAGGTGAATACTCATTTACTTTTAATTTTCAAACTCCAGAAGGACATTGATGAACAGTGTATGAATATTTTGACCCTTCACCATAATTTAAGTTTTCTTGTTTTTATATTGTTTGTTTGGGTTGTTTTCTTTGTGTAATGGCATATCAACCTTTGAGGGTTATTTAATGCCAAAACCATCCTTGTAGAAGAACAGTAGTGATACTATTTAACCCATAGCTGGTGGGATAAGGGGATTAATACCTTCCCTAAGAGAATTAATCTGAAAGTAAACATAATAGAATGACAAGAGTTTGAACTCATTTACTAGGATGTTGAAGTCCAGCACATTAGTCAGTATACTGTGGGGACAACCCCAACATTGTGTTGTAAAATTTAAATAATTCATATTTGAGTTCCTTTCTTTTTTGACATTGTATAACTATTAAGCCTTTTGAATTTGGTTTGTTTTTTTGTTTAATGGCATAACAACCTTTGTGGGTTATTTAATGCTAAAGTCATCTTTGTAGAAGTGTTGTATATTGACCTCCGACCCGGCCGGGCTGTCAAAATAGGAAATGCACCGGTGTAAATAACTGGTGCATCCGGTCGAGGAATATCAGGATATTATAACCTTGACCATGGACGGGTTGAATGAGTGCAAAATTGTGATGCCCACAAGAAGAAGGTAGGCATTGAACTATTATATAACTCAGTGCACAGGAAATTCAATCAGTTTGGAGATCAGATGAGTTGGAGATAAGATGCGGTAGAAAAAACCAGCATCCAGAGAGGCTGGGCCCCCAGGCCCTGAGTTGAGCAGCCCAGGAGAACGGGAAAGAAACGCGGTTATGGCCAATAGAGTGAGGGTCAATATGTTGCAGTTCTGTTTGGTCTCCAACACCCTCTTACACACAACCCTTTCAAATTAAGTGAGAGGTATATTTTTCTAAAGACTGTGTCACTCGTCTTTATTGTGTCGTTATGATTCTGCATGCATCTGCATATGTGTTTGTATAGTTGGTCATGGTTGTGACTATACAACAGAGGAATAACAGTGATATTGTTTAGCCTATCGCTGTGTGGATAATCAAGTTCATACATTTCTTTGCTTAATGGCATAACAACCTTTGTGGGTTATTTAATGCTAAAGTCATCTTTGTAGAAGAATAACATTTATATTGTTTAACCTATCGCTGGGTGGATAAGCAAGTTCATACATTTCTTTGTTTAATGGCATAACAACCTTTGTGGATTATTTAATGCTAAAGTCATCTTTGTAGAAGAATAACATTTATATTGTTTAACCTATCGCTGGGTGGATAAGCAAGTTCATACATTTCCCTAGTGTATGAGTACCAAAAGTAAACATATCATAACTGGAATTTGAACTCACTTTCTTTGAGGACACAGTTCAGCACTTTAGCAATTACACCATGGGGACTACCCCTTTTAAATTTGTATATTTTACAAAAATATTTCAAAATGTAAATGCAATTGAAAATTATTAAGTTGTATATCATTTTTTCTATCTCAATTCAACCAACCTGTAAGAGGGAGTCCCGTGGCAAAGTGCCAAATGTAGTAGACTGTGAACTTGTACTAAAAGAGTTCAAACTCAAACCACATTATAAAATTCACTTTCAGACTAGTACCCTTGGGAAACGTATGAACTCTATTACCCCTACCACCAGCTATGGGTTAAATAGTATCACTGCTGTTCTTCTACAAGGATGGCTTTGGCATTAAATGACTTGGGAAGGTTGATATGCCATTAAACAAAGAAATCAAACTAATCTACCAACCTGTCTACCATATCTTACCATCAGGCATTTCAATTTAATCTCGTCCATGCTAATTGAAGGAAGTGGGAAAACTAGACAATCCACTCTTATAATCATAGTCCAATCCTGCAATGACTGCTGCATCCATTGCTGATTATATCATACAGATGACATTAATTAATTTCAGTTACCAATAAAGTAGGTTTCTTTAATTACTGCTGAAAATCAAGTACAATCAGTTATGAAAAAATTCATAAAGTTTACTTTGAGCTAAGAAAGACTTGGGAGCATTCAGGATCAAAAGAAAAAAAATATAAAAATGATGATCACTGCTTTAAAATGAGTGCATAGTCCAAATAATTTTTTTCTTTTAGCTAATTATATAACTTCACAGAGGATATTAAACTTGAAGGTATAGCTCAGTGGTTGTAAGCTGAAGATTGGATTCTAAGTTTCTATTCCTTGTCTGTACTTACCCATCCCCTCCATCAAAGATAGAATGTGACACAAGGTCAATTTTAAAGTAGTGTAAAACTGGTTTGAAATCAGTGTTTTCCTTCTCCTAGACTAGTTGCCAAACCAAGGCTAAGGAGCCAAGTTTGCCCTACTATTTACCCACAGCTAAGTAGAGAATACATCCTATAGAAGTATATTTCTCAGCTTCAGGGGAACATCTCCCTTCAAGTTACATCTCTCCATTGTGCTCAAGTCAGGCTCAATTACTAATGATCGAGGTACAACTAAATGGTATTGCAGAAGTAGCTGAATGTGTACCTGTGAGATGCCCAAAACTTGACATTGTGTCATATCTTATTGTTGTGAGGAAACAGTTTAATTCCTATTGGTATTTTAGTCACAAATTTATCACAAAAGAAATTTTTGGATGACTTGAGAGTGAAACTCTGATGGTAAAGTGAAATTTTATAGATTGTGTATCCATGAAGATTGTAATGTAAAACACTTAATCCAAGTTAAAAGCATAGTAAGAGTAACCCAGTAATTCAGACCTTTTTTGCTAGGCAAGTGTCATTAGGGAACAAGAAAAATTTTAGTAAACAGGCTTAAGGACCCAGTCTGCCTTACCCATTTAAACAGACCAAAGCCAGACCCATTTACCAAAACTTATCTTGTTTCCCAGAAATACCTGCATTGGAAAAAAAAGGTCTAAAATGTTTGGTTTTGTGTTACCCTTACCATGCTTTTAATGTGGACTAATTTAAGATGTTTTTGCTGAGCAAACAGATGGAAAGTCAAAAGTAGAAGAGAAGAAAAAAATTCCAAGTGACAAATTTAGTGAGAAGATAGAATTACAAATGGTGACAGATTCATAAATGAAAGTGATAGATTTAATTCTCACTCACAGATAAAGTGAAAGGAAAAAGGTGTGACATTACCATTAGTTATCTCTTTATAGCATTTCAAAAGATAGTCCGAGACAATAGAAGGGAGATGAAGAAAGACTAGTTAACAAAATCAAGATCTACAATAGTAATTTGTGTTTGAATAAAAAGATGAAGGGGAGCAACATTTTGTGCAAGAAAATAACAGTTTGAAAAAAAACTGTGGAGTTAAAATATTTGGAACAAATAGGGAATGCCAAAGAATAAAAGTGGATGTGTGAGAGAGAGAGGGGGGAGGTTGTAAATCCATGAATCTTTGAAACTGATATAAATAGAAAATATGGGAATTAGAGAGTATGAAAAAGATGTTTAGTAGTGATATTAAGTGAGTTATATAGAGAGTGAAAAGATGAATAGAATTGAAATGTGAGAAGGGTAGAAAGTACAGTTTTGTATGGATAAATGAAAGAAAGAATTATGTTGAGTGATTCTGAAAAGAAACATAAGGAATTGAAACAAGAAAATGGTATAAGTTGATTTGAAACTGATTTTTGGATCAAATGGGATAAAACTGAGCAGAAATGCAAATAAAGAAAAATTAAATCAGATTTTTTTAAGTATTCTGTTTTATGATAAAACAGGCTGGAATTTGAGAATTATTAAAAAGAAAGATAAGTTGTATCTTTACCAATGATGTGTGATTTTAAACAAGTATTTTTTGAATTACTTCAAAACTTTTAAAGTTGTTCCATAGTTGTATTGTTAGCAATAGATCAAAAGTGAGGTGCCCGTGGTGTAATGGTTATCGTCGTAGGAAATGGACTTGGCGACACAAGTTTAAATCCTGGACGAGATTGATTGCATTTCACATAGCACTAATACCTTTGGGAAAGGTATGAATCCAATTATTCTCCCTCCAGCTATGGGCAAATAGTAGGGCAGACTAGGTTCTTCAGCCTTGGTGAGGCAACTAGTCTAGGAGAAGGAAAACGCAAAATTCAAACCTGTTAAATTTTGCTTAAAAATTGACCTTGTGTCATATCCTGTCTGAGCGGAGAGGTTGGTAAATATGAAAAGTGAGTGGACCACTTGACATTTTAGCATTATAGGAAATTGGTTCAGAAATTCAAGTTAAAATCCTGGATTGGACTGTTTGCATTTCACTTTGCACTAATGTAAAGTAAATTATACCAGCTCATTAGCCTAGTGAGTAGAGTGTAAGATAATGGTCCAGGAGACCTGTGTTCAATTCCAGGTGGCGTCATACCAAAGACTTTAAAAATGGTACTTGATACCTCCTTGCTTAACACTCAGCAATATAAGGTATGTATCAAGGGTAAAGTGCAGCAGTCCTGGGAAAGGAGTAGCGCCCTCCCTTACACCTCGGTGTAGTAGCTATTGAAAAGGGAGCCTTCGGGTCACCCTCAACTATGGTCACTAACTTTACTTTTACTTTTGCACTAATATCCTTGGGAAAGGCATGAATCCATCTGTTCTTTCCCTCCAGCGATGGGTAAATAGTAGGGCAGACTGATTTCTTTAGCTAGTCTAGGATAAAAAAAACCCCTCTAAATTCAAATCAGCAGTACTCCACTTGAAAATCAATCTTGTGTCATATCCTGCTAATGGCAGAGAGGTTGGGTAACTACAGACACCTGAAGTTTTAGAAAAATAGTTTTATGTTATTTATTTAGCCATCAGTTTATTTTTTGATAACATATAGTAGAATTTATAGAATAGATTACGATTTCTACACTTACGAGTTATCTATAAAAAATAAAGAAAAATATTGCTATGAGTAGTTTCTTGGTCACTGAATTTTGATGAAATATTCAAAAACAATATTCTTTTATTACAAATTTATAGTGACAATAAATTATAAAAATTGAGAAACTTTGAAATTGAATTTAACTTTCCTTAGATAAAAGATTGAAACATGCTGCATGACCATTTTTGCAATAGAAGTGAAGATTTTGGCCATTATTATTTCTTTTTCATTTACAAAATATATTTCATTTTATTAAATATCATTATAGTAGAAGAATCTTTCATAACTTGAATTAGTTAATATCAAAGCATTCCTTAAAATAATTTTTATAGATACCTTTTATAACTCAGCTGGAGTTTTATTTGTAGAGATGCTAGAGCAGCCTTGTTTTAGGAATCAGGTCAGGTTTGAGAAAGAGAGTATTTATTGTAAATAAGAAAAAGGTGTAGCCTTACTTCTAATGCTAACAAAAATTTGGGACTTAGCATTCTTAGAGGATGTTCACTTTGGTTTTTGACTTAGCAGTAAATGAACTAATGACAAAGGTTATACAAAACATTTTTTTAATTGCGGAAAATTTGGGCTTCATAAAATATACTTTAAACAAACTATATTAAATTATTCAAATTAATCATATAATTATTTTCTGAGCAATAACCCAATACTGAGAAAAAGATTATGGAATTTTTTAAATAGTGTAAGTTTGTTTAAGACATATTTTATGAAATCAGAATGTTCAGTTATTAAATAAAAAAAGGTTTATCTTTTATCAATTAGAATATTCAGACTATTGTTTTCATCTTCATTATTATATTATTATACTCACAACATTTCTATCACTTTCAATATTCAGACTATTGTTTTCATCTTGATCTTTTGGTTTTTTACGTTGAACCATATAGAACTTCGAACTGAACTCTTTATTTAACTCATGGGGGTAGATGGTTTTAATTCCATTAACCAGGTACAAGTGTTTAGCTATAGTAAGTAATCCTTGTTATTTACCTGTAGTCTGGATTGAACCTACAACCTCCAGATTATTTTACTTAGAAGAACTTTTAACCAAACACCTATTTCCAAGGGAGTAGAACAATCTACTGCTATGTATTAAATAAAGGGTCCAGTTTGAAGTTCTGCGTGGGCTTCCAAGTTTGATATGAAATACCTGAAGAAGTCCAAAGAATGTATCATGTGTATAACAATGAAGATGAAGATGATAGTCTGAATATTCTAAGTACTAAAATTTATCAATCTTCATCTCAGAAATTTAGACAAATAAAAGGTTTATATATTCCTAAATAAAAAACCAAAGTGAACATCTACTAAGTGTGCTAATTACCTAAGTTTTGCCAGGGTTAGTAGAAAAATACATTCAAAATGGTTTTTACAATAAAAATGCATTGCAAATAAAAAACCAAGGTAAACATCCTCTAAGAGTACCAATTCCATAATTTTTGCCAGGAGTAATAGAAAAATACATTGGCAATGGTTTTTACGATAAAAATTCATTGTAAATGATTTTTACTATAAAAATGCATGGCAAATAAAAAACCAAGGTGAACATCCTCTAAGAGTGCCAATTCCATAATTTTTGCCACGGGGAAATATCTGTCTCCTAAGTACAGTGATAGGCAGAGTTAACAGTTTACATCTTGATGCAAAAAGAATATGATTTAAAATTTCATAATTTTGTCTTCATCATTAGTTTATTCTCCTGTATAGCTCGGAAAATTAATTTAATCTAGTTAGTTATTCATTTTTAGTAATTGAAATTTAGTCAAATATGTTTTTTGCTTAAGATTTCTTAGCATCATGCATGGTTCTAAAGATTTCTCTTATAAACGAAATTCTTCAGAGATCTTATTTTCAAATTTACAATCATTCAAAACAAAAAACAGAACAGATTGAGTATAAAAAATGATTAATAATCTAACGGAAAATAAAGAAATGGCTCTCTCATAAAATCACAAATGGAAGTACTTTTCACCAAGGCAATAACAGATGACTGGTAGCCATGACAAAATTAAGGATTAAATTGCCAATAAGTAAATATGGGGTATAATAGTCTATCTCTCTTTTTCTCTCTCTCTAAATATATATATATATATGGAGAAAGAGAGAAAGAGAGACAATAAAAGAAATATATATATATATATATATATATATATAGAGAGAGAGAGAGAGAGAGAGAGAGAATGAAAGAAATTCTATAGAGAAAAAGAGAGAGTGAGAGATAGAAAGTAAAAGAAATTATATATGTATATATATATAGTGAGAGAGAGAGAGAATAAAAGAAATTATATATATATATATATATTAAGAGAGAGAGAGAGACTGAGGGAGAGAAAAAGACAGAGGGAAGAAAAGAAATGATATATATAGGTATAAAGAGAGAGAGAGAGAGAGAGAATAAAAAAAATCATATATATATATATATCATCATCATCATGTCGTGCCGCCAGCATGGATATCCCTGACCCTCTCTCGCCACTTCTTCCTATCATTCATCGCCCCCAGCAGGTCTTCAGGGTTACATCCTGTGTCCTCACATAGTTGCTGTATGTAAGTTCGTGCTGGTCGTCCTGCTTTTGCACATCCATATGTGGGGGTCCACAGGAGTACATCGCTTATGAGCTCGTCCTTGCTTCTCCAGCAGTGTCCCACGTGTCTGGTTCGTCTAACTTGTATAGTTTTTGTGATGGGGGGCAAGTGTCCGTATAGTTGGTGTCTCGTGGGGTGTTGTCGCCAGGACTTGTTCAATACTGCTCTCAACATTCTTGTGTAATTTCCGTCTAGTTTTTAATTGTGCAAAATGTAAACAAACGAAAGCTAATACATATGCATTATAATTCCTGAAATGGCTGAGTGATTAGATACTATGTCAAGCATAGAGTTAGGTGGGTTTCAATCCCAACTAGAAGTATCCTGCATGTCTAGCTACACTGAAGAGTTGTGATACAACAAAACAGTCTATCTGCGTATGACAATATATATATTTATATATATATATATATATATATTATTCAAGCAAGTTTTGTCAGAGATGTTGAAACACTGTGTATTATTTTTAATTTTGTTTTGCAGGTCTACTTGTTATTTTTCTTGTGTTAGGATCTAGATGGTAAAAGAATCGTTCCATATTTTCAGCCAAAGTGCTTTCGACCATACTTTTAGTCATCATCAGGGGTAGTGTAGTTTAGAGTTGACAGTTTGAGTTTTTATGAGGATCATTAAATAGGTCTCCAGACGTTTTTTGTATAGGCACTTTTATTGATAGTACACACATGAAACTCTAGTCCCCTTCGAAGTAATCTCCTCCGGCTGCAATGCACTTGTTGTACCGTTCCAACAACTTCTGAAAGGCCCCATGGAAGTCCTCTTGTGTGAGCATGTCAATGACCTTCGTCACAGCCTCTTTCATCTCCTCAATTGTCTCAGAACAACAGCCCCTGAGCTTAGGGAATAAGCAAATGTCACAGGGAGCAAGGTCTGGACTACAGGGAGGCTGAGGAACTGTTTTGATGCACATCTAGGTCAAATAGTCTGTGACAAGGATGAAGTTGTGGACTGGTGCATTGTCCTGGAGGAAATGCCACTGACTTGATTTTAAGAGTACTGGCCCCTTCCAACAGAATCTCTTCCTGAACTCCCTTAAAACCTCAACATAGTACCCCTAACCCTAACCCTTTGGCCAATCAACTCTGGTGTTCTGACTTCCTTACTCCTCCCATACCTCTCATCATCCCTCACAGACTCCCTGCCTTCCTTGAATCTCTTATGCCACTCAAAAACTCATGCTCGATTCATGCAAGATGGTTGAAAAGCAGTCCGAAGCATTTCATACGTTTCTGTGGCATTTTTTCCAAGTTTAAAACAAAATTTTATTGCATATCGTTCTTCTAAAGTGTCCTCATGTCCAGATTGCATTTTTGAAATTTACCAGCTGTGATAATCAGGCTTTAGTAGGGTGTATTCAAATTCCTGCTGTAGCTGTTGATTTGAATGTGAAATCATAAAAATTGGTCAGTCATCTCATAAGATGTATTGCAATAATATACTGAATTTTCAAGAGTCTACGATAATTTTAAATGCCTGTACAAAAAAAGTCTGGAAACATATTGAATGCTCCATGTACTGTTTTAATTATTTATAGCATTTTGTTTTGAAGTTGTCAGTTGGAACATTTTCAGCGTTTTGTTTTAAAACATTCGGTTGGAAAAAAGGTTTACTCATAGAGTTAGTGATTTTTAGTTATTGAAAATATATAATATGTTGGTGCCTGTGTTAAATGCTATTTTATTTATGTTTTTTTTTTTTAATTTTTATGCATATAGCTTCTAGGATTTGTAATCGTTTTTATTATTGTTTTTATATATAATTATTGTATTATCTGTGAGAATCTTTCTTACATCAGAAGATGAAAGTTGGTTAGTGCTATTGTTGCGTTTTATAATTAAATGTTGTTTCATGGCGCTATTTTCAGAAAGGGGATAAGTGAGATGACGAGATAATGTTGTGGTTGTATAGCTAATGTAAGAATTATTTTTGTTTTTCGGGAGACATTCTGGAAATGGATATATATAAATCTATAAACTACATAACAAATTCACTACATCTCCATATAAAAAGCCTACCAGCGACAATTACACCATACTTTACTACCACAGTGAATATCCCCAAAATCTTAATTCATTGAGGATTTTACATCTCCTCATCAAATACAATATTTTACAAAGAACTTACTAACATAAAACAATCCCTTGTTAATAAAAATTTCCCTAATAAACTAGTCAATCAACAAATAAAACTATACCTTCACAACATTCACAAAATTAATAACAACAATAACAGAATTAATCTATATTACAGAAATCAAATCCACTATAACTACAAATTAGATGAACAAGCAATAACCAATATGAGAAAAAAGACACATTAAACTTATTGAAAAACAAAAACAAATAAAACTTATCAACTACACTAAATTTAAAACCTTAAACCTCATTCTTAAGAATAACACCAACTCTGCTAAAACACTCCTAAACCAAACCAATGTAGTTTATAAATTTACATGTCCATTTTGTGAGTACCTCCCAAAAATCAAAAATAATTCTTACATTAGCTATACAACCACAACATTATCTCGTCATCTCACTTATTCCCTTTCTGAAAATAGCGCCATAAAACAACAATAGCACCAAAACACAACAATAGCACAAACTAACTTACATCTTCTGATGTAAGGAAGATTCTCACAGATAATACAGTAATTATGTATAAAAACAATAATAAAAAACAATGACAAATCCTAGAAGCAATATGCATAAAAAATGAAAAAACACAGGCACCAACATATTATATATTTTTAATAACTAAAAATCTATTAGCAAACCTTTTTCCAACTGAACCTTTTAAAACAAAACGCTGCAAACATTCCAACTGACAACTTCAAAACAAGATGCTACAACTAATTGAAACAGTAAAAACTTAAACTGTCAACTCAAAACTACACTACTCCTGATGATAACCAAAAGTATGGTTGAAAGCACTTAGGCAGAAGATATGGGACAATTCCTTTACCATCTAGATCCTGATAAAAGAAAAATAATAAGGAGACTTGAAAAATTAAGTTAAAAATAATAAACAAAGTGTTCCATCATCTTTAACAAAACTTGCTGGAATAATAACTTGCTGCCTAAATATACAATCTACACTATATATATATATATATATATAAGAAAAGAAAGAAGCTATCCTTATAGCAAAACAAGTCAATTTGATTTTCTTTATTGTCTTCCTTTTTTAATACTATCTGATTTTATTCCAAAACTTATCCATATATATATATATATATATATATGTGTGTGTGTGTGTGTGCGTGTTTTAGCTAATTCCTCAGCACAAGCAGCATAAGACATAAAGTCAATTTTCAAGAGGAAAACAACCAGTTTGAGTTTTTCTTCTTCAAAATTGGTTACTGCACCAGGACAAAATAGCTTAGTCCATCCTACTATTTACTCAGAGATGAAAGGAGAAAATATGGATTCATCCCTTTGCTAAGGGCATTAGTGCAAAGTAAAAAATAAACAGCCTTGTCCAGGTTTTGAACTTGCCCCCATCAAGTCCATTTCCTTTGACAATAACTATTACACCATGCATGCCACACACACACACACACGCATATATATATATATATATATATATATATATAATATAGTTTTCCATATCTATCAATAAAAAGTGCTCAGTATTAGTTATAGAACATATATATCTAAGTTAGGATAGTGTAGACAATGAGTCAACAATACTTACCATCAGTTTATTGCCTAAGCCAGAAACTGACAATCACCAAGGATCATTAATTATGTTATCCTAAGTCATATATATGCAAGAGGGGTACTCAGTGCAACTGCCTCAATATAGTTAAACATAAGTTAATAATTCTGTTCTTTCTCAGCAAGAATAATGCATAATACAAACTTCTGTTATATCATACACGGACAAATGTGTGAATCTTTATCTCAATCAGATTGGATCAAAATACAGTACTGAATCAACTCACTTTTACCACATCAATTTATATAGCCTAAGACAGAAGCTGTGATTACCTTATTTTCAAGGACTATTTCTTATAACTCTTACACAGATCTATGTAAATTAATTTCAAGTTGTAAGGTTGCTTAAAGGGAAGTTGATATTGATCATCTATGATCTGGTTAGAAAACTCTTTCCCCAATATTCATTATAGCAAATTTTTATTCTATAAAAGACAACTATAAAAAATATGAACGTGTTTATGATAACAAGAAAATCAGAAAATGAAACACCATCTACTCATTCCCATCATCTTCAATAATCTCTGACATAAATTTGTTTTACATGTTGATTTCTCATCCTTAACTTGCTTATTCACAACAGTACATGATAAACATGACAATTATACATTGATTTTTGTCAGTACTGACAAAAATAGACCAGTCACTTGAGGGAGTCAAAAGTTTTACAATACTTTGGTAATGTGAGAAACAATTCAGCTACTCTGGATGCTTTTGCTGAGGTGATAAAAGTGACAAACCACACAGTGAAATACTGAGCTTGCTTGATACTCTCCAAGAGCTATTCACTGGATTTGCCTCTTTGGCTTGGGGCATGACTTCAAAATCCACAGTTTTAGGCCTGCCTGGCCTTGCTTAATCATCAAAGTTCTGGCAAACTGAGTCAAATTTTTTGAAACATAAAGGTCCTGCACAGTAATAAACTGAGCCTTCACCTTTTGCACAACAAATGTTTTTGGTTGTTTCCATGGTGTTATGACTCTGTTTGAACTCATAAAGCATAAGTTCCTGAATTAGATGACATTGCACATTCATCTGCGCAGCTTTTAAATAACACATGGAGTGAAGCAATGCACAACATGCCAGCACACCAACTATCACGGTACTACCAACCACAGTGGGTACTTTCCACAGCTCGAACTGCTTCAGTCACATGATATACATACCACAAACTAGCACATACTAAAATATTGCAAAACTTTTGACTCACTCTAATATATGAGGTTATTTTGGGGCAGTTCATTAATCTTTACAGCTTATGGCATTTTCTGTTTATCTATGATATATGGATAATCTCAATTACTATAACTTATAGTTGTGTTAAGGACTGGTATCTTTAATTTACCATTAAATTTCATAATATCTAAAGTAAAGCAAAATAGTGAAAAAGATGATTGCTGCTTCTGCAAGAACTTTCACAAAATACTGCCAAGTTACAGAGAGTTTCACCTGAAATGAAACAAAATGCCGATTCCTTTGAGCAATGTCGTATATATTTAGACTAGTGCAACAGATTCAGTCATAGCTGGGTGCCATATCTCTATAATCAGTTTTATACCCAGAAGTGAAACTCTGGTGAACTGAAGATGCAAATGTCTGGTAGTGTTATCTGAAGACAAAGGGATTGCCGTTCACATTTTTGGCAATTTTACCTTTTTCACTTTTTTCAAATTTTGATATTAGGAAAAGTAGACATATTGATTCAAGTGTTTCTAGATAATTTTACAGTCTTTTTTTTTTACGATGATGATTGTGGACAGAATTTCAAGTCAAAGTAAAAATTATTGATAAAATAAAATAAAATAAAATAAAGGATCAAGTCAGAATATAAAATGATCAATCTCAAGGCAGCACTTTTTAAGAAATAAATATTAGAATACACAAAATAAATGAATAGAAAATGAAGAAACAACACAAGAAACAAAATAGCAATAAGAAAAGCTTCATCTTATATACTATTATTCCATTTACTTGAAACTAGAAATGCCAAGACAAAAGTGCACTGAATAGCTTTGTTCTCCTCCAATTTGAGAAAGAGAATATATTTGATAAAGAGGTAGTGTAGCTGTATCAGGATTTAACATTTGATAGCAGTATAATTGGTGGAACCTGAAAGATAGAGCTCTCTATCTCTAAGGATCACAGATTTCCTGATTCAGACTCTTTTTCTCTTTTGGTGGCTGAGGTGTGAGGAGACAACAAATGATATGATAAGAGAACATGGAATGAATCAAAGTTATAAGAAGCGACTGTTCCTAGAAGAATGAAGAATCTTACTCCACACATAATGTTTGTTGTTCATACCCACCTACTACCATGGCTCCAAAAACGGAAAGGAGAAACAAAAAAAAAAAAACAGTGAAGGTCTTAATGCTAAAATGAGTAGTGTTTTGAGTTTTTCTCCCCCCACCCAATGATTAACTATCCCTAACATAGTAGTCGTTGGTGACAACACTACACAAAAGTAGCAAATATGTAAATTCCTAGCAAACATCACTTGCACATAAAAGTTGTAGACACCTGCAGCTGATGCAAAAAACAATAGTGATAATGATAAAAATAACTTAATGAGGGAGGCTACTGCATCAAATTACATCTTAATTAAACGCTGTTACCATTCAACCTATTCATCAATGCAGTGTACAGCATACACTGAATTCCATGGAGTTTTGGTATTGTTTACTAAGAAGGGTATTGTTATTGACACCATAGGATTGTTTACTGAACGTTACCTGGGCCAAAGAACATAACCATTGAACTGGTGTTGTGGACTAGGCTATCATACCTTTTCCGGGAGTAGTTAAACTGGTCCATGACTACTTGTTTACTTCTGTTTAGTGCAGTGGGAACAAGACAATTAGAGACCTTTATGTGAACCGTCTATATAATACCAATTCTTAGCACTCTGCTGCAAATTACTAATTCGTATGTACTTGTATACGGAAATATTCTAGGTCCCAGTATACAACAAGTGGGGAAGAATGATACTGTTTCACCTGAATCAGATTTGTTAGGTTTGTAGATAGTCTAGTTAGTGAATGGAAAAGCTATTAGGCTATTAATCTATGTTGTCAGCAGGATGTTGTACAAGTTGTTGATGCCTCTGTACACATGTGGGTTATATTCACAAAAACCAAGAGAGAAATTAGCATCTGTCTGGTCAATCTTGTAGACCATTGGCCTCCTTAACCCTTTATTCTAACCATGCTGATGATAGTTAATTTCAGCAAGATACATGTCGTAGTCAAAAGGGAGGTTCAAATGATGACACGACACAGAAATAAGTAATAAGAAATATATTGAAGGCAAATAATACATACACAATGATAGCTGGGAGAAATCCCTCCCAAGCTTAACTATCAGGAATATTACTGCTCTTGGTAACGACTCACTGAGACAGAACCAAAACTGAGTTCGAGACTGCGTCTGAGACTGTGACTGCGCAGAAGAGAGCTCAGTTAGTATATGTCACATGAGGATGAGTCCATCTATGGGGGACACCCTAACAATACATAAAACTAGTCTTCAGATGTGACTGAGTGTAATGATCCTCATTATAGGAAATGAATGTGGCAATATGAGTTCACATCCTCAACAAGACTGTTTGAATTTCACATAGTACTAATAACCTTGGGAAAGGTATGAATCTAGTTATTCTCCCTCCAGCTATGAGTAAATACTAGGATAGACTGGGAGCTTTAGCTTTGGTTAGACAACCAGCCTAAAAGAAAGAAAACTCTGAATTCAAACATGTTCAACTCTGCTTAAAAATTGTCCTTGTGTCACAACCTGCCCGTGCAGAGGAATTAGTAAATGCCTACATAAAACTGGTTTCAGGAGCATTCAAAGGTGTGCTTAGCATAAAGGTTATTGCTTTATAAAATAAAATCAGTGACCTAAGTTCAGATCCTAGATTAAGCTGTTTGTATTTCACTTCAAACTAATATCCTTGGGAAAGGCATGAATTCATCTTTTCCCAGCCAGCTATGTATTAAATAGTAGGGCAGACTGGCATCTAGCTCTGTCAGTGTAGTTGCAGTTGTTATTCTGCTAATCATCTTTTTTATTTAACACTTTAAAACTATGCCTGGTGGTGATTTTTTTTCAGTTTGTTCATGCAATATATATATATATATATATAAGCAATTTAGGAGATTGCTATATATATGAGAGAAATATGTGAGAAAGTGTTTGATATGCCAAAAGCTGTAGAAGAGCTGATGAACAAAGATTACAATGACTGATTTTGTTGACCCTTGTTAGAGAATCAAAGAAGAGTAGATGCCATAATTCAAGAAAATTGGTAAATTAAGCAAAGAGAACATGAATTATAGAAACATCTGAACCAGATAAGTTTGATGATGCAATATGACATTAACTTCAACAAAAGTTTACAGTGAGAAGCTTGAAATTCATATTCGTTGCCAACCTTCTACGGGCATCCTTGGACGACTGATTATTTCCAAAACTGAAAAGAGAATTGAAAGGCCTACATTTTTCATCTAATACGGAATTTGAAGTTGTCAACTAAAGTTGGATCAAAAGTCAACCAGAAACTTTCTTCGTGGATGAAATGAAAACATGGATAGAATGTTTAGGAAAATGTGTAGCCCTAATTTGTGGTTATGTTGAAAGTTTTTGTAGCCCTAAAAGGTGACTATGTTGAAAATTTTTGTAGCCCTAAATGGTGACTATGTTGAAAATTTTTGTAGCCCTAAATGGTGACTATGTTGAAAATTTTTGTAGCCCTAAATGGTGACCATGTTGAAAAATGCATAGTCTTAAATGGTGACTATGTTGAAAATTTTTGTAGCCCTAAATGGTGACTATGTTGAAAATTTTTGTAGCCCTAAATGGTGACTATGTTGAAAATTTTTGTAGCCCTAAATGGTGACTATGTTGAAAAATGCATAGTCTTAAATGGTGACTATGTTGAAAATTTTTGTAGCCCTAAATGGTGACTATGTTGAACAAATGTATAGCCCTAAGTGGTGACAATGTTGAAAAAATGTCTGGTTGATTTTGTTTATTCGTTTAATGGCATCTCAACCTTCATGGGTTATTTAATGCCAAAACCATCCTTGTTGAAGAAGAGCAGTGATACTCTTGAATTCATAGCTGGTGGAGGTAGATGATGAGGTTCATACCTTTGCTAAGGGTATTAGTCGAAAAGAGTAGAGTGTTTGCCAATGGTCTAGGGAGACAAGAGTTCAATCCCAGATCGAGTCATCTCAAAGACTCAAAAAAATGGTACTTGATGGCACCTTGCTTAGCACTCAGCATTATAAGGTAAAGATCAAGGGTAAAGTGGAGGAATCCAGGGAATGGAGTAGTAGCTACTGTAAAGGGACTTTTGAGTTACCCTCAACTAAAGTTGCCTACTTTAATTTACTTTTACTTTGAGGCTGCAGTTCATCATTTTAGCCATTAAGACAAAGACTTTTCCCTGAAAAAATGTGTAGCCCTAAATGATGATTATGTTTGTAATTTATTAAGCATTTTGCTTCAATATGGCACAAGGCCATATAAAAAGGGCACATAATGAGACTTGAACACACTCATGAAGGTTTGCTCATCTAGCTTGCTAACCATTACATTACCCGAGACACCCTAAATGGTGACTATGTTGAAAAAATAAACTTGTGACTTTGAAGAGAAATAAATTTATGTCAATTTAGGGTTCGCTCAGAGAGTGTTTGCCAATGGTCTGGGAGACAGGGGTTCAATCTCCAGGTTGAGTCATACCAAAGACTCAAAAAGTGGTACTTGATGCTGCCTTGCTTAGTACTCAGCATTATAAGGTTAGGATTAAGGGTAAAGTGGAGCAATCCAGGGAAAGGAGTAGCACCCTCCCCTACACTTTGGTGTAGTAGCTATTGAAAAGGGAGCCTTCTGGTCACCCTCGACTAAGGTCGCCAACTTTACTTACTTTTTACTTAACATAATGATTATTATTGTAGGAAATAGGATCTTCAACCTGAATTAAAATCCTGGATTAATCTGTTTCACTTAATGCTAATACCCTTGGGGAAAGGCATGAATCCATCTCTTTTTACCCCCAATCATGGGTAAATAGTAAGTCAGACTGGGCTCTTTAACTTTGGGTAAGGCAACCAGTCAAGGAGAAGGAAAATACTGAATTCAAACCAGGTTTACTCCATTTAAAAATTGGCCTTGCATCACATCCTGCCCATGACAGAGGGGTTGGGTAAATACCTAATTCAATTTGTTATCTGTTTCCTTCTTTTATCTTGTATGAAACTTGTTTTATATAATTGGAAACCTTATTTATCAATCAACCATCATAATTCATCTAACTTGTGAAGTAACTGAAGTAATACTTATAAAGAATGAAAATCCACATTTAAAGTAGGATAAAAGGAAGACTGTTTGGCAAATAATGATAAAAATGGAGGGTATCTATTGGTTGGTTCAGACATGTCTGACACACTCTTAAGAGCAACAAAAAGAGTCCACTTCCTTTGGTAATTTCTAATGTGTTTTTTTTTACAGAGCACTGATGAGAGTATTCTGACTCACTATATAACAGTTTAATATACTACCATCTTTCTTGCTACCATCAGGAAATCATTGATATGTGTTGTTAAAGATTGTTCAATGCATTATTAGGTACTCACTATCCAACATGTTCAAATATTTACAACATTTGAAGGAAATATTTTTGTTGTTTTTAATGTTATCTAAAATTATAAGAAGAAGTATTCAAACTGGTCTATATTTTTTCTCATGATATTTCTGCAAATTTTTTCTCATGATATTTCTGCAAATTTTTTCTCATGATATTTCCGCAAATTTTTTCTCATGATATTTCTGCAAATTTTTTCTCATGATATTTCTGCAAATTCCTCAAGTGTATTTACTGTAATCCATTACTTTTTTCATCATCTCAACCAAAACAACAAAGTTTATAGATCTATATATAAAATTTCTTCTCAGATTTAAAAAAAAAAAGCAAAAAAAAGCCCCCCCCCCCAAAAAAAAAAACACACAACCATATAAAGGATGATTAAAAAAAGAAGTACCTTTATGATATAATTTCAAACAATCTCCATGATTCTTGTGAACACATTCTTAAAATCTCCCACATGTAATGAAAAAAAATGTTAATATTTCTATACAAGTATCTTTATTAGAAAAGCAGAACTGTTATTATGGTGACCATCTGGGGAAGATTCCACTAATGTGTTAATAGGGATGGTAGAGATTTTAAAATGAATATCATAAGGGAAGTTCTATAGGAATGTTAACATATTTTAAACACTCCATACATGAAAAGCCTATGAAGAAAATTGTTTAATCAGCACAAAGTTTGCTGAATGAGTATTTCATATTGTGAAGAGTATCTACCAAAATTGATCCCAATCTGGATGACCCACTACATAAACAGATGGTGATTACATTGAGAGTTTTGACCCCTAGCCACCCTATTCTCTGTGTTTGGTTTCTGCAGATACTCTTTTTAATTCCTAAAGTTGAAATTCATCCTGGAAGGTCGTATATATTTACCCAAATTTTCTGCTTCAAGCAAGAAGTGATAAAAGGTAAATTTTTAAGCAGAGTTTCACAGGTTTCAATTCAGAGTTTTCCTTCTCCTAGACTAGTTGCCAAACCAAGGTTAAAGAGCCCAGTCTGCCTTACTGTTTACTCATAGCTGAAAGGAGAAGTGTTGGATTCATACCTTTCCCAAGAGTATTAATGCTATGTGAAATGCAAACAGCCTCATCTAGGATTTAAACTTGAGTCACTGTGACAATAACTGTTACACCACAAGCACCACATTATTCATTCTGAAAGGTAGTCACTTCCAGAAGAACAAGAAGAAAATGCACTATATGAAAAATTATTTTCAGAATACACTGCAGAACTGACCCCTATTCCCAAACAAACACAGTATCAATGACACTTAGAATATGATGACTGAATCCCCAGCAGAAATGAGTATCCTGACTGAGACACTAAATTGCATCTGATGGTGAGGATCCAGTTCTGGAGATCCGAGAAGTTGCCATTACTCCCAAGTCCACTCTGACCTGAGGTGGTAATACTTATTAAGGACCCATCTATGGGTCAAATAGATCTGTTTATACTTGAAGCTATAATTGTTTATGAAGGATTATTATTAATTAATTGAAACCAAGTAATTGTGTGCAAACAAACAACTATTATAAAACAGAAATCATTACTTGAAACCATATAATTATTATTAGATAGGAATATTTGAAACAATACATCTATGTGCAAATTATTTCTATTAGACCGGAATATTTTTATATCATATAACTTTGTGCAAAATAAAACTCTTAAGAAACAACTACACAAAAAATGTAACTATAAATGTACAATGAACACAATTCCCTAACCTCTTGGTATAAATTAACTCTAGACAGGTTGACATTCCATTAAAATCAATCAATGAATCAACAAACCCAGTGTATCAACAGTAAAGTGACTATTTTGAAGGAGGTATGTCATGTTAAGTAGTAAAGTTGTTAGTAAATTAATAAATTTGTTTCTGAAGAAGTTAATTTTCTTTTTGGACACAACTATAATCTGTGAGAAAAGAGAAAGGCCTCTTTGTTTTCTTTTTTTTATTAGCAACCATTTACTGTTAAGAAATGACTTGTTGCTTTCCTTATGGATTGCTCATCTAAAGAAGCCAATAGAATGGGTTTGTCAAAAACTGTGATAACAATATTAGCTACACAAAGAATGAGTTCAATTATCAGAAAAAATCCTCGACCTAGTCGGCTGGGGGTTATAGAATATGCCAACTGCACCTCTGCAGAGAGGTAAGACCTCCCCAATAAGTGTCCTGGATATGACACTAAACCATCTAATTATGAGGCTCCACTTCTGTAGGAGTGGGACCTCACCATTGCTTTGGAGAATGTCGAGTACCTGTTCATTGTTATGACTCCCAGGTCCACTCTGACCCGGAGTAATAGTACCAGTTAGGGTCCCATCTATGGGTCAAATAGCTATATCTAATCATTTTCTATACTTAAAACTATTTACCTCTGTGAGTGAGTAGAGTGTTTGTCAATGGTCCGGGAGACCTGGGTTCAATCCCACATCGCGCCATACGAAAGACTTTAAAAATGGTACTTGATACCTCCTTGCTTAACACTCAGCAATATAAGGTATGTATCAAGGGTAAAGTAGAGCAATCCTGGGAAAGGAGTAGCGCCCTCCCCTACACCTCGGTTTAGGAGCTACTGAAAAGGGAGCCTTCTGGTCGCCCTTGACTACGGTCGCCAACTTTACTTAGATAGCAATATTTGAAACCATTTAACTGTGTGCAAACAAATAAGCTCTACATTTACATATCATATCTAATAGATATATGTATAAACAGGATTTAGTATTAAATAATCCACAAGAGTTGATATGCTGTTAAACACAATGAACCAACCAAGAACAAATCCTGAAATGTGAATTATGTTATTCCTGTTAAGGATGTGAAAAAAGGCCTGGCTGATACTCTTAAAAACTCTCAAAGTGAACATACATCTATAGGGGGTAGGGAAGATTATTAGTGAACTCCCTACTCTCCAAGGACCAATATTGATATTAGTATATCCATTATATACTAACACTGATAAAAAAAATACTTTAAATACAGTAAACCAGTTAACTGAGCCGACAGCAGCAGCAGCCAAGCATAATATAGACATCAGGTGAATACGATAACATAGATACTACCATAGGGAATAGAGATAAAATAGCATGATACTGGCAATGGATAGACATTTGTCTCAGCATCTTTATGGAAAAACTTTGTCAGGAAGAGTAGGAGTACTTCTCATTCCTTGTGCCTTAAAATCACTAAATAGCATAGAGAAAATCCAACTAAAAATGATTTGTGGTTCATTTAATGGCCAAAATTGCTCAACAATCATTTCTAGCAACTATCCTACAAATGCCAGTGATGAAACAGACATCATCACCTATAACAAGACATCTTCCCTTGTCCAACACATTCTCAAACACAACGTAGTAATTATCAGTGGAAACATGAATGCTGATATAGGCAAAGACAGAAATAACAAATTCTGCTTATATGACTCACCAAACAGAAATGGTGAATATCTATCCAATTTTTAATTCAAGAACAGGTTTGTAAGCCTGAATACTAAATTTTAAAAAAAGGGAGGGAAAACTAAGAACTTTCACCCACCCAAATAACTCTAAAATACAGCTAGATTACATATAAACAAGAAGTAAATAAACCATGCTTTGGACTGTGAGGCATACTCTTCTTTTGAAGAAGTATTTTCTGATCATAGAATAGTCTTGGCAAACATTTGCCTGATTCTATACAGAAATACAGCAAAAACAGTTAAAGCTGCATGATAGGATTGATCCTCACTCACCAATATTGATATTAGAAATTAATATACAGTAACTGTAAGAAACAAGTTTGATACTCTTCAGGAGGTTTCTGAAATACATACTCCAAATGATGAATATGAAAACTTTGTTACCACCCATAAAGAAGAAGCAGCTGAATGTATTCCAACCAAATCAACAAATACCAATGTGCAGAAACTTAGGAAAACCCAGATAGAACCAACATGTACCAAAAAAAAACCCAACTTGAATACTTTCAAGGCCAAATCACTAAAATCGGAAACTTGGTAGATAGACAATCATGAATAACATGGCAGACAGTAAATAAAGAGAGTGGAAGGAAGAATATCTTGAGGGCAAAACTAAAAGCCACCGGGCAAGAAAAAAAAAAGAACACAAGTCAAAAGAACATTTCAAAAATACGCTCAGAAACTGTTCTGAAGTCACTGATAAACCAATCAAAAAATTATTAATAGCCAAGTAGACATCAAACTAGATTACTTTATGGAGAAAGAACTTGACACAGTACTAAAAAAAATTAAAAGTAGAAAGACTGCAGGCTTCGATGAAATACCACCTGAAGTATGGAAGACAAGAAAATTTGACGACATACTTCTTCTATTATACAACACTGTGGAGGTGCCTGTGGTGTAATGGTTAACGTCGTAGGAAATGGACACGGCGACATGAGTTCAAATCCTGGACGAAACTGATTGCATTTCACATAGCACTCATACCCTTGGGAAGGTATGAATCCAATTATTCTCCCTCCAGCTATGGGTAAATAGTAGGACAGACTAGGTTCTTCAGCCTGGTTGAGGCAACTAGTCTAGAAGGAAAACTCTGAATTCAAACCTGTTAAACTCTGCTTAAAAATTGACCTTGTGTCATATCCTGCCCGAGCGGAGGGGTTGGTAAATATGATTATACAACACTGTGCATAAGCAAATTACAAAAGAGAAATTGACAAAAGGCTGCTCCCTTCCTTCCACAAGAAAGGTGACCTTGAAATCACTAAGAACTACAAAGGCATGAATATTACTGTTATAACTGCTAAGGTTAATAATGTACTACTACTCAATTGTATCCAACCTGAAATTGAGAAATTATCAGGAAAAATCAGAATGTTTTTGAGAGAAATCAATCCACAACTTCACAGATTTTGACTATCTGCCGAATCTTTGAAGGAGTATGTGCAAAAAATCTCAAGGCAACACTGTTGTTCATAGATTTCTCCAAAGTATTTGATTTCATACACAGAGGTAAGATGGAGCAAATACTAGAAGCATATGGTCTCCCCCAAAGAAACTGTTACAACTATAATGATGTTCAATAAAGACACAACAACTATAATTTGCTCACCTGATTGTGATGCCAACTTATTTGACAATGTCATTCAAGTTTTGCAAGAAGATACATTAGCACCATATATATCAGCCTAGACTATGTACTTCGAATGTTGATAAACATAGTTAAATAAAATGGTTTTATATTAAAAAGGTAAGAAGCAGACAATATCCTGCAGAGACTATAACAAATGCAGACTATTCAGATAATCTAGCACTTCTCACAAATACACCAGCCCAAGCTGAATCCCTACTGCATAGCCTGGAGCAAGCAGCAGGTGACATGAATGGAAATAAAACAGAGTTCATGTGTTTTAAATGAAAAGGAGCCATCTCCACTTTAAATGGTAAACCCCCAAAATTAGGTTTAGTTGGTAGGGTTTTATGGCATATCAACCTTTGTAGGTTATTTAAAGCCAAATCCATTTCTATGCAAATAGTCATCTTTATTTCAAATAATTCAGTTTAGCATGTGTACACAGTTTAATTGTCAAAGCAGTTCTAATTCAGCTAATTCAGTTTAGTATAAGTACAGCTTTTGTTTACACACAGTTAAATATCAAAACAGTTCTATATTAAACAATTCAGTTTAGTGTAAGTACAGTTTCAATGTCCAAAAACAGTTCCATTTCAAACAATTCAGTTTAGCATAAGCACGTTGTTTAAGTGTAAGTACAGTTTAATTGTCAAAAACATTTCTATTTAAGCAATTCAGTTTAGTCAAACAGTTCTAATTCAAACAATTCAGTTTAGCATAAGTATGCAGTTAGTTCTATTTAACCCATAGACAGGGCCCAATCAGGTGCTACCATTCTGGGCCAGAGTGGACCTGGGAGCAATGGCAATGAAGGGGTGCTCTGCATTCTCCAAAGCTCCAGCATCACTGGAACCTCACCATCAGATTGCTTAGTGTCATATCCAGGACACTCGTTGGCGGTGGGTTCTGCAGAGGAGCAGTCTGTGTATTCTTCAGTCCCAGCTGACTGGGCAACCCTAAAATTAGTAGACCAGTTCACACACCTCAGCAGCAATATCTCATTTACTGAAAGTGATGTAAACATATGCTTAGTGAAGGTATGGACTGCTCACAACAAGTTATCAATCATATGGAAATCAGATCTCTCTGATAAAATAAAACAAGATTTCTTCAAAGCTGTAGTAGTATCAGTACAAGTGTATAGAAGTGTACCGTTGTGGTACCAAAAAGACCGTTGTACCTCTAGGACCCCGTTGTGACCCTGCCATGGTAAAAATTGACAAACACAAGAAACTCTTTATAACTACCCAAAGGTTATTGACTACTGCACTTGTAGGTAGCCACCAGGAGAAAGAAAGAAAGTATAGAACTGAGACGACAGCATCAGTTAGACAAAGAGAAGCAACATACCATGGTGGGAAAGAGAGAGCAGACACAGATCTTGAATTTTTTTTCTGTTTCTAACATGCTTGTTCACTGGGTTGCATATAGTCTAATGCCCCCTTTGGAACACCCTTCCAAAATTGGTGCTTGTAAACTTTCACCTCCTTATATTTTCACTGCTAGTGTTCAACTGTACGTCTTTACCTTATCACATCTCGCTGATAATTCCCTAAAAGGAAATGCAAGTTATCTCCTCACTTCCACCTGTCGTGTTGGGGGCAGAAACATCCACTTCTGCTGGCTCCACACATGCATACAAGATTTCAAATCCTCAGGTTTTTTTTTCTAGTCATTTTTAATCACTAAGAGTGCTTTGGTTCGGCTATTCAGAGATTCTCTGCTTTATTCATTTATTTAATCAGTTTTCTATGAATTGTTCAATTACGTTACAGAAGCACCAAATAGATACTAACAAAAAGCATAGACTAAAAGCTAGATGAATACTACACAAGAATGCTCCATGCTGTTTTGAATAAATTCTTGAAGCAACATTGTACAAAACAGCAGCTGTATGGTTACTTACTTAAGTGATGTTCTTTTATGGACCCTAACATACAGATGCATCGGTGTAAGCCAAACAGTAAGGACTTATATTGTTATATATTGACCCTCGACCGAGCTGTCAATCAAGAGATGCACCTGGGTAAATAAGCAGAAGAACAGCGGAAGCAGGTGGGCGTTAAACAATAATATAACCAGGGCACAGACGGCTTGAGTCAGTTGGAGATAGGATGCCAGCGTGAGAATCAGCTTGCAGACTCACAGTTGAGCAACCCAGCCAAGATGAGAAAGAAGTACTGCTGAGTCAATATAGCAGTCTGTCCCTGTCTCCAGCTCATCTCTCACACACAACCAACATCAACCCTTCCGAGAATAAAGTGTGAGAGATATATTTTTATAAAGAAGTGGGTTCATTCGTTCATTGAAGTTCGTATATTATGTTTGATTATGTACCGCATATATATGTATTATAGTATACAACAATATCAGCTCTGTGCCGATACTTGATGTAGTTTGATGGATGATAGTAGCAGATAGAGGGAGAGAGAGAAATCCATGCTGTCAGTGTGACTTGCTGCTGCTGATGATGACATACAAGAACATATCAATATTCTATATGCACAATATACATACAGGTGGCATTATAAAGAAAGAATTGGCTTACTTGACAACTGTAGATAAAATAGTCTTATGTCTCTAATGTTTCCTGGCTGAGTCAAAGATAATGTCTCTAATGTTCAAAGAACAGGGTCAAAATGATGTTGAGAAAGGGTTTCTGAAACTATCATGTGATAGGGAGATAGATTATTTATTGTATCCCAACACATTCCAGAAAACAGCTAAAGAATATTTTGGTTGAAACAATAAAAAATAAGAACACTAGTCTAAAAAATAGTCAAAAAATGAAAGTTATCATTGTGTTTGCCAATATTATGCTCATCTTGACTTACTTATTTTGATTGATATTTTTATTAACAATAAAAAACCCATAAAATTTGGTTCTGGGGATTCCAACCCTGGGACAGCACCTCTCTATTGCATTATCAGAGTAGAAGTCTGACAGCTTAGTGATACAGGTTACAATTGGACAATTTTTATCTTAGCCCACACATATACACAAGTGGGATTCTATGTTAAGTAAGTCTTCTTCAAATTTACCTTCATGAGGAGGCAAATAAATCTTAGAATCAAAGTGAAGTATCTGTGTGGTCTGTGAAAAGTCTTACACACACACACACACACACACACACACACACAAACATGCACACACTATATATATATATATATATATATTAGGAGGTTCACTTTATGCAACAGTCATAATCATAGGAAATGGAATTGGTGAACTTTTTTGTAAGGCATATCAAACATTGTAGGTTATTTAATGCCGAATCCTTTTCATACATATATCAAATATATCATTTCAAAACACATTTTGTTGATAACATTTTTAAACAAGCCTGAGCTCATTTTTTGCACACAGTTAAATAGTTTCATTTGATTGCAAACAATTCAGTTTAGCATAAGTATAGTTTTTTGTTTACACACAGTTAAATGTAAAAACACGTCTGTTTCAAACAATTCAATTTAGCAAAAGTACAGTTTAGATGTCAGTTCTATTTCAAACAATTCAGTTTAGCATGTCAAAGTTAAATGGCTTCAAGTATTGCTATATATCACAAGCTATTCAATTAAACATCAGCCATTAGTTTCTATACGGATGTAAAAACAGTCCTATTTCTAACAATTCAGTTAAGCATAAGTACAGTTTTTTGTTTACACATGGTTAACTGTATAAACAGTTCTATCTCAACTATTTCAAACAATTCCCTTTAGCATATGCACATGGTTTTGTTCAATCTAACCCTTAGATAGGATCCTTTCAGGTACTACCACTCAGAGCCAGAGTGGACCTGGGAGCAATGGCAATGAAGAGGTACTCTGTATTCCAGCATTACCAGAGCTTCACCATCAGATTGTTTAGTGTCATATCTAGGATACTCGTTTGGGGAGTCTTACTCTTCCGCAGAGACGCAGTCGGTGTATTCTACAGCTCCAGCTGACTGAGCACTCAGTGAACTTAGTTCAAATCCTGAATGAGGTTATTTGCATTTTACTTCATGCTAATGCCCTTGGGAAAGGTGTGAATTTTATGTGTTCTTTATCAAACTATGGGTAAATAGTAGGAAACCAATCTAAGAGAACAAAAACTCTGAATTCAAACCAGCTCTACTTTGTTTACAAATTAATCTTTTGTTACATCTTGCCTGTGGCAGGAAAATTAAGTAAATACATTCTTACATCTCTCTCTCTCTCTCTATATATATATATATATATGTATATATAGAGAGAGAGATAGAAAGAGAGAGAGAGAGAGAAAGAGGAAGAAAGAAAATGTAGATAGGTATATATATAGAGAGAGAGAGAGAGGAAAGAAGGAAGATAGATAAGAAGACAGAAAGACATACCATTTTATGTGTGTATTATTCACATGAAATAATTAAATCTTCAGTATCATATTCAATTTTCTTTTAACTGTTTTTTTCTTGATGCAAAAATATTATCTTTGGGGAATGTGGAGTACCCTTTCATTGCCATTGGTCCCAGATTCACTCTGACCCATAGTCGTAATAGCTGTTAGGGTCCCATCTATGAGTGAAATAGAACTATTTAATCATTAAATATACTTGAAACCATTTAATTGTGTGCAAACTAATGATAAATGTTTAATTAATTTTTTTTTTTTTTTTTTCATCATACAACGTGTGGAAGCACGTGTGATACCCTAGCCTCATGGTATATCAAACTAATGATAAATGTTTAATTAAATTATTAGTATTGGATAGCAATACTTGAAACCATTTTACTATGTGCAAACAAATGAATAATGTTGAATAGAATTATTAGTGTTAGACAGAAATATCTGAAACCATTTAGTGTCCTGGATATGATATTAAACTGCATCTGATGGTGAGGTTCCAGTCTTGGAGTTTGGGAAATGGGCAGTACCCCTTCATCACCATTACTCTCAGGTCCACTATGATCCGGAATAGTAGTATCTGTTAGGGTCCCATCTATAGGTCAAACAGAGTTGTTCAGTCTTTTACTAAGGATTATTAATATTATATAGAATTATTCGTATAATATAGCAATACTTGAAACCATTTAACTGTGTACAAATAGAACTCTTAATATTAGATAGCAATGCTTGAAACTATTTAACTGTGTGCAAATAAATAAGCATGGCGCGTTTAGAAATGTCACCTACGAACTATTCGCTTACAGATCAAGTGTGCGTGTGTATAAACAGGATTTGACATTTAATAACCACAAGGGTTAATATGCCATAAAACAAAACAAAACAAAGAAAAACAATCAATGAATCGAAAGAAATAAAGGCAATAATATTCTTTAATACTTTTTTTAAAATAAAAAACTTCTGGGGCTTTCAATATATTTAGAATAATTGTTAATGATAAGAAATAGCAATGAGAAGAGAGTTAAATTTTATAATTTTAGCATTGTATTTACAAACGCGAATTTTTATAAGTTAGTCAAAGATTTTAAGAAAAGGTGTATTTGGAAACATTGGTAAAAATCTAGTTTAATAATCCAGCAGGATTAAAACGAATGAATTCGTGTTTTTTTTGTGATTTTTAGAAAGTTTATATTCTAACATTAAAGAATTTCTTTATTTTATTTTTTTTTTTAGAGTTTTTGGATACTTTGTTCTTTATATAATTGGAGTTACTTTTTTATATTGAAAATCAGTAAAACACACACACAAAGTAGAAAAATATCTGTTGTTTGGGTCACTTTTTATAATTCGTTTTAAACCAGTTTTTCCTCAATGAGATCGAATGAAAACATCGTTGTTTTCATTCGATCAAGGGTGATTGCCAAAATTTTGGCAGGAGTTTATGTTTAATTTAGGATTTTTTCTGGCCTTTTGAAATTGTATGTTAGCAATTAATTAGTATTGCACCATGACAAAATAACAGAAAAAAAAAAAAAAAATGTGTTAAGTCTAAACAGATCAGTAAAGAATATGTTGAAGGTGTGTGCATAATAAGTAAATTCAATAATTTAATTTTAATTTTAAAAATGTAATATTTTCAGCGTGAATCGCCTCAACGTGGAATTTGTCGAAATGATAAGTTTGTAGAAATTTAGAAAGGAAATTAAATTAAATAACTAACTAAAAAATGCTAACTTAAAAAAATGAAGTGTCGGTTTTATCAATCATAATTCGTTTTTTTCTATTTTCGATAAATATAAGAGAATAATGATTGTAATAAAGAAGAGAAGCAAGAAGTAGAAATTTTCTCTTGAAGCAAAAACAAAAATTGCCCATCACACCTGCCACTATTTCACATTCACAGTACAACAACTTGATGACGTCCAACGCACTCAATCACCATGACAACGTTGTCAGGGGCGGGAAACACAGAAAAAGACTTTTACATAAAACAAGGTGATAAGAGAAGAAATACACTAGAAAATTCAGTAAAATAAAGTGATAGCAGCAAGTTTGTTTAGAAAGAAATAAGCAAAAATAAAACAATACGTAGAAGAATTCACGGCTTAGGTGTAAAAAAATGTTCAATAACATAGCCATGCAAGATTTAAAAATAGTGTAGAATTATTAATGAGCTGTTGAGCTTTCCGGAAGCTTTACATCAACTTTTTATCGGCTATAAATTGAACGACTGCATAAGTTGATGAATACTTTTTCTATTATTTTTTCCTTGCCTTTCTTCTTTTTTTACCCCTCATTCTTACTGGCTATTGCTTATACCTCTTTTTTTTCTTTTTGGCCGCAGTCTCATGCTTTGAAAGTTTTATACGGGTATGTTCTGATTCATAACTGATGCGCATCTTTAGTCACTCGGCTCTGTTCGGATATAATTCTTTGTGTGAAGTATTTATGTTACTTCGGTATTTTCCGGAAAAGTTTATTACGATTACTCGGCTACTTGCTTGAACGACTCGTTTAACTTTGACGGCTTCCTGTTGCAGTGCACTGAATCAATCTGTCGCTGCTGCTGCCGCCGTCAATTTTTAACTCTTTCTTTTTATATATGTATTAAGATACACACCCATATACCTAGATATTTATTTTTATTCTGACGTTCATTCACTCACCTTTTCATTATCATCATTACTCTTTCAGTGTCCTTCTCTCTTTCTTTGTTTATATCTCTTCTTTTGCTCCTGAACACAAGGAAGAAGTGACTTCACTTTTTTAGTAGTCGGATTTTTATCGACTGCGAAAAAACTGAAAAAAAAAGAAAAGAAAAAACTACACAAAACAAAACAAAAAAAAACAAAAAACAAACAACAAAGCAAAAACAAACTATTTCTTGTTTTAATATTTTGTTACGAAGCCTTTTTTTTTACGGATCGCTACCTGCAGTCTTTTATTGACTTCAACAACCGTGGTAAGTAATTGTACTTGATTAATTTATTTACTTAGAAATAATTTCTGACAGATAAAATCATTTCCATTTAGGTCCGAATAACTAAAAATTAAGTTACAGTGTACAACTAATATTCAAAAAGATTGTTTATAAAGTTTAACCCCTTATTTTCCTTAGTTATGTAAGATATGGGAAGAAAATCAGTAAAACTAGGTTTGATTGCTTTAAGAAAAAAAATATATAACAAAAATTAAATCTTTTTTTCCCCTTCAAAAGGTCTTGATTTGAAAAAAAAATCATTTAAGTTTCTAAAGAACAAACAAACAAAAACTTTTGTTGAAAAGGAAGAAAAACTATAGACTTTAGAAAGTGTTTTAAAAAAGTTATTAGATTTGCTTAAATGAAATCTTAAGTTTCCCACTTAATTTGACAATCTAACTAAAATTTATGTATGTCTCTTTCTTAAGCTTAAAATTTTACTTAATTGAATTATTAAAGATACTTTTTATTAATATCGTACACTTTCTTTTTTCACTAAACCATTTTCTTTTGGCTTCTTTAATTCACCTTTTTTACATGCTGTATCACTTAATTACCAGACATTAAAAAAGAAAAAGTTAAACATGCTTTAGACACACCTGAAAACTTAATGATATTGTAAAAAAAATTATTTACGTGAAAGACACTTGTGTAGGCGAGATTAGGGTAATAATCGACAGGTTAGCAGCGTAAAAACTAAAAAAAAAAAGACTCCAAATTTTAAATCATGTCTAATTTATTAATGTCCTCAAACAAATAAAAAAACTCAGCTGAAAATTATTATTTCGAGTATTTTTCGTGGTAATTTTACCAGACAATTCTTGGAAGAATGAAGATTCGTTACTACTCATCTCGAAGGACTTGTCGAATTGTTACTGTAGTTTGAATTAATTAATAAGTTTACTTTAATTCTTATTCTACGTAACTAAAGTGTAGAGTTTTCCAAAAAGAGGAGTATAAAAAAAATATTGAATGTTTACAATATGGAAAATAATTTTACGGTCGGCTTGTCATACGTCTTTGTCATTTTGTCACTTATAAATAGTAGTTAAGAAACTTGTTATTAAGTTTTTCATGTTGCTTTTGTTGCTAATTTGGTTATATAATTCATAAATTTTGGGCAAAAAGCTCGTCTCTCGTACGATTTAAAAAAAATTACTTTCTAAAAAAAACAACAAAAAAACGATTTTAATCAAAATGCACTTTCTCATTATTATACCGTGATAACAATATTTACTTTTAGCCTAATTTTTATCCTTTTAACTGTTACACTAAATTTTTTTTTCACCTCTTAATTTTTTATATTCTTTTCTTAAAACCAAAACTTAGTCTGACATCGTCTTTTATTCCTTCTTTCTAAGACTTGTAGAGCTATCCAAAACTAATGAGAGCGGCCATCATAAATAACTTATTATTGCATTAGTGTAAGTTGTTCTTTTGAAATAGATAAAAGATTTAATAAAAAGTATTTCAAATGTAACAAGTAATACTTGATGTTTACTTAGAATCGTAAATGACAGCCTATCTCTATTGACAGATTGTCGGTAACTTTTAATTACGAATTGAAATATCTCCCTTTTTTCCCCCCTTGTAATTCTGGTTATATTTTTAATGCCCCTCTGTTTAAAAAAAGGTTTTTGATTCTTTGAGAAGAAAAATTTGGTCGTCATGATTGAAAATATTTAAATGTCTTTCATTTGAATTGTATAGTGTATGTTCCTTTTTTTTTAACTTACAAGCCAGTTTAATGAAGGAAAAAAGGGGGGAAAAAGCTTTCAAACTAATTTTACCCTTTCACGTTATTTTCCCCATTATTAATTGGTAATGTAATTTGGTGTTTATAAATCAATTTTTTTCTTAATACAAAATAATGAAACGCAATTAAAAAAGAAAAAAAATACTCTAGAAATAATTTTAGGTTTTGTCAAATGCGTTTTACGATATGGTTTTTAATTTATTATTCGCAATATAAGCAAAGGCCAAAGAAAAAAAAAAAAAAAAGACTCCCTCACCCCCTGAGGTGTTACTACCTACGCACGGGCACGCGCGCCCAAGTGTCCACAAATTCCCTGAGCGCCTTCCATGTTTCTATCAATGGAATTTTGCGTTGATTTTCGTCACTACGTTTTTTCTTAGTAGTTATTTCTTTTCACTACCCACAATAAACACGTCGACAGCACCTACAGAGTAGCGTATTTTTTAGTTATTTCTTTTTTTAATTTTGTTTTGTAATTATGTACCCGGTGGTTTAATGGAAGATTTAAATTAACAAACGAACGTGACGACGATGACCATGTGTGTCTGTTTCGGTTTAGTGTGAATGAAGTGACGCAAAATCACCATCTATGAAAAATGTGTGAATATTTTATGTGAATCGAATCTCTGCTCTCTACTTTGATTGGTCTTGTCGATTCACACCCCTTTCTTGTTAAAGAAACATTCTTTTTACTTTTTCTTATCGTTCAGTTTTTCTTTTCTTTTTTCTTTTGCTTTCTTAAAAAAATCAAAATATACTTAAGTGTAGGAATATATAAAAAAATATAACTGTCATCGAAGAAAAATGACTTTTATTCGGAAATTAAATTTGCAAATAAGTTTTAGTGTGTTTGTTTATTTTTTTCTCAAAATTTGACATTTTAAATCTCGATAAAAAAATAAAATCTAAGGTAACATCTTTTGGTTATTAGTCTGCTTCTCTTATCTCAGAACGTTTAATTTTTTCTTGGTGCATGATTTTCTCGGTTCGTTAATTTTATATTTAGAAAAACAAATTAAAGAATGGTCTTTCGCTTTTCATCATCATACAACCTTATGACATCATGTGAATTTTAGTTATTTTAGTAATTCCTATACTTTTATTTGGGAATTTAAAAATGCTAAAAAACAAAAGTACGGATGGTTATCGTTGATGGTCTTTTTATAAAGAAATTTGGTTACTACTACTGTTGTTATTGTTTTGTACCAAATGTCATTAGGTTCAAATGTTTTACCCTATTTCTCCATACTTGTTACTGATAGTATCCAACCTTTAAAATATTCGTGATGTAATTTTGTAAGACGACTAACCGAATTAATTTGTTCGGGCGTGTGTTTAAATTACAATAAAACTCTCCAAGTTGTGGCGTAATAGTACAATTTGTAATAATTGCTACTCAAGCTAACAAAGACTTAGTTCTTACTCACACTAAACAGTTCATTCATTGTCAAATTGTCACTAGACATAACTGTCAGACATAATCTTGATATCGAAATAATTCTCTTGTTTTTGCTGAATTGTATTTTTATATTTCGTTTTTGGTCCCTCACTGAGTCGGTTGTATTTCTTTTAAATAGTTATGTGTCCAATCTCTTAGCTGAGTCAAGTTTATACACACACACACACACACACACCACCTATTTCTTATGTTTTTGGCCTTTCTTTAGAAATAGTATTGTTGGAAAAATATATTTTCTGCTTGTAATAATTTTTTTATAGGAGAGGTGGAAATTAAATACTATAAATTAGATGTAAAGTAAAAGTATACTTACTTGCTTACTCCAATTTCAGAGCTGAAATGTGTAGTACCAATTTAAAAAAGTACTCGAACAACTACCAAATAATTGACCCACATTTCATTTTTTGCTGTATTAGTTCTCTCTTTCTCTCTTATCATTTCATTATTTCCACTTGGTTAAAAAATTACTTCATAAAAAGGGGGGGAAAAAAAAAACTTTTAAGAACTTTGAAATTGGTTTTCATATTTGTTCAGCTTGTAAACACCAAATGTCATACTAATTAATTTGGCATTTCTTTAAGATTATACCCTCTCTTTCTTCTGAAAACCATCAATTTCTCCATTACAAGTGTTTTTTTTTTTTTTTTTAATCAACTAGTAATCACTGAAATAGACAAGTGCTATAAAATCATTGAATATGAACAAATATCTATAATAAATAATTATACTCATAAGTTATGAATCCCGAAATTGTAATTTAGAAATTATTGAATTCATTTTTCTCGATTTGTTGTCTACTGCATTAACAATTAGAAAAGTGTAAATATGCTGCTTTTTTTGTTTACAGAATTTATCAATTTTCTTGTTAGCCCTGTTTACCACCTAGAAATAATGAGTAATTTGTTGTAAATTTAAGCTTGCATTTTGAGTTTTTACGCCCAGAAAGAGTTGATGTTAAATGTTGATCGATTGTTTCAGGACACTGGTTAATGTTTCTTAACCAGCATTAAACATTTTCATGAATCATTATCTAATAGTTTTTATGTGCTGATTTGAATTAATGAAACTTTGCCCCCGATTGATAATTAATTACTAAAATTAGGTATTAGCAATTTCGTTAAATCCCGGAAATAATTTCCTCTCTTTATATTTTTAAAAAATTCCCCTTTTACGTAAAATTTCTTTTCATTGATTGTGTAAATTAACCTTTCTCCCTGTTGCTTGGATTGCTTCAAACATTTTTCCTTTCGCGTTTGCTCTATTTTTGGCGGTAAAATTAGATTTAGGATAGGTAGAAACAGATGATGACCACCGACAGATGTTTTGCTTTTCAGGTAGATTTATTTTTACATAACTTTGTATTTACATTTGAATATGTTATTAAATTTACTGTTTTTTTTTTTTTTTTTTTTTTTTAAATTCATCTGCTGTTAAAATTTAGTTGTTAATAAGTACCAGTTGCTGGAGTTTTAACAATTTTTTTTTACAATTTACCTGAAATTACTTTTTCTCCTTAAGTGTTAGGATTAACTTTAGCTTAAGGCAAAGACCAAAGTTTTTATCAAAAAATATGGTACAGATTTTTCGGGAATGTTTTTACTTTTATCGCATTTCTTTTAGTACGACGCGTTTTCTTTTTTTTTTTTTTTTATTTACTTTTTTTTTCTGTTTATGGAGTTTTAATGTAAAACATCTCGTACCTTTAAAACTAGTGAGAGATCAGGTAGGCCAGTATTGTCCAATATTTACCTACAGCTGAGTGATCTTGGATAAAGAACTCATATCTTTGGGTATGGAACTTAAGTTAATCTGTCACTGTTATCCAGAATGGGGGAATAACAGAAAAAAATTATCGATACGTTTCGAACGTAGACACTTATCCCTAATTTGTTGATTATTTTTAGATCGTATTTTTTTGTTGTTGGAGGAAAAAACCTGCTGAAGGGACATAATTCATTTGTAACATTTCATTTGATTCTTTGAATCTGAAAATATGAAAAGATTGCATGAAACTTTACCTTTTCACTCTCTCTTTCTGAAAAAGCAAAAACGAAAAACATCCAACTATTCAATTTTTTTTTAATTGAACAGAACTATGTTCAGAGTACATGATTTTATTTACCATTTTGATTTATTCCGAATTTGATGGTCTTTTTACTTGATCACATTAATGTTACTTTTCGTGGGTAACCCAATAACGAAGTCACACATTTGGTTTTCATATTAAGTTGTCATAATTTAGAATGCTAGTGACCCCGACCCACTTAAACACTGTTATGTTTACAAAATCTTATCTATTAGGATTTTATTTTTTTCAATAAAACTTATTTTTGCATGTCATTGTGCTTACTTTTAGTCTTTTCTTCACTTCTGACTTAACCAAAATGTCATTTTTTAAAGCTCAGATACTCTTTGAACATTATCGTTTTTCAATATTTTGACACGCACACCAGTTAAAAATAAAACCGATAAGATAATTTAGAAAAATGAGTTGCAGTTGTGATATTTTCATTTATCCATTTGCAGAAAATTCGCTGAATTTCTTTTGCAATATAAAGATTTGATGTCTCTAAAATTGTCAAACTTTTCTCTGTGAAAAAATGCTTTGAAAGAATCTCCTCGTAGTAAACAAATTGAGTGAACGAAAATGACGCCTTTATTACATTAGTTAAAAACTGATTGAAAAAGTAATGTTAAGTTGGGAATAGTTTTGACAAGAGAATTTAATTATTGCTTTTAACAATTTCCCACAAGTACTCAAAGATTTTTTTGTGTGTAATACTTTATGTATATTTGAATTTTTTTTTTTAAGAGAAATTTTCTCAGAATTATTGTAAATTTCTTTTTTTTTTTTAGTTAAATTTCCTTCAGTGAGATTCAATTTGTAAACTTTTAGTTTTGAAGACCCCCTCTCAAGGTAAATAAACTTGACATTAGAAAAAGTAAATTTTCAAAACATTTAAACATTAAAAAATACTTTACCTGAATTCAGAAAAATATGATATTTTTGTCATATGAAAAAATAAATTGTGTACGATTTAAAATTGAAAGCAATAAAAAAAATCTCTAAAATAGTTTCACTGACCCAAAACATCCCCTTTCATCTTGTTTGTTCTAATTTTAGATAACAATTTTGATAATGGCTGCAGTAATGAAACTTGTCTATACCTCTTTGACATTGTCATATTTGTTGCAGAAAAGCTATAAACATTTTTCTCTTGATTCATTATCCTTATGTATGTAAGAATGGGGCGTTTTGCCACTAAAGTCCGGGTTTCCTTCTCAGCATTAAGTTGTATTAACTTCTGTTCTTTAGGGAGGTTCTCTCACCACTATTTTCAGACATCAGTTCTTTCTTATACTTTGGAGCCCAGTATCTCCTCATAAGATCATTTTTATCGAGCAAATATAACCTCTAACATTTTGAAGCTTCCGTTACTGGAATGATTCATTTGTTTTAAAATATGGAATATTCATGAAGCCAGACTGTTCATTACGTATATCTTCCTTGTTGCCGAAATGAGTGCTAAATTTATGGACACTTTTGTCTGTATTATTAGGAAAGATCTTTTTACTGTCAGTTCCCTCCCCCTTTGGGACATTCCCTGATTGTTTGCTGTCCTCATCCTCTGAGAAGACTTTCCAGAAATAGTCTCTTTGTTTTGTATTGTTAAAGTAGTGTTGCAATCCTGATAGATACATCCTTTTTCTCAAGACAATTGTCCTGTCTTTTTTGTCATTCTACATAAAAAAAAGCTGGTATCGATATTATTTTTTTCTCTTATCTGCTATAAAATCCAGAATTTCTTTCTCTTTGCCTTGATCTGTTTGTTCATTCTTTGCCATCTTTAATTGTACTGAATTTGTGATTCTTATCCATAAAGCACTTGTCATGTATTAATTTTAAAAATTGTTTCACATTGCGCGCACGCTTTCTCTCTCTCCCCTATTTTTAAAAACCTATTTAATAGTGACGGAACAAAAAAACTTCATCTGAAAATGTGGTTATTCGTAGATGTTAGATAAAAAGGAGAAAAAAAAAATATATATATAAATTAGGCATTTAAACTTGGTTCTATATGTTTTCAATATTTTATTTCAAAGTGTATTATAATTTTCAATGCATGTTTCTTCTTACTATTTGACGTTTCAATGTATTTCTGTATTTGTTTTATGCCTTCATAAGGATTAACTGTAGCAAATTTTCAAGTGTACATAAATCATTTATGTCTTTGCTTCCTTCAGTGTCATTTTGAAAGCAATATTTTTTTCTTTGCTTTGAAACATGCCAAATATAACCAGTTTATTGAAATAGAATTCAAATAGATAAAAAAAACTTCATGACAAAATAAGAATGGATTTTTTATTTGTGAACATTAATTGTTGATTATGTCTATAATTTTTTATGAAACCCTCTTGACTTTGTTCCAGTTAAAACCGCATTTTTATGTAGACAGCACTGACTAATGCTTTTTTTAAAATTTTTATTTTATCATTTATTGATGAATAAGATTAATTCCATTGTGTAAAAATTAGTATAATTCAATTTTATTTTTACTCTAAATTTCTTGTTCAAATTAAATGATGCTTCAATGGTTTTATTTCCAGGTGTTACGGAGCCATATTTTTGTTACGTACTTAACACCCTCTATTGAATGTATAGTTTTTTGCCATTTAAATAAAACATATTAAGAAGCATTTTATTGAAATGTCTACTTTAAAACCTCAACTATTTTATGACTGATGATAAAATGTCTTTTTTGTTATTAAATGTGTAAAGATTATTGCTGGTATCTTCCTGTTTAATTTTGAAGTGTAGTTTAAAGATGTGTGAAAGAGGATTTTTGTTAGTTTTTCTAAAGATGTTAACAAATCTTAATTTTATGAATTGGATCAAGTATAGTAAATTTTTATTCGTTAAATCTTTTTGACTAAGCAAACACTAAATTTTTAATGATTTAAAAATATGACTCATTTAATTTTCATTTTGAATTTTATATTCTAATGTTAAAAGTCTACTATAGTCAAGATTTTTGCTTGCTGTTTTAATGGCTGGGAGTGTTTCAGGGAAGGTCTTCATTAAGTTTAATTTGATTCAAAGCTCTGTGGGGTATCTAGTGAATGTCTTCAATTGTAATTGTCTATGTAAAGATTCATGTGATTACTGTTGAAAATTTGAGACTTATCATTTTTGATTGAGATTTCATGGTTATATTTGTAAAGACAAACAATCCTTGTCTGTCATGTTTAATGAAATGTGCTTAAGAGAATCTACTCCTTACACACACACATTACTTAAATAATAATTGTTACTCTGCTTATAAAACACTTAAGTAGCTGCTCTGACCCAATGACCACTTTTTTTTTTTTTATAGTGGGGGAAGTTCCTTCAAGATAACTTTGACTAATTGAAAATAGAATGAACAATCTTGACATTGCTTGATTCTATATTTTCTCTTGGATATGTGTCCATATGAGACATTAAGTTTAATGCAAAAAATAATCATCACTTGTTTGAAATTTTCTTTAAGACTTTTATCATGTTCTTTAATTTTATTTCATTTACATTTCTACTATCAGAATATATTTTTCCATTATTTCACAAGTGTAGTTTTTTATATAATGTTTGTTTAAGGCAGAACTTTTTTTCATGATTTGGATGTTCTGTAATTATTTTGTTTTTTGTTTTTTGTTTTTTTTCTCAAGTGGTTTTTATTGATTGTGTGAAATGAACAAATTGAATGTTTTAGTTATTGAAACAGGAACCTTGTTCAAAAATGCAGAAAACTCTTGAAATTCACTTAAAATATCTCTTGTGCACCTATGCATGAAAAAGCTTTTCAATTATTATTTTTGGTCAGCAACTAAGTGAATAGGAAATTTAAAGGATGCTTTATTCAGAGATCTTGAATACATTAATTATAATAAAGATATTCCTTTGTATTTTTATTGCATGTAAATCAATCTTAAATAATATTAGCAATGTTTTTAATTAAAGTCTGTATAACTTGTTTGTCAAACATCTGTCCTATTGTTTGTTTGCATATTTAATGTATGGATAGATTGAAGTAATTTATTCCTATTTAATCAGAAAGCTATAACAGAAAGAATAATGTATGAATTCATAGCTTAATTGATGTTTATATAAAACTTTTCAAAATTTATTAAAATCTCCAAAAATTTAAATTTGGTTGAATATAAAGGACTTATTCAAACAAAAATTGAAATATTAATATTCTCAAAGAGACAATAAATTTGCTTTACATGAAGATATTGCATGTTATCATGTATCATTCTCAGCAATCTCTTTTTCTCTGTTATTTTGAATTTAAAAAAAAAATTTGTGTGTTTATTTCTTAATTTCAGAATACACAGGGTGTATTTGATATCATTTAAGATGTACAGGGTGTTTTGGAAAAAGAATTTTGAGTTCTTTCTACCTATGCTATTAAAATTTGAGGTCATTTGAATGAAAAATTGTCAAATTATTATATTATGAAATTATATCAATTTTTATGAAACACTCTGTAATCCTTTTGAATTTTGTCTGTTTTTTTCATTGGCACAAAGTTTTCATAATATGAAGTTGTTATTGCTGTTCAAATTAAACTTCATTAAGAGATTGTATCATATCTACTTTTATCAATATGTTGACTGTATTCTCTAAAATAGTTTTTAGATGTAAATAATTGGTCAGAAAATATATACATTTAAGCTTGGTCATTTGGGGCTATAGAATATTCCAACTGCATCTCTGTTAAGCAGGTAAGACCCCTCTCTAACGAATGTCTTGAATATAACATTAAACCACCTGATGGTGAGGCTCCAGTTTGGAGCTCTCCTTCATAACCATTACTCTCAGGTTTACTCTGACCTGAAGGGGTCAGTCCAGTTGGCTGGGGCTGTAGAATTCACTGACTGCATCTCTATAGAGGGGTAACTATCCCTCCCCCACAATCAAGTGTCCTGGATATGATATTAAGCCATCTGATGGCAAGGCTCCAGCCTTGGAAATTTGGGGATGGGAAGTACCCTTTCATTGCCATTACTCCCAGGTTCACTCTGACTTGGAGTGGTAGCATCTGATAGGCACCTATGGGTCAAATAGAACAAACTGTGTGCAAACAAATGACCGATGTTAAAATGTGACTGTTACATAGCAATACTTAAAACCAATTAACTGTGTGAAAAAAAAGAGCTCAGGCTTGTTTAAGAATGTTATCTACAAAATGTGTTTACAGTTCATATATATATATATATATATATATATATATATATATATATATATATAAACAAGTTTTGGCTTTAAATAACCTACAAGGGTTAATATGCTATAAAACCTAACCAAACCAGCTTGGAGTGGTAATACTTATTTGGGTGCTATTTATGAGTCAAATTAGAACTGTTTAATCATTTACTATACTTGAAACTATTTGCCTATGTATAAACAAATGATTAATATTAAACTGAATTATTATTAGATAGCAGTGCTTGAAATCATTTAACTGTATGCAACAATAAATGCCAATACTTGAAACTATTTAACTGTACAATAAATAGCTATACTTTAAACCATTTAACTGTGTGCAATGAAATGAACTCTGGCATGTTTAAAAGAATGTTTACCTACAAATCATTCTCTTAAAAATCATGTGTAGTCACTATTTAGCATTAAATAACCATCAAGCATTGATATGCCTTTAAATCAAATAACCTTGATACATTTATTCATTTTATTTTTAAAAAAAAATTGTGATTAGAATTTCAAGTCTTTAGAAATTTTCTCTTTCGAGCTGGAATTATTTATTAATCTTCAATCACTTGATACTTAAATCACTTTAGCAATACATATACTATTCTTGCTTAAATCAGCAGTAAGATGTGTTTGTTTGGCTTTAAGCAATAAGTGATTAGCTGTTTTAAAACTGATGATCCCAGAGATCATCTGGCATTTATCCTTATTATCTTAAGTGGTATTATCAAATTCTTTACTTTATGTTGTATTTAGTGATATTTTTATTTCCTTTCAAATTTTTTTGTTTTGTTGTATGTTTTTACTTATAAATTTTTTTTGAGAGATTGTTTCTTTTCATTTTATTTATTTTAGTTAATTTTTTTTCAGTTTTACTTTTAAAATGGCTGAAAATGATACTTTAGAAAAGAATACATTATTTGAATTGGAAAATAACATAGAAATAATTGTCTTTGCATTATCCTCGTGTTGACTTTTGTCAATGGTATTGATTTCTTTTGCCTTGATAAAATGTATAAAGCAATTTTGAGCCTCTTCAATGTATAGTTTATAAGCTAAAAAATTGACACAAATTTTACATTTTCTAAGAAAACCTTATACACTGCAATTGGTGTTGAAGACATCAGTTAATATTAAGACAATTGTAGGTTTTTTTTCAGATTGCATCATAATTAGCATTTTTTATATATCTCTCTAAGTAATTGAGTTTATTTTTTTTATAGTTAGAACCTCAAATGCTACAATCTAGCTCTGTTCTCTTTATGATGTTAATATCTCTGTGTTATTTTCTTTGCATTTAAGAGATTAAAAAAATACAGTGTAGTCAGTAAAATACTGAAGTCTTTTAAACCTAGGTAAAATAATAGCCTTAAAATAATATTTTTGCAAACTTAGAGAAACATTCAAATATATCTTAAAAGCTTTGTTAAATTTAACTATTTGATTTTAATTTTTCTTGTCATATTTTAAGTATTTTTTGATTCTAAAATTTAAAAAACTTTTCTTATGATAGTATTATTAAGCTGTCATGTAGTGATTGGTTACCAGCTAGCTTGTCCACACTTCTTAACTGGAACCAGTCAGTCATTTTAGTGACTTTTCCATGTGGAGTGGTTCCAGTAGACTCAAATAGGTTTACCTAGTAGGCAATTTGTGTGACAAGAAAAGATATTTGGGAAATATAAAAGAGAATTAAAAAAACTAATTGAATCATCAAGCTTGATGTTTGGGATGAATTGTAGAGTCTCTCATAAACTGATAAATATAAAGAAAATAAGAAATAACAATCACTATTTGGTGATACAAGAATATTAATTTAGTTGACAAATCAATAAAATTATCTTGTCTTATTGTAAGGGTTCATGGAAAATTATTAGTGAACAATGTTGCAAGCTTTACCCAGTTTGTATAAACAAGACATGATTGTATTTAAAGTAGTTCTTAAACCATTTGCATATGTTCTTTTGTTGGGTATATGGAGAACTACAAACCTGCTTTTTTTCCCCCCTCTTAGTTTACAATATACAAAGGAGGACATTTTCCTTGTCTACAAAATGGATGTTTGGTATCACAAGATTTAGGAATTTCTGGGATGAGAAATTCCCTTTTAAAGTCTTAAAATTAGTAAAAATTAAAAAAAATATTGTAGCATTTATTTATGTAAAAAAATTCCCAGTTTTAATTTGGTTATAAATGCTGAACAGCTTGTCTTTTAAAGTTTTCATGTATGTGTTTTATACATATGTAGAATAATAATAGCACTTTCCGTGATAATCTCCATGCAATGACATGCCAGTATGTGGACAGTCAGATGTCACTGCCCATGCAATGCCTGTTGCTTGATTGAATGTAATATGGGCACTTATACATTTAAAGACACAAGCCAGATAAGGTAGATTGATGCATATAGTCCCATTCTCGCCAAAACCGGATCCCAGACAGGTTAGAGATATCCCCAGTGACCACGTCACTAGAATGATGATCTTTTCCGACAGTGTAGCCACCATATGCCTTGGGGGACTTAAGCACCTTCTAAATATGGGGCTTATTATGAACAACCTCATCCCATCAAGGAAAGTCGTTCAAGCTGTTGGAGGCTTTATACTCGTGTCAGGGTTGGCTCCCCGTGGAATTCATCATCCACGAAAAAACAACTAAATAAGCCCTGTACATGTGCCAAAAGATCCAATGTCTATACTTCAGCAAAGCAGCATGCATTGATGTTGGGATACTGCCCAAAGACTTCCCAAACCCTATGGCTACAATACCACCCATAGCAGATATGGCAATGCAATACATACGGTCACGTCATTGCATGAGTTGTGACGTCTGCTGTCCACATACGGGCATGTCATTGTATGGATATTATGGCGGAAAGGGCTATTATTATTCTACAATATGTATAACGAAAATGACTTAATATTCAAATAAAAAAGATTCATATTTTGTCAGCTTAAAGGTCTCATATAAAATGTTGCATAATGTTTAAGATGGTAGATTCTCTGGTGGATCATTCTTTATTATAACCATTTCTGTTTTTATATTCAGTCATGAAATTAAAACTTAGCTGTAATTTCTTATTTTTGAAACTTGGGAAATACTACATAATAAAATTGACTTAAGTTTTGATTTTGTAAAATCCTAAATTTTCAGCTGTTTATATTTTTATCATGTATGACAAAAATTGCATTTCATCTTCAAGTTGACATTGGATTTTTTTCTTTTCCAAATAGGAATTTTCAGAAAGAATTCAAGATTTGATATTCTTTGCCTATTTACTCTTTTTGGTTCCTGTGAGAAGTGATAAGTTTATTTTGACTTACAAAGACTGTGATTGTCTTGATTTGTTCCTGTGCAATTAGAGAAGTAGTGTTTATTTTTCTTTCTAAAAACAAAAAAAAGACCCACTAGATTTGATCATGTTCAATTCCAACTATGCCTGTCATTTCATTCTTTAATGGAGAAAAGTAGACCCTTTTGCAATTTATACTTGGAGATATATCAGAATAGAGCACTGATCTTGGAATTGTGAAGGTTAGGATTGTTTGTATTGTATGAATGTGATACTCTTTAACTTCAGTTCAAATTTAGAAAAAATAGGGGATAGTTTTTCTTTACAAAGCCTAACATCAAAAATAGTACCATGTTTTTATTTCTAAATATTACTATCAAAACTGGTAAAATAATTATGACCACCAGCATAGATGATGTTAGTAAATTACAGAATATTGCTTGACAACTTTTGTAAATATCAGTTGGTGCCTTGTTTTTGGTTGTTCTTTCTTGAAATGTGTTTTAATATTGAAAGCCACTGTTTTGATGTTACTGAAATGCTTGTGTGTTTGTATATTGTAAATCAACAAAAAGTGTACATCATGGCAAACTTTTTAAAAATGCTTTTAAAGAAAGCAGTTTTCAAGCTAATTTGCAAATTAATAATTTTGTCGTTCTACATTATATACTGAATATATTTTCAAAATATTTTTATCAACCAAATTGTTGATATAAATAAGATAGCCATAAATCCTTCACTCCTTCCTAAATAGAAGACTCAGTGGTATCAGAGACTACTGTTATGATGTAAACTCAACCGGTTAATAACTCATCGTGTGTATGTATGTGTGTGTGTGTGTGTGTGTGTGTGTGTGTGTGTGTGTGTGTATAAACAAAACACAATTTTAATGATGTTTGATATTTACTCATGGTCACTATCTAACCAAAGAAATGAACATACCTTTGTCATGACTTTAAATATTTGTTATAAGTTTATTCAGTTTGGTAAAAATATCCATTATTTTGTTTTGCTGACTTGATAAATGCAAAATATTGAAATAGAAATATTAAAAGATGGGATAGAAATTAACCTGCTTCTTGGAGATGATCTTTATCTATTTTGAACCTTGGAAGATTACTTGACTCTTTGTTGTGTGAGTGGACATAAATGCGTTTGTCACATTAATATTGCTACCGGTCATACCACAGTATCTATAATTTTCTAGTTTCTTGAATGTTTACATGAATGAACTTGAAAAAAAAAAATCTTTTCATTAACCATTACAATTTGTTTTAATTGTATGAAATAGGGTGTTTCTTTATCTCTAGTAGGCATGAAAAAAACAAAACAGATTTAAACTGTTGTGATTTGGAAAGGATTTTTTTTTTTCCATTTGAGTTGGCTTTTTTTTCTCATTTATTTATGTGGCTTTTACTTTTGGATACATTCACTGAAGGCTGAAGAGAAATTATCTCTTCCTATTTTGTGAACTAGAGCATCCTTTCAACACCTTTTGTTATCCTTTCCAGTGAAGCCTACCCTGTTATGTTTTCATATCTTATTGATGAGATAAATCTGAAGAAAAACAAAAGCACAAATAGTGACTCTCCCTCAAATACCTTCACCCCTGCATTTTTCTCTTGGATCTACTTACTAAGTTAAATACAAACCTTCATTCTGATGATTTTCAATGAAAAATATTGGACAATTTTTCAGCTTTCTAGTTACATTTTTAAATTTGATGTTTTAATACAATGAATTATATTTTAATGAGAATCATTGCTATTTCTTTGAAGACTTTCTCACCATTGGAGGTTGTGATTATTCTGATCTTTAATCTTGTTATAATTCACCAAAGTTTTTTGTCATTTTCTTTCATTGTATAACTTGGATTATTACAGCTATACCCTCCAAATCTTCAGTAGTTGCTCATGCAACCTAGAGTATATTTTTAGCATATTCTTGAAATTACAGTTTTAAAAAAAAGTTTTTATTAAGAGGGTTTTAAATGAGAATGTAAGTACAATGATTAACTGAATGCTTACTTTGTATTCATGTGGTTAGTAAACTGAATCTTTAACTTTTTTTTAGTTATATAAAGTAGACATTATCTTGGTGAAAATTTCCAAGCCAGAAACCAAAATTATGACCTTGTTCTCTGACTTCTTTTCTAGGCCCTGGAAAAGTAAGATTAAAAGGAAAAAATTCTGTTAACATACAACTAATGATTGCTAGAAAACCATAAAACTTAAACTTTCTGTGATGTTTGTTAACTTCTTGCAAAAACTTAGTCTGGTGTTAGGTTTGTGTTTCTTGCTACAGTAGAGTATAAAGGATAAATTGATAGTTTATATTCAAGGAATCCTGCTTATAGGACATGTTTTGAGCTAGTTCAATTCTTTAGTGGAACAAATTCATGTAGCATTGATTTGCACTTCTTAGTTTTATATATAGTTTTTAAATGTGTAAAGTTATCACTTGTAATCAGTTACCTATATTCACTTTAAAAATTCAATATCTTATAATCATTTGTTTTTAAATTGGAACATAATTTTGTTACTTTAAATATGGATAAGTTGAATTAGTTCTTAGTTTTATCTTGGTGTCAAATACATATTGTAAATTTAATTAATAAAAAGTAAATACATTTTTTTATTATTTAAACAGAGAAATTATTTATCATAAATTGAAATACCATAACCAGAAAATTTGGCAACCTAATAAGGTTGAAACAGCTATCCAGTAGTTCTGTATGTAGTACTTGCTGAATTTTCTGGTCATGGTAATTCAATTTATAATGTTAGAAGTAAATGTTGAGAAATTCCAAGCTATTAATCCAACATTTTAGTATGTTGGTGTATGTTTTATTTTGTAAAGATATATTTAATGAAACGAGGTAGTTTTAATGAGTTTGAACAAATTTTAGTGCCAGTGAGAAATTGACTAGTGTGTGTGTGTGTGTGTGTATATATATATATATATATATATATATATATATAGTAGAATTTAATGGAGACTCAAACTCTGTTAAGTTATCATAATAAATTTATTTCGGCGGAGAATATTATTGCTATATTCTCCGTCTCGTCAGATGACTCTTTACATGCTTCCCTCCTGTCGCAAAGTAGTGAATGTGGAGTTTCAGTTCTTATTCAGAAGTTAAAATAAGGTAATTAAAAATAAAATAAGAATCAGAATTAAAAAAAAATTATAGTTGCTTTCAAATAATTGTCTTTTTTCCTCAATGTTTATTTTGGTATCTTTTTAATGAACTTTTTTTTTTTTTCTAAATACAATCTTTACTAAAGTCAAAGAATGTCAGAGATAAAATTATAAAAACTAACAGGGATGATAAGAAAAATGTAGATGACTGATGGAATAACATGGATTTTTATCAATATTTCAACTATTTAAGGTTTTTTTTCTCGTAAACATGTTTATACGTTAAGGCCATAACCAAAAATTATTCTAAACAAAAACTGTTTTTAATATTATTAGATTTGTGCAGATGTTTTTAGCATTTTTATTCATTTGACAATTTTACTTATGGCATCATTATTCAGCCATCAGTATTTTATCTAATGTGATCATAAAGCACTTTTCAGCTAAACTGTTTTCAAACATAATAGCCAAGTTTTGCAGATCAGGGTATTGACCAAAACAAGTAAGTCTGTGGAAGCTGGATAAATATAAATATTTCAACTCCTCAACACGAGTAGGATGTGACACAAGGTCAATTTTAAGTGGAGTTTAACAGGTTTGAATTAAGTTTTCCTTCTCCTAGACTGGTTGTCATACCATGGTTAAAGAGCCTAGTTTACTATTTATCCATAACTGGAGAGAGAATAATCAGTTTCATACCTTTCCAAAGGGTATTAGCACAAAGTGAAATGCAAACAGCCTAGTCTAGAATTTGAACTTAGGGTGCCGTGTCCATTTCCTACAATGGTAGCCATTAAACCATGAATGCCTGGAAAATATATATCGGACAAAAACAAACAACTCCCATCCCAGTTCCATGACTGTTGTATTGGATTTATGATATGAATATGATTTACTCATTCAGCAAAATCAGCACTTGACTTGAGATACTCGTATATTGTGCTGCATGAGGCACTTCTATAGTTACTTTGTTTACAGAACAAGATGGCAAACACAAAATGGTTGCTAACGTAATAATCAGCTTGGCTCATTTCTAGAAACATTCTATAGTCTGTACAATTCTTGGAATGATAACAAGTCTTTATAAAATTATAGTCAGTATAGTTGTTCTTATATATATATATATATATATATATATATATATATAGCATTTTGTATAATTTAGAAGTGGTGGATGAAATAGATATAAGATAATATATCAATGTTTGGTCAATTGAAGTTTTTTTTCATCCCATTTCATACTGTTGCATGATGTTGCTAAATTGCTTTACCTTTTCTGTTGTATGGAAAATACTTTTAGGCACAGGAACATATTGATTATTTCCATTGTCTTTGTTATTTGTAGTTTCTATTTCATTCAAATATTTTGAATGTTTGAGTCAGCAACTTCTTTTTTGGTGTCTTGTAGAATAAAAAATCCCTAAAATCAAAACATTTAAATTTTTTCCCTAAGGTTTAGTAAATTATCATTTTTTTTTCTTTTTTGTAAAGAGATTTTACTGGATCAAAACAATTCAATATTTTTACAGTTTATTTTAGGATTATTTTTCTTATTTGACTTAAAAATTTTTGTTTTAAGAATAAGTGGAAGTAATTGTAAAATTCTTTGAAAAATGTATTTTGGAATTTTTTAAACAATGTTTCAAACTGTTATTAAGCTATGAAAATATTGGGTACTATTAGATTATTTTCATTCTGTATAAGCAAATATAAAATTGAGAAAATCTTTTAAATAATAAAATCATTTCTGATTATGAATTTCTTGATTGAAATTAAGATTGTAAATCATGTAAAACAGCTTTTTGTATAGTATTTTCAGTTATTGAAATACAACCATTTTTTTCATATACAATTTTATTTTAACTAGATTTCATATTCTATGAAATAATTGCTACTTGTTTTAGTCTCTTTCAGATTTTCTAAATGGTTTTTGATGTTTTCTTAAGTTCAGTCAAACTTGAATCAACAGTTTAAGTATTATTGTCCTTTTTAAAAAGAATTTTAGATTAATTATTAAAATTGATGATAAGGTGAAATTTGTTAATTAATTTCTAATCTTATTAATCAAACCTACATAATAGTTTTTATCATATAACAGAATGCCAAACATTAGTCCATTTTCTATTTTGTCTGACATTTAATATTACTTTATTATTATTTTTAATGCTAAGAATTATTTAATGATAAATCTTATATGATTGGATTGACACATTTATTCCTGTTGGATGGGCAGTGTTAATTAGTTGAATTTATAAAGTGTTCAGACATATTTCACCAGTGCTTATGCATTTGCTGGTGTGAATAAGAATAATTTAATTGCTTGATATCATGCATTTTTAGAATTGGCACTTTCATTTGCTTCACTAACCATAGGTGGTGGTGGTGGTGGTGATGATGATGATGATAATAATAATATTAATAACAATGAGTTGTTTAAAGCAAGTAGTGGTGCTGATGAAGGTTTCTGGGGAGGTTCACTTGAAATAACCCAGTATATGGAAAGAGAATTTTATTTTGCTATTTTGTAAATTTTTTTCTTTATTTTTATCAAGTATGTTTGTAGATCTGAAATTCTGCGTGACACTTTTCTGAATTCAACGTGTTGATTAGGAATTTAATAAGACTATTGAGATTCTTAAGCAGATATTTTAGAACTAAAAAAGTGGAACAATTCTACATGTTTAACTCACTTGGGCTATCATTCTAGGACATTGAGTAACAATGCAGATCAGAAATAAGCTCTCAATGACTCTAATATGCATTTTCCTTTTGCTTCAAGGAATCCTAGTTAAACACACTTGCTGCTTGACCAACTCTATAAAGAGCTATTGATTTTTCAGAAGTTTAAATCAAACCTATAAATCATCTCTTATTCTGTCAGAAAGTGTCTGATTTTGGTGTAATTATTTTATTATTGATATTATTATTAACAATATAAAAAAAACCCAAAAGATTAATAAAAAATAATATTCTATTCAGTCTCCCTTTATTTATCCAATGGGTAAAAAAATGTCGAAATCAAGGAATCCCTATGTACTGGATGAAAACAAAAGAAATTCAATCTTGAAACAAAATATGAATTTGTCGTCATTAGATATATGATTAGAACCTCTGCTCTTAGCCCTTGAGTATTAATGGCCAAGGAATAGCTCCAGGAGACTTTTTTTAGTGAGCAGTACCTCCCCACTATGCTAAAAGTGGTGGATTAGATTAAATCATTTCCACCACAGGGTGGGGGTTATAATCAATACTTACAAGAAATCAAGTTTAAATGGGTGGGGTGGGGGCAAAGTAATTCTTTGTCAAACTTTGAGCATTAATCCTTGCAAGTGTTATCACCACTTCTCCTATAATCTCTCTTTGATCTGGCTGGCATATTGATCTTGTCCTCTTCAGATCACATCACCAAGATACTATGACTTTTAAGTCCAATTTTGAATCTTAAAATAGGTAGTATTATTTTTGTTTGTCATTAAATCTTATTTGGTATTTGTGCTGCTACCTTGAAAGTACAATACCTGAAGTCAAGCCAGTGGACCCTCATTTCTACATCACTATTGCTTTGCAACAATATAGTCAATTGGGATGTTAAATAACAAATTATAACATTTAACATTTTCAACTATTTTTCAGCCACGTGTAAGGCCCACAGATTGGATTGAGTTAAACTAGGGAAAATAGAATTTAAAAAGTAAAAATTGTGATTATTTTCTATAACTTTCCTTCGTATAAAATACTAATTAATGTAAAATATAAGACATTGCATTAAAGTCTACAAACGATTTTATTTGTAAGGAACCATTTAATAACAGGTTTGTATTATCAACTTTTAATTTCAGAGAAGCTGAGGCAGATTTAATAGATGAAACACTTGAGTCTGTTTTAGGGTTTGGTTTATCTGTTCAATGGCATGTCAATTTTTGTAGATTATTTCATGCCAAAGCCATCCTTGTAAAAGAACAGTCATGCTACTGTTTACTCCGTAATTGGGGGAAGAGAGAGGTTCATACCTTTTTGAAGAGTATTAGTTTGAAAATGAATACAATAGCATGACTGGATTTTGAACTTGCTTACTACAATTTCACAGTCGAGCACATTAGCCACCATGCCATGAGGACTCGTCACCCAGGCTATCTTAACTGTACAGTTTAAAATGTCCTATTGCTCTCTACTAGAGATCTAAGTATCTTATTAGTATAAGTTTTCAATCTAGTTTTTGAGGAATCTTTATTAGAAATAATTAATAGAAATAAATAAAATGAATAAATAGATGGATCATAAAATATCTTAAAATTCTACAGGCAAAGCAAAAAGCATTGAAAAAAAAATGTCTGCATTGCTTAATCTTTTTTTATTTTATTTTTTCATGGTGACTGCATTCTGCTATACTTAAGCTTAGTCAATATTTAGTTGGTTCTACTCAATTCTATAAAATCACTTTTGGCCTGACTGCTTTTCTGGTGATGAGCCAAATTTTGATCTGTCCAAAATGTTGTGATTGTGCCGTCTAATATATTGTCTCTTACCCTGACATCCAAGTAGGGTTTACTAAATGATTTTGTAAATGGCCTCTTAGAACTGAAATGCAGGTAATAAAGTCATCCTTTTTTAAAAAGGGTTGGTTTCTTTATTAGATGGAATATCAACCTCTTTAGGTTAATTAATGCTAAAGCCATCCTTGTAGAACAATTGTGGTACTATTTAACCCATAGTTGGGGTGAATAAGGGGCTTCATACCTTTTCTAAGGGTTTGAACTCACAACATTGCCACAGTCCAGCACATCTGACACTATTCTGCCAGAACTCTCTTTTCAAAATAGAAAAAGCATATATTTCTAATATGAATAAATCTAAGCCTTTAGAAAATTGATATTTTCTTTGGTATAGTAAAATTTTCATCTGAAAAACTTAATTTTTAAATATAAACTTATTTTTATTTTATGAGCCTGGATTTTGAGTTAATTTTCTTTTAAGGATTGATTTTAAATTAACTCCATCTGAAGGTTTCTAGTGATTAGATAATGTGAGGTTGCTTGTATTAGTTTGAAATATGCTGCTAAATAAAGGAAATATATCTAATACTTCAACAAACCTTCCAGTTATCCTCTTGTAAGTACCAAGGAAGATAGCACTTTATCATTTTGGCATGTTTTATTATATGAAATAGATTAATTACAGTATAATAGACTAATTTGAGCATATTGATATCTTAGTACTTAACAATATTTCGTTGGTTCTGTGAACAAGATTTCTTTTTGTTACTGCAAAAAATCTGTGTACAAAGATGTATTTTTGAATTCCTGCTGGCAATAGTATCAAAGCTGTTGAAAAGACGGTCACTGTTTTGTTATCCTATCATAGACTGATTATTATTTGCATAATGAACAATGAGATCTTTCTATTTCTTTATAACTTCTGCTTGTGGCCCGGGGGACCTGGGTTCAATCCCAGGTCGAGTCTTACCAAAGACTTTAAAAATGGAACTTGATACCACCTTGCTTAACACTCAGCATTATAAGGTACGGTTCAAGGGTAAAGTGGAGCAATCCTGGGAATGGAGTAGCGCCCTCCCCTACACCTTGGTGTAGTAGCTATCGAAAAGGGAGCCTTCGGGTCACCCTCGACTATGGTCGCTAACTTTTACTACATGTTATTCCTGTTAAGGATTAGTTTGTACTTGTAGAAATCTAATGAAATGTGTTTAAAAAAAATAGAAAAATAAAATATGGAAGAAATCATTTTTTTCTTTGCATATTTTTAGAGTCTTAAGAATTGGTCATTCCACTGGTACCAAAGCTATATTTTCGAGAAAGATGTGACATCAATATTTCATTCTTGGTAGAGTTCATAAATTCTGATGTGCTCTTCCAGGGGTGAGCAAACTTTCTGGTGGAAGGGCCACATCACTGGGTTATAAAATATCGAACAGCTATATCTTTTGAAATCAAAAGAATCTAGTCTTGATTTGTCCAGACCGGACATTGGCATGATGGTTAGAGTGTTTGCCAATGGCCCGGGAGACCTGGGTTCATTCCCAGATCAAGTCATATCAAAGACTCAAGAAATGGTACCTGATGCCTCCTTGCTTAACACTCAGCATTATAAGTTAGGGATCAAGGGTAAAGTGGAGAAATCCAGGGAAAGGAGTAGTGCCCTCTCCTACACCTTGGTGTAGTAGCTATCGAAAAGGGAGTCTTCTGGTCACCCTCGACTATGGTTATCAACTTTACTTTTACTTCAAGTGCAAGTGTTTTTTGTTTTTTAATATATAGTCATTCACAGACAGACTGTTTCATTCTATCAGAACTCTTCAGTGTGGCTAGATACGTAGTACCCTTGAAGCCGGGATCAAAACCCGTCCAACTTTACGTTAGACTTAGTCTCAGATCGCTCGGCCAACAAGCATACCATGTTGGCTAAGGAAATTTTTAAGGTATTATGTTGCAACAGCAGCGTCTGTTTGTTTACATTTTTATACCCTATTGGCTACCTGAGTGCTCAATTCTTTCGAAGAGCTTTGCATTATGTGAGTGGCGGACGAAAATTCCTTTGCCAGACTGCAGGCTGTACAGAATGGTGCAGTGGGCTGCATGCAACCCGTGAGCCACAGTTAGTCCACCCGTACTATTCCATGTAGAAATATTCCCATTATTTTTTTTGTATAAACTATGCTTGTTAAGATAAGCATCAAAAGATTTTAGGACTTTTTCCTTTTAAAGGCTTAAGTATTTGATTGTTACTTAGTTCCTTTCTGGGGGGTGTCCTCGTGGTGTAATGGTTAAAGCGATGGATTACGGAATCGTAGTAGCAAGTTCGTACTCCAGTTGCGCTATTACGCTCACTTTCAGGCAAATACCCTTGGGAAAGGTATGAACCCCCTTATCCTCCCAGCTATGGGTTAAATAGTACCACTACTGTTCTTCTAGGAGAATGGCTTTGGCATTAAATAACCTACAAAGAGTTGATATGCCATTAAACAAAGAAACCAAACCAAACCTTAGTTCCTTTCTTTATAGGTGAATATACACCTCACAGTAATCGGTTTAGCTGTGTTTGAAATCTCTTCTCTTTTCAATTTGTGTGGTAGGTTTGGTTTGTTTTACTATATACCAACTCCTTGTGAATTATTTAATGTTAAAATTTGATTCTGTCAATTTTTTTTATTTCAGTCATAGCCATATTTTCAACATTCCATTTTAATCATTTAAATTTTTTTACTAAAATGATAATCATTTGTTTGCACAGTTATTTAGGATCTGTATTTCAACATGTATAATTGTATGGTTTACAGTGATTATTTATATTTAATTAATTGATTGCACACACTTAGATTGTTTTAAGTATCCCTATTTAATATCAGTAATATGTAAGCAATTATATAGTAACTAAGAATAATCCTTATTAAACAATTATGACTTTAAGTCGCTATTTTTAATACAGATAATTTGCACACACAAATACTTGATACCATAACTATCTAATAAAAATAAATGTCAAACTGATCCATTGGACCCTAACAGATAATACTACTCCAGGTTAGTGGACTTGAGAGTAATGACACTGAGATTTACCATTGAATGCAGTTTAGTGTCATACTAGAATGTCTTTTTGGTGGCTCTTACCTTTTTGCAGAAGATGCAGTCATATTCTTAGCCCCACCAACAGGATTCCCATCTGATATATGCAAAGTATAGAATAATTATCAGGAAGCATATAAAGCCTCAGATTTTTTAAAGCTTTATGGATTTGAACTAACAATATTGTCAGTGTATATTTAAAAAAAATGTTACACAGAAACTATACAGATAATCATTTAGGGTTACAGTTTTTACTTTTGGAATTGAACAAATTGAATTATTTTATATCAAACTAAAATATTAAAGATGAAGTGAAATTTCCTTAAAGAGACAAGTTTTAAAAGAAAACAATAATAAAAAAAAATGTGATGTCTATAAATAAACATTGATCAGAGGTAAACCTTTTTCTTCTTTGCATATTTTGCTCAGTAATATCTTGTAAGCTTGTTTTGCATCATTGTTTAAAGAATAAAAATCTCTTCATATCAGATATTTTCACATTTTATTTTTAAAGCTTTACATTTAAGAAAATTATTTCTATTTTATCCATGTATTAATATATATTTGTACTAATTCAAAACTTAATTGTAAGGAATATATATATATATATATATATATATATATATATATATATATATATATATATATATATATGATACTTTGTTTCTGTTAGAATGTTGTGTTGATTTGGAATGTATGAAAATATTGTTGATTTTTTTTTTTTTTTGTTATTGCTGCTACTGTGGATAAATTGCTGATTGAATATTAAATGAAGTTAGAAAAATTTAAAGAGGAATATATTTTTAAAATAAGGGTAAGAAACTGAAATTTCTCATCTGTGAAATTTGAACTTCCAGCATATTTTTTCTCCTTCAATCTTTATAAAAGAAATCAAATTTAATACATTCTATTAAGAGATAGTCAGAAAAGAAAGCTTTTTTTCTCTTTAATTTCTAATAATGGATATTTTCAAATAGCCTATTATACACAAATAGAAACAGCATGTTATGGCGTTGTCTCCAATTATCAATTAACTTGACTTTCCTTGCCCCTTAACCCCCCCCCCAAAAAAAAAAAAACTGTTAGAATTTTTGCTGATCAAGACCAATATGATTATTCAATAAATGCTAAAAAATCTTTAAAGACGACATGCCTATTAACATTGCCAACTGCTTTTAAATTGCAGCAGCAGCAGCAACATCTGTATTTTACTGCAGTGTTAATCCTTTTAATAAATTCAAATGAGGGAATATGGAACTTGAATATGGTGCACAAACTGGATGTAGTTACACATTGTACTTCTAGGTCAACACTATTCTGAACCAGTTTGCCACATTGATAGACTGATTTGTTTCCTGTATCTCCCCCACCCACCCACTGATGTTTGCAAGTATATTTCACAAAGCTATTTTATTTTTTCATTTTGTGATAAAAAAATAAAATATGCATAGTTTGTTTTCTTTTGGGAAAAGCTGTTGCTGCTGAAGCTGTAATATTCTGAGAATCTTTTAAGGAAGATTTAGGTAAAGCTCAAGTGTATTGATGGTATTTGTTTTGAAAATGTTGAGATGTCACTTGAAGATCAACAAACCAAAATGAGAAAAATTTTGAAAAGTTCACCATGCTATTAATGATGATTATCATTTGGCTATAGATAATTGAAGTGATTGGTTTGTATTAAAATTTGTGCTAGCAAATATTAACAGATTTGAAAATGAAATGTTTCCTCAAAATTTGTACTTTGTGCTTACAGGATTTCTTTTTTCTAAGTTGTGTAACCAGGGGGTGAATAAGAGGGGGTTCTTGTGGCATATTGACTAATGTGCTGGACTGTAACATTGTTGTGACTAATACTCTGGGGAAAGGTATGAACTCCTTATCCCCCAGCAATGAGGGATTAGGAAGTTTATACCACTTTATACAAGAATCACTTTGGCTTGAAATAACCTACAAAGCCTCAAATGCCATTAAACAAGGAAATTGAAACTAAATCATGAATAAATATTTTAAATTACTTTACCCCCCCCCAACATGCAAAAAAAAATTCAATAAATATAACATGAGTTTTTAAAGTTGATTCTAACCAACAACTCTACCAGTGTAATATGGTGGCTAAAATATAATATATTTATCAATTTTAAAGTATTTGTCACTTTATTTTTTACTTCCATTTTATACTTGTTTTTTTTTTTTGTGTGTATCTATAAGACATAAAGGAAAAGATGAGTGAGTATGAGACATTTTGGTGAGATAATTTTTATCATTAGGATTTTTTCTCTTTTTTTAATTCAATTTTAGTGTATATGAAAATACTTGAGAGCATGTTTCAAATTATCAATCCTACAATGGTAGATTCCATTTAGAATGATCCAGCAGACCACTTCATGACATTTTCATCAATGTATAAAAGCAAAATATATGATGTATTGGTTGATAAGAAGTTGGGTTTTGTAATAGAATGATGAAAAAAAAAAAAAGCTAAAACATTTATTTGTTGCAAATATTTTTTAATATAATCTTCTTTGTTAATATGTTTAGTTAAATGGTGAACATTAATTTAACAGATTTAGCATTATATAATGAACATTTTTGGATCAAAATTCACTTAATAACTTCAAGGCTTGGCCCAGTCAGCTGAGGTTGTAGAATACACTAACTGCATCTCTACAGAGGAGTTAGACCCCCCCCCAATAAGTGTCTTGGATATGATACTAAACCATCTGATGGTATGGCTCCAGTCCTGGAGCTTTGGGAGAATGAGGAAGATCTCTTCATTGCTATTACTCCTTAGTTCACTCTGACCTGGAGTTTTAGAACTTGTTAGGCTCCTATCTATAGGTCAAATAGAACTGTTTAATCATTTAAATGTGTGCAAACAAATAACTGTTGTTAAATTGAATTGTTACTGTTACATAGCAATAGTTGGTCATTTAAGTTTTTGCAAACAAATGATTGATATTAAGTCAGTTGGTGACCTAAGTTGAGGGTGACCCAAAGGCTCCCTTTTCAATAGCTAGTACACAGGTGTTGGAAGGGTGCTACTCCATTCCCTGGATTGCTCGACTTACCTTATAATGCTGAGTGTTAAACAAGGCAGCATCAAGTACCAGTTTGTTGTGTCTTTGGTATGACTCAACCTGGGATTGAACCCCAGTCTTCTGGACCATTGGGGAACACTCTACTCATTAGGCCAATGGCTTTAGCCATAATTGGAATCCTTAAAACAAACTGTTTAACTGTATGCAAAAACTGAATTATTGGTATTGGCATAGCAATACTGGGAACCATTTGACTGTGTGCAAATGAATGAATAGTGTTAAACAGAATTACTATTTAAGCTATACTTGAAACCACTTCACACTGTACAAATAAACTGTTAATATTAAATAGAATTAGTGTTATATAGCAATACTTGAAACCATTTAACTGTATGCAAACAATAGCAATACTTAATTATGTGTAAAGAAATTAGCTGTAACATTTTTAAAAATAAAATTATCTAACACTTGCAAATCATAACTATTCTGTGTGCAAACTAATAAGTGATATTAAATTGTTAGTGTTACATAGCAATACTTGAAACCATTTAACTGTATGCCAACAAATGTGCTCTGGCTCATTTAACAATATTATCTACAAACTGTATAAAAATCCTATTTGATTTATGTATAAACAGGATTTAGCATTAAATAACCTACAACGGGTGATATGCTATAAAAGCCAGCCAGCTAACCAACTGTAAGGCTAGGAGTTAGTTGAATTTTCCTTGTTTAAAATCTTTAATAAAATTGTTGTAGGAAAAAATTCAAAGGTAGTAATATTTTTCTATCTAGAACATTGGAATGATTATATATACTCATTTTTACAAACAAAATTCTTAATCTGTTTTTGTATGAACAAACTTAAAAGCTGACTATTTTGCTATTGAATAAAAAGCAAAATTACTTCTGATCACTGCTTTATGACTTTGCTTTAAAGATGTAAATATGAAGCTAAGTGAAACATTCTGGCTACATTGGATTATTTACTATTATCCACTGATCAAATTTAGATTTTTTAAAGAAAACTTTTAAAAATGTTTGATTATATTGGTTTAAAAAAAAGCTCTTTCCTGTCCACTTACTTGATTTTAAACGCTAGGTGAAAAAGAAAAAAAGAACTAAACAAATTCTCTTTAAACAATTGATTTCAAATCAAGAGAGATATCAAATCACCCCCCCCACTCCACAAAAACACTGATTTTGGTATTAAATGACCCACAAGGGTTGATATGCTGTTGACAAAAACAAAAAAAACCGATCTAACCACAAACAAAAAAATAGGTAGAAATTTATTTTGAATATCCTTATTGCTTCAATGCACTGATATTGACGTTTTTATTAAACTCAAAGACTAATGTTTTGAATAATCTGTCTTTTTCATTCTAAATACCTTTAAGTACAACTTTAGACAATGATAAAAAGGTGAAAGTAATTTCTTTGTTAAAAAGATTTTATTTGATGTACAGTCCTCTCCAGACATGCAATCTGAGAAACTTTTTTTTCTTTTACATGTCTGTTTTTAGAATTTGAATTTAATGATGTGGTTTTCTCAAAAGTAGTTGGACAATATCTGAAAAGATTATTACATTGAATCTTGACTTGGTAAGAGAAACCACAAATAGAAAGTAAGGTTTATGTAAATTTAAAAAAAATTACTCAACTCTTTTTTTTTTTTTTTTTTTTTTTTTTCAAAAAATTCTTCTGTAGAAAATATGAATTTAAAGTAATTTTTCTCTCTGTACAACAAGTTGTATATATCTGGGGAAAAATTAAGTTGCCAAAAACTATTTCTAAAAGGACTATTTCCACTTCTGTATGAAATCTTCTATAAACTCCTTTCAATGTAAAAAAAAAAAAAAAAAAAAAAAATCTATCAGATATGAAATAAAACAACATTTAGGCATTTAACTTAATATTAAGCAAGACAACTACAATTTTTCCTTATCAGCATAAGGGCTATGCGTATTGAAAAATCTGCTTATAAAACAATATGGTTATTTGTATGGTTTGTGAGTTTTGTTTCTTACACAATGCATCATTCTTTTAGCCTTGTACAAGAAATAAGCTCTGTGTGTGTACTCACACTATCTCGCTATGTTTATTAGTTACATAAACTGGTCTATTGCCTCTAGTGATGAAATTCAAATATATCTGAATATTTTTTTCTTGATTCTTTTCTATACTTCAGTCTTTTACTTTTCTTGTGTTGGTATTTACCTAACCCATTCACTACATGCATGATAGGAGACAATGTCAATTTTTAAGCAGAGTTAAGTGAATTTGAATTAAATTTTCCTTCTCTTAGACTGGTTGCCATACCAGTGCTCAAGAGCCCAATCTGCCCTATTATTTACCCATAGCTGGCAAGGAGATTAGATGGATTCATACCTTTCCCAAGGGTATTAACTCAAAGTGTAGTGGAAACGGTTGTTTAGGATCTGAACTTGGGACCACAGTTTGTTTCTAAGTTGAAAACCATTACAGCTGTGTTCCCCCCCCTTTTTTTTTTCTTTCCTTCCTTCTAACTTATTCTTTCTTTGCTTTTGTTTGATTTGAACTGTTGTGATTTGAAAGGATTACAGTCAGTCATTGCTTCAGTATTCTTATCTCTCTAATATGACAGATGCTGCTATCATTGAACCTTTGGACAAACAAGAAGTGTAAATAATTCAATCATAACTAGATGTCTGCTAGTTATAAAATAATTTTACAAGAGGGAAAAATAAATGGTGCTAAATAATAATTGCCTTATAAAATCATCAATTTTATTTTATTCATTTTTTAATCAATTCTTTCGTTATAAAGTAAATTTATCTGAGTTTATTGTTGATGTAGACTTAACGCCATTAAATGTTGATTAGAAAATTATTTTTCTCTAAGGTTTGGTTTTCAGGAATTGCAAGTATTTTTCCCCCTTTATGCTGGATCTGTGTTGCTAATATTAGACTAATTGGTTATCTTCCATTTGGCTGATAAAAATCATTTAATCATGTAAATAATTTTCTTTTTCATAAGATATCTTGTAAAATATTCTAAATTTTATATAATTTTAATTAAATCTGATATTTCATTGCAAATGTATATAAAATTTGCTTAGAGTTGTATAACATTTGGGTTACTTTTGGTTTCTGATATAAAAACCTAAAAAATGTAAGTTTATCTATATTTGTGATGCAGTGATATTTCCAGGATCTAAGGTCTTAAGATTTAGATTATATATGATATAATTTTCTACTTTTTATATTGAAATGTTTTTTTCTGTAAAGTTAGTAGTTTTCTATTTAATGAATTTACTGACAGATAAGATATTTCTTTTCTGTTTTCTTTTCAAAAGAACAGATCAAGTGATACTGTTTAATATGTTGGTATTATGAATAGGAAGTAGACTACTGGGGCTTTAGTTAGAATATATAGTTAAATGTTTGTGTTGCATTGCTATGAATAGATGAGGTGGAGGGAATATAACTTCTATGTCTTACAGGCTGTCATAAGTGCAATTTCAAATACTACTTTTATTGATTTAAAGACGATAGAAGCACTGACGATATCTGTTAGTTTTTATTTTTAAGACTTAGATTTTCTTAACCAATGGGAGGAAATGAAGCTGAAGTATTTTTATAATCCACAAAAAATATGATACAAAAAGAAATGTAGTAAATCATCATGACCATTGTAGATGTTGATGTGCCAGCATTTAGGATTTTGATGTTAGAGTTGACCATTTTTGGCTTGCATTAGATTTTGTTAACTGTTTTTTTTTTTTTTTTTTTTTTTTTTTTAAATATTAATCTGTGGATAAACAAATGAAATATTTGTTACCTGTTTTGCTTATTTATATAACAATTCTTTTTTTAACTAACTTTTTCTAGTTCTAGCCTTTTCCATACAAATCTTGTTGGTACCAAAGCTGTTTGTTTCCAACTGAATTTTAATATCTTATTGTCTTTGGAGAGGTAGATGCTTTTTGAATCAACATAGAAACTACCAAACTTTAAAATTGATTGATTTCTCTTTGAATAAGAAATTTACTTTTTCATGACTGACTTTTTCATACTGAAAGCACCTGTTCCTGTTAGATCACCAAAGTTTAGCAGCATTGAACCTGTTCAGTACTTAGATGGGTAACCACTTAAGCAACAGAAAGTACTGGAAGTAAACTGAGGACTTTGTACTTTATCTAGGCAAAGTTTAGTAATTTACATTATGATTTAGCTGATAAAATGTAAAAAGCAATAATGATGTACTTATTTTTTTCCATCTTGTTTTATTAGAATTCTATAAAATTACTGTTATATGTTTAAGACATAATTGTTATAATTTATTAAATCTTCATCCTTGATGCAGTTATGTTTAAAATATTTTGCATCTTCCATTATATTAATTGATTTTCAATGGAAATAACCAAAACTAGATATTTGAGTAAAAAGGTCTACCACAGAGCTTTAGCATAATCCTACCAAAATATAAATGGTATAAATTGGTCAACTTATATAGATAGATCATAAATGGAATTTAAATCTTAGTCATCTTAAAAATAAATTCAGTCCATAAAAGGGTTAACAATCTCTCTCTCTCTCTCTCTCTTTTTCTCTCTCTCTCGGATTTTTTTTAGCAGAAGTGTTTTCCTGTTGAATTTATGGAGTATTCTTTCTTATGCTCCCATCCAGTTTCTAAACTTAAGCTCCCCACTTTTTTTAAATGTAGTATTAATCGTGTTTACTTCAGCTGCCTAAAAATATTAGCACACTTTATAGGTGTGTGTGTGTGTATATATATATATATATATATATATATATATATATATATACTTTTAAAATTTTTTTTTTAATGTCTTTACAGTCTTGAATGCATGAAAATGCCAAACTATATCAATATATTTCAAGTATAAGGTAATAATAAAGTAGGATGTTGTCAATCCTCAGATGAGTTAGTATTCAACATATCTGAAAGGATGTGGAAGGAATGATCCAATAATCACGAATCATTTGTTCTGGAACGAACAATCTGTAAATAGACTAGGTAGGTCTGGGAATATAAAGAAAGTCATTGGAAGCATCAGAGGTTAAGTGGTATATCCTAAAAAGAGTGTATGCTTGTAATGAGGGTTTGTGAAATTGTAAATTGTGTTAGGAAGAAAAATATCATGCAAGTTTTCTGGATTCGAAGAATTTGCTAAATAATAGTTAGAAGTTAATAAGCTAAATGCTGCCATTAAAATAAATATTTACTTAGTAATGTGGTGCCTGATTGAGCCATGTAACTTAGTATGTTAGTCATTTAATAGTCACATGACTCAAAATATTTGTATGTTCAGTTGAATCTAATAAAATCAGACACATTGAATACTAGCCCATCAGAAGATTGACAAGTAAAGGTTTCTTTTACATAATTTCTCAAAGCTTAGTAAGATAGACTGAAGGAAGGAAAAAAGGTGATTTGTCTGTGGTTAGTATATACTATAATCTGTAGGATTATATGGTGGTGAAAAGTAATTTAACTTTAGTAAATATTAGTTTGAATTAAGTTTTTTGCTGCTTGTGTAAGCCAACTTGTCTCCTATCAACCAATATGATTGTAATTTCCTCTTTGTCTCAAATGAATCTCCAGATAATGTTAGGAAAGTGTCTAATTATTTTTACATTTCACAGCTTGTAGGTGAAGGGGGTTATTGCATAAAAGATGCTCTTTGAATAAATTTCTAATTACCAAAAAAAAAAAAAATTTGAGATACTAAAGATATTTACTAGAGATTAGAAGAGACACAAAATTGGGGGTCAAATTTTTAGATGGTTAATGTCAGAATGTTTGAACTGAGGATTTGTCTCTATATATGTACACAGGGTGTTCCCTAAAATTTGACATTTTAAAAGCAATTTGAAAACTACTAAGTCTAGCTCAATGAAATTGAACAATTTAGGTATTGAAGATCATAAGTTTATTCTGGGACCAATTTCATAAGTGCATTGCCTGTGACACGGCACACATCAAGTTTGTAATTAAGCATCTTGCTAAAGATGCTGTAGCATGTCTCTGGTAACATTAATCAGTGTAGAAGTGATTCTCCACTAGAGTTCATGGATGCTTGTAGAAAGGAGGGGTACATAGATCAGTCCCTTCACATATAGTCATAAAAAGATATCACACGGGGACAGGTCCAGTGACTGCAGTGGCCATTTCATCAGAAATCTGTCTTCATCTCCACTACACCTGATCCGTCTCTCTGACAGATTCTCATTGAGATAAGCACATACTGTCCTCTTCTATCAAATATCAAATCTTGATCTGTTTCTATACATTTTGTGAAAATTTGAAATTATTTCAACAAGAATTGCCAAAATTATTGGCATGTGAAATGTTATTTTTTTTTTTTTTTTTTTTTTGGACACTGTGTGTATGTGTGTGTGTATATATATATATATATATATATATATATATATATATATATATATATATAGGACTGTTGGGGAATCCATTTATTCTGGTTTTATATTAATTCTTCCTCATGTTTATAGTGCTGATGAAATAGTTTGAATATTTGTGATTTATGTGTTTATGTAAATGAATTCATAAATGCTGCTCTATACAACTCCCACTTTATCCATTTTCATATTTAGGTATTAAATCCCGAGGCTTTGAAATCTATATTCATTTCTTACTGGCATTTACTGTTTATATGTATAAAAATGGATTTGGCATTAAATAACCTACAATAGTTGATATGCTATAAAACCAAACTTACTGGCATTTGGTAGATAGAAAGAAAATGTTATACTGCTTGAGCAACATAATTATTAACTAATGTATATTGATTATTATCCACATCTTGGTGATTGTTGTAATCACTCACACATTGTGGTTCTGGCCCTGTCAGCTGGGGCTGCAGGATATACTGATTGCATCTCTGCAGAGGGGCAAGACTCCCCTATCAAGTATCCTGAATCTGAAATTTAAACATTCTGATGGTGATGCTCTAGTAATGCCGGAGCTTCAGGGAATGCAGAGTACTTCTTTATTGCCATCGCTCCCAAATCCACTCTGGCTTGGGGTGGTAGCACCTGACAGGGTTCTATCTATGGGTTAAATAGCACTAAACTGTACTTATGCTTAACTGAATTGCTTGAAATAGAACTGCTTATATGAATAAAAATGGATTTGGCATTAAATAACCTACAATGGTTGATATGCCATAAAACCAAACCAAACCAAACATTGTAGCTATAAAACAATGAAACGGCTGAAATGTTCTCGGTTCAAATGAAAAGGGAATGATCTCTCCTCTTTTGTTTTTATTTATTTCATTTTTAAATATTTTTGTAAATTATCACTGTTAAAGACATTTGAGAAATAATGATTTTTATGTGATCCTTGATTGGGCTGAGGACTTTTCGGTATCTTCTCACAATAATTCCTCCCAAATAGAAATTCAGACTGAAATTGAGCAATATACTTCATTTATAATTACTCTTCTGCTGTTGCAACTTGGTGTAATTATAGGAAAATAGTCAAATTTTATCGTTAATTATTAATGTATTATTGTAAAAAAAAAACCCAATAATCCTTAAACTGGAAGTCTCTTTTGGGAATTAAAGAAATATTATTATTGAAACTTTATTGATCTGTGAACATGTTCATTTTGAAATGTGTCTTAGAAGAAATAATTTTAAAAGGTTTAAACCATTTTTATCCAAACCTTGATAAAGAAGTACAAGTGTCTGGAAAGTTGTTACCCCCTTTAAAAAATAGGTCATTGATATTAAATCAGTTGCTGTTAGGGTGTTTTAATTATTTCATTTGAATTTGTCCTTGTTTAGTTGATTTAATTTTGCTTGTCAGCCAGAGCTAAGCTTTTATCTGAACATTAATTTATCTTTTTCCTTGTTTTTGTTTTATCAGTTTACTGAAAAGATGAAAAGTAGCTGTCACCTTAGACCATTCTTGATCTGCTGAGGCAGCAGTATAAAATTAATTACATCTCTCTCCTTTCACTTTTCTTTTCTACTAAGTTCATTGCTGTTTTATCCCTGCTTCTATTGCCAAGAGCAGTCTGCTTGTTGCATACTTATCTCAAAGAAGTATTTATCTCTAAAGTAATTTACTTTTCTTTTATCAAACCCTATTCTTTCATGTAATCAAGAGTATGGCTATGGGGAAAAATTGGCTCAGTCTTGGAAATGGGATCAATAACTTGTTTATACCTGTTATTTTATTTTTAAGATTAAAGGGTATCTGACTTTTTAATGTTAAGAAAATTTTGTTTTGCTATCACTTCATATATATTTTTCTTCTAGACCTACCCCTGCAAAGAAAAAATGAGGTGTACTTTTCATTTGTTCAAATGTGTTATAAAATAACTAGTTGATTTGGAGTTAGCTTAGAAACTTATATCTACTCATTTATTTTATACTAATTAGATTTTATGGGTTCTGGAATTTTAAGAATTTTTTTTTAGAATCTCATCTAATACTTGATTTATTATTTTTTTAAGTTTGACATTCCATCATTTTGCTAAATTCATACAGTCAAAACATTTTTGTATATTTCTGAGAATAATAATAAAAGTATACACACACACACACTCAATCACACACTCACACACACACACACACTTAAGCAAATATTGTGTTTAATAAAAACTTTTTTTTATCTAATTTATACCAGTCTTCTGTAAGTTTCTCCCCTCTCTTCAAAAAACTTTATAATTTTATTTCATGTTAGCAGTTCATATCAAATTGCATAATTTTTATTAATCCCCCCCCTCCCGCAAGACAGTGTTCCACAGTTGCTGTTAAATAGTTGGAGATTTTCAATTAGGTTGTTTGGAAATCCACCTTTTTCTTTTTGAATAGTTCAAACATGTACAAATGCTTATCTTTAAAAAAAATATGGGACTTTCTTGACTGATTAAGAAAATCTCTGAGTTCCATTTTTTCCCCCCCTCTTTTTAAAGAGGGAGTGTAAAAAATAAATACAAAAATACCATTTTGGTCTCTGAGTAACAAAGATTCAACAGAGTTAAATCTTGAAACTCTCTGGTACAAAACTCAATATGGTGAAATTAAATTAAGCAATTTTTTTTTTTTTTCTTTTTTCAATTTGATATTTGAGATTGATTCATTGTATTTATTGTAATAGTAATATTTTTTTCTAGAAATAAATTGACAATGTTGGATAAAGTTCAATATCCCCTTAGCCCAGTTGGCTGGGGCTGCAGAATACATCACTGCAGAGGGGTAAGACTCCCTCAATGGATGTCCTGGATATGACATTTAAACAATCTGATGGTGAGGCTTCTGTAATGCTGGAACTTTGGAGACTGCAGAGTGCCCCTTTATTGCCATTGTTCCTAGGTCCACTTTGGCCCAGAGTGGTAGCACCCGATAGGGTCCTATTGATAGATCAAATAGAATTGTTTTACATTTAAACTGTGTACTTATGCTTCACTGAATTGTTTGAAATAGAACAGTTTTTACATTTAACTTTGTGTAAACAAAAAAAATTGTACTTATGCTAAACTGAATTGTTTGAAATAGAACTTTGATCATTTAACTGTGTGTAAACAAATGACTGATATTTAATTGAATTCTTAGTGATGCATAGCGATACGTAAAAGCATTAAACTTTGTGCAAACTAATGATTACTAGTAAATAGAATTATTCATATTAGATAGAAATAAGTGAAACTATTTAACTGTGTGTGTGGGGGGATGAGCTTAACTCATTTAAAAATGTTATCCACAAAATGTTTAGAAATCATATTTAATATATATGTATAAAAAAGATTTGTCATTAAATAACCTACAATTGTTGATATGCTATAAAACTAAGCCAAACCAAAATCAATATCCCATTAATTATTACAACCGGTTCTTTCCAGAAAATGCATAGTAAGAGGACTCCTCAGAGTGTCGTGGCTTACATGTTAGACTGCAACATCCTAGTGAGTTCAAACTCCAGCTGTTCACTTTCAGATTAATATTCTTGGGAGATAAAGTATGAACTCTCTTATTTCCTCAGCTATGGATTATGAAGTATCCCTCTTCTACACTGATGGATTTGGTTTTAAGTAACTCACAAAGGTTGATAGATCATTTGACTAAGAAACCAAACAAAACCAGAAAATGCAAATTATCTATATATAACTAAAATTCTACAAAAAGGATTCTTTGTGAAATTTTTGAGACAACACACTTAAAATGTTTGGAGCAAATAAATCAATTTCAAGTTCAGTTTGCAACTGATAATTTTATAAGGTCTGTATTCATGATGAACTTTTATTTTTTTTTATTCTAAACATTCAAATTCACAATAGAATGAAATTGGGTTCCTTTATTTTTTTTACTAAAATAAAAGCATTAATATCAAAGATCACTATTACAATAGGAACCTAACAGGTTGTCTTTTCAGCACTTTTCAGTTAGATTGTCTAAAATTGTAGCACTATCATTAAAAAAATTTTTTTAGGTCATTAGTGATTTCTTATTTGAATAGAATATCCATGAGTTAGTACAATTAAAAAAAAACAAACTTGTACCTATTAACTTTCATCTAAAATAAGTTTAATTTTAAGTATAAATTAATGACTGTTTCCTTTTAATTTATGATATTTGAAATTGTGTTTAGAACTCTTAGATTTGAAAAAGTTGCTTGGTGCAGGTTTGTTCTTATCCACTTAAAAATGAATCTGCATTTAACAAAATTCACAAATAGACTGCTCTGTTTTTGCAATCTTGCAGCCACCCTCCTACATTAAAAAAGAAAAAAGTAGTTAATATAAATTTAATGTCCACATGTTTTGAGTGGATTTCTTTATCGGTAGACTAAATTAGTTGTATGAATCTTTTTCTTCTGTTGCCGTAGACGCCTGCTTGTAGATAACAGCTGCTTATCTTTTAAATGCCATTTTGATGTTTTATGATTGATAAATGGTTTATGATTTTTTTAGTTTTTGAGTGCAAAAACAAGTCTGTATTGAAAATAAAAATGTTCAAGTTTAATTTTTATGTTTAATAAAAAAAAAATAGCATCCAAAATGTTAAAAATAGCTCAGTAATATGAAAAGATGTTAAATATTTGTTGATTATCAATTGTATAAAATAAAAACCTTTCAGATTGTGATGCTTAATTGTTTTATAGAGATGAAGATCTGTTAAATGGATTTGTTATGTGCTTCTTATTTACTAAGTTTTGATTTTCTTTATATTTCAGTCTGCCTGATAAAGTAAATTTAAGGTTAATCAATAATTCTGTTTGGAGATGAAAAAAATGCAACAAATATTTGTCAATGCACTTTAGTGGTGAATATTAATTACATCACTCGGTGGAAAAAAAAATCTACAATCAGATATTTGTTAATTTCTTAAGATTAAGTTGTTCAACTTTGCTTTATTGTATATATAATCTATCTATTGCTAAAATTCTCCGTGTGTGTATATGTGTATATTATATAGTCTGTATGATGTAATCTCCTTGTACTACCTGTTTCATAGGTGGGTCATTGCCAACTAAACTGGTATACTCATAGTTTGTCTGGCAAGGAGGGTGACTAGACCCCTTGAAGGATTAAAAAAAACAAATCCTCTGAGTGCAGAGGAAGCTTTTTGCTCACTGCCTATCTAGCACATAATTCCTGGAAGTGTTGCACCCCCTATTCTTTATCAAGTTATCCAATTAAGAGAAAGAAAACTTTGATATAACACCAATGGTTGACATGATTAATGGTTATCTACCCTTGGCTTGTTACTGGATGATAATAATCATGGTGAATTAGAGAGAGTGGTATTTCTGTTGTACAAGAGTTGGTCACTATAATACTATGATGTACAAATATTCCGTTATGATCTTTTCATCTACCAATCATTTCGTTGAAAAAATCCCATAGTGATGGAGGTGTTGCAAAGTATACAGTTACATATCTCCGCATGGTTGGCAGGTGTCTTATCTTAACAGCGTTGTTGTTGTCCTCCTGTGACAAGGACTGACCCCAGTGGGCATTTTTGTCTGAGCAGACCTATTTAGGAGAGCACTGTTCACCCAGATATAAGGATGCTGATGGTGAAGTGTAAGATTATGAAGTACGGTAGTGATCTGTGAAATATTATACAGTTACCATATATAAAATCATAAACCTGCCAAAAATGGCACATCAATGAGTTATTTTATTTTTCCTCCTCAGAGCATTACATTTAAAATAATTGAGGATCTGCTTTCATACTGAACATAATTTTTGAATAATTCAAATTCTTGATATGACAGATAACCATAATGCTGACTTGAATCTTTCACTTTTCCTGAATAGAAGCATAAACATCATCATGGACTACTTGTTACATTTGAGATCCAATGAGTTTGCAGGTTGTCTATTGTCATCTATATAACCACTTAAATTAAGAAATTGAAATTTTAAGCTGTCAGTATTAGAATTGTTTGATTCAGATGAAACATGCTTGGTTTTGGACTCTTTTTTTTATTTCTTCTCTCCTCATTTTTCCAAATACATATTGATAATCACCTCATCCTATAAAAGATTCTTGTTGTGGGGAACTAACAAGTTGATTATTGGAAATATGAAAAATGTATGTAGATTTGGTTATCTATCACACTTGTGACAGGTTGACTGGAGGGGGCAGGTACTGGTGACAGATGGTCAGTTTTTCAATGTAACTTATAGAAGTAGCAGTACTGTTTGACAAGTTCATTAGATATATTTCAAGTAGTCATTGGATTAGAATCAGATTTAAAACTTGGAATTTTTTAAGCATTTCTGTTGACGTTGTATACTTTTTTTTAATTTTAATTTTTTTCAAGAATACTACATAATAAAAAAAAAATACTCCCTGTACTTTTATTTTTTTAATTTTTAGTTAATCTCTGTAAAGTGCTCTTTTTAACATGTAAAATCAAAGAAACTATTCAGATGTTATTCCTATAGTGAACAGCTAACAGTTGGTAGGTTATTGGACATCTCTCATTTAATCAATATATTAACTTGTGCCAAAGGAAATCTGATTTTAAATTCAAAGCAGCTGATCATATAGCTTAGCCATTAAGTTATGAGTAATGCCAAGTTGTCATTGATATGCCTAAGAATAATATTAAAATGGCCTGGAAAAAATGACTCTCAAAGTGATTCTTAGTCAACAATAATCAATGTTTCTATTTACCCAAACATCTCCATGAGCAGGATATGATACATGGTCAATTTTTAAGCAATTTGAAATCAGTTTTTCTTCTAGACTGGTTGCCTAACTAGGGCTAAAGAATTGTCTGTCCTATTTACTTGGGTGGAGGGAAGAAATGGATTCATGTTTTCCTAAGGGCATTAGTGCAAAGTGAAACACAAACTGCTTCATCCAGGATTTGAACTTGGGTTGCTGATTCCATTTCTTATGATGATAACCATTATGCTAAATGCACCTTAGTTGAAAATATAAAATCTGTCTCTCATTTATATAATCAAATCAAGATTGTTTCCTCTTGTTTAGGTACAGCAATCAATCTTAATGAATCGTTTGATTTTTAATTCTTAGGAACCTGTGAAACAAAAACCAAAAATACTTCCATGATGAACTGAGCCCAGTTTTTCCAAAGTTGTCAAGGCTATTTAGTATCAGTTTCTGATTTAGACTGAAAAGGAATTTGTATTCAGTAACAGTTGCAAGAACATCGGAAATTGTTAACATTAGTAGTTTCTGTTAAATTGTAGATTCAAGTATTTGTTTTTAACTTTAACTTTAACATAGAGAGTATTTATAGTAATCAAAAATAAGATTTATACAAAGGTACACAAAACCTTTAATCTTCAAGACCCCTTCTTTTTTTTCTTGGTTTCATAATGTTATCTAAACAAAAGGTTTTATCATGTATGTTGCCAATTTTATAATTTTAACTTTTTAAAAATTCAAGTGTATAAGTGATACTATATATTTAATTTTGTTTTTTTTTGCATCTGTGTACATACATGTGCATTATGGACATGGCTAACAACATAATACTTTGTATTGTATGTTCAACATTTGAATATTATTCATTCTGATGTGATTTCCTCCTGATATTATGAATGTCTAAACAATCAGCCCATCACTAGAAAATTACAGCTTTGAGATTTGCTGTAGTCTATTTTCTGCAGACAAATTAATACGGAAAAAATGTTATTTTTGTCATTGCCAATTTTTTAAAATGTCTTTCTCACATCTTTGTATAGCATCTATTTATCTATTTCTTAAACTCATTATCTTCCTGCTGTACCTACTTTTCTCTATGATGCATCTCTTTCTCTCTCTCTCTCTTATCTGGCACACTTCCCTGTTTCTCTTGTGTTCACCTTCCTTTCTTTCTTTCTCTCTCTCTGGTTCCCCACCAACTCTTTCTTATCTACCTCCTCCCTTTCATTTTGTTTTGTTCTAAGATTTATACTTCATATATTGAAATTTGAATTGTTTTCATAAATTAAGCTTGATAGTATTGCTTGTAATGAAACTCACCTTTTTTTGCTTTTGTCACTAAATACCATTTTAACTTTGCTTTTCATTTCATTTCTTTTGCTTCTTCTATTGCTAAAGAATTTTCTGAGTGAAGAACTCTTACATATTCTGTTATTGATTTGTGGAGTGACTGCACAATTTAGACCCTTGCTACAATCCTCTTAACTGTTAAATGTCTGCTCATAAATATGTCTCTATACTATTCCTTCTCTCTTGTCATTTCATTGTTATTGCTTGCTATTTATGGTTTTGAAATGCTTTCTCTTTGATAAATATGAGCAAAACTATTTGCTTTTACGAGATGAAAATATATTAAAAGAAAATTTCAACATTTTTTTTATGAAGATTTTTTTGGGGACATTTCATCTGAAACTTTTTTAAATGAAATATTGAAAGTCTCTAAATTGACCTTAAGAAGTTGCTTTAATATTACAAAAATCTCCCCCCCCTTATATTTTCCTGTTTAATGATAGATTAATTTAACATTAGTTAACAAAAATGAGTTTAGTTTTTTAAATTATTTTACCAAAAGCTAAGAAGTCGATGTGTGTAATACAGTTTCCGTTCATTTTTATAAAAAAAAATGTAATTTCTTTAAGGATACATTTAACCTCACTCCAATCTTAACATAAGAATATTCCCACTTATCTATTCATTTATTTATTTTATTTTTTTGACAGTCATTAAAGTATTTGTATTTTTCTTAAAAACTTTCACTCAAAATGAACAAATATTTCTGTTTGAGAAGTACTTATTTCAATAAAAATGTATTAAATAGTGGGTAGTATATTTCTAGAGCAGTGTCAAGTATGTGTACATATATAAGTTAGGAAACTTTAATGTTATTTTGGAATTAAAGTAATTTATCCCACTTAATGGTTAACATGGTAAAGAAAGTTTGATTATTTTATTATTTTTTTTTATTGGAAAGATTTATTCATTTTAAGAAATGTCTTCAAAACAGTGAGCTGATGTTGAACTCATTTTTTAATTTTAGTGTGAGGGCAGGTGTGTGTGTGTGTGTGGGGGGGGGGGGACTAACCCTGCAATAATTCTTGGATCAAAACTGTATCAACTGTTTAATTAGAAATAATATTATTCAACATAATCTGTAACCACATATAGTTTTGAACCATATTAACTTTTTGTAGGAATCACAGAAATATATATCTTAATAGTATATTATCAGAACATTACCTCTACATATTTTAAAAAGCTAAATGTATGTTCCAACTTGAAGTATCAAACATAAATCATAAGTTGCTTTTGTTGAATCTAAGGCAGCCATCTTGGGATTTCTGTTGAACTTCTCAGTTATGAGAAAAAAATTCAATTCATAATTTTAAAAGTTGAATGAAGTCATTTTGGAGCTGTATAGTATAGGTTTTTTTAAAAAAATCTATCACTTGCTCCTTTCTGCTAATGTTGAAAAACTAAAATCATGACTTTGTTATAAAGTGATTCAAAAATGTTTTATCATTAGAAAAATAAAAGTTTTATATGAAAAAATTTATTTCATAATCTAATGACTTGACCAATTCTCATTCAAGTGAGGGGAAGTTAAAGTGCTGGACTATGGCTGCAAAATAAGTGAGTTTGAACTTCTGTCATGCTATTATGTTCATGTTTGTATTAATATCTTTGTGAAAGGTATGAACCCCCTTATTTCCCCCTCATATAGGTTAAATAGTATCTACAAAGATGGTTTAGGCATTAGATAACCTATGAAGGTTGATATGCCATTAAACAAAGAAACCAAACCAAGCTATTCAAATGATCTCAAATTTTAACAGCATGTGTAGAAACAACTCTATGTTGAAACTTTTTTTTTTTTTTTTTTTTTTTTTAAATTAAATAGCATTTTTATTATTGAAAAAAAAAAAAAAAAACTTAAATTATTTCTACACATGCCATTAAAATTTGAGATCACTTGTCTTGTATGAGAAGTGATCAAGTTATTAGATTTGTAAATGATATAAATTTTTCAGAAAATGAACAGATTCAAACACAAGTTCAAATCCTGGACGAGACTGATTACATTTCACATAACACTAATACCCTTAGGAAAGGTATGAATCCAATTATTATCCCTCCCGCTATGGGTAAATAGTAGGACAGACTGATTTCTTCAGCCTTGGTGAGGCAACTAGCCTAGGAGAAGGAAAACTCTGAATTTAAACCTGTTAAATTCCGCTTAAAAGTTGACCTTGTGTCATATCCTGCCCGAGCGGTGGGGTTGGGTAAATAGGATGAACAGATTCAAACTAGTACAATGCAATTTATAGTATGTTGGCCATTAGATAGGTTTCTTTCAGTCTTTTATTTTTGTCAAGTTTTGCTCACAAGTTAAAGAATTGAACTGTCTAATGTATTAATGTTTCATCAAATCAAGATTGGGCTCCTCTTGTTAAGGTGTAACTGTAGGCAGTGGTTTATGGGTATTAAAGATCTGATTTTATAATGAAGTTCAAGAAGTAACTTAATTTCTAACTAGCTATAAAGTTTCCGCTGACTACACCTTTGAGAGACCTCAGTATTTGGAAAAAAAATGGTAAATGCTTTTATGATTTTATATACCCACCTATACTTGAGAAAAAAGCCGTTAACCTTATATTATTGATTTGTCTGTTGTGTATAAAAAAAAAATTTTTAAAAGTCATAAAAGAATGTAATTTCCTCCTGTTCACCTGGTCTTTTTAGTTGCCTGACTTTGCTGCTGATTGATAATTTGGCTCTAATCTTATATTTTGTGTAATCAGATTGGCTCTAATTTACTATTTTAGTTATTCTGTCTTGGCTGATCTTGGGAGTAATAGTCAAGTAAATATAAACATTGCATAACTTTGAATCTGTTTATAGTTATATATTTCCTTGTCTTGATAATTAGAAATCTAAAAACATTCATTTAATTAAACTATTGTTTCTGATCTTAACCTTTTTTTTGATAATCATTAACAGAAGAAATATGTTATATATAGATCCATCAATAAGTCTGTAATGTAAGAAGACAAGGGCATTTATTTTTAAAGATCCTTGTTAAAAAACTTAAATCAGTTGTGAATATTAATTGCATAGCTTAATTGTTATTCAGTGAAAATTTCAAATTAACATTCAGCGAATAACTGTTCAGCTATGAACTTATTCATCATCATCATCATTGTAATATAATGGCCGAGGGATTTTGTTTTATGCCTTTGGGTTTAGTTAGGCTGAAAACCTTTTGGCTCAGTGCATGGGTTACTTAGGTGCAACATTAATGCAGGTGTTTGCGCAGGCGAATATGTCACTCAGAGATGTCACAATAGCCCAGATGGGAAACGGGGGCTACTGAGTGTGGGTGACGTCACGCACCAGAAGTGCACGGAGAATTTGTGGAGATTTTGAAAAGGTCAGTTAGTGGAGTTGAGAACTGGACACTGAACGAGAAGGTTTGACTTTCGCTTGCTCGCGGAGGCCTTGGGCAGGTGTCGCACAAGATGGGGGGGGGGGGAGATGTAAAAGCCAGAATAGAAAGAATGTGTATCTCTCTCCTTATGTCGAAGAACCTTTAAACTCAAAGGTAATAAAGTTTTGTACCTGAACTGAGAAGTCGTTATGTGTTTTTCGTGTTTCGAGATTCCTATGTTCTATATATGTGTGTGTGTGTGTGTGTGTGTGTGTGTGTGTGTATATGTATGTGTGTGTGTATATATATATATATATATATATATATATATATATGAACATATGTCCATTTCGCATATTCATCTATATGGCTATCAGCACGGATATCCCTGACCCTCTCTCGCCACCCCTCCCTATCGTCCATTGCTTCTGGTAGGTCTTCAGGTCTACATCCTGTATCGGCATAGAGCTGCTGTTTGTAGGTTCAAGCTGGTTGTCCTGCCTTTGCTCGTCCATGTGAAGGAGTCCATAGGCGTACATCACTTATGAGCTCGTTCTGCATGTCTGGTTTGTCTAATTTTGATAGTTTTCGTGATGAGTGGTAGGTGGCCGTACAGCTGTTGCTTTGAGGGGTGCTGCCTCCAGGACTTTATGAACTTATTAATCCACTCCTATTTGTCTCTAGGATATCAGAACCAATGAGCCTCTGAAAGTAATAATGAAAAAAGGTTGTCTATCATAAAAATAATTATGAAAAAAAAATCTGTTTCTGTAGAGGATAGTCAAAGTAAACAAAAATAATTTTGGAACAAAAGAGCTAATTTGTGCTTTTATTGGAATGGAGAACATGACTACATAATTTTTATTTTATTCTTTATCATTTTTTATATGCAAATGTTTAAAAGTGAATAACGATTCATTTTTATATACGGTTTAATAAATAAATCTGATTTGCTATCCTTCTCCCTTATTCTTAGAATTTACGTTAATTTGAAATCATTTGTTAAAATCAATGACTTGATCAACGTTACCATGTTCATTTGCTTCAGGGTTTACTTATAACTATTAGGATAGGCAGAAAAGTTCTTATATTATATCTGCTTTTGATGACTTTTTTAATGAGTGGGATTCAAACACTGCAACACTGATGGAAGAGGTATGTGGATTGCTAGAGGGACTGTTGAAAAAATAAACTTATTTGATCACATTACTTGAGAGTATCTTAGTCAGGATGTGTGTGAATTTCAATCCCAGCTTCAAGCATCTTGCGTGTCTAGCTACTCTGAATTGTGATACAGTGAAACAGTCTCTGTAGATGATTACATGCATGCGCGTGCACACACACACACACACACACACACAACAAACTGAATTATCTTTTCAGCATGTATAGTATTGGGTAGAAGTAATGGGGCTGTCAGTAATTTTGCATTAATACTGGAATTTCCAAGTTTGCTTTGGGCAAATCTATGGTCCTTTGTAATTTGAAATATCTGGTGCATTTAAATAGTTTTCTCTGAAACCAAAGGGTGTGTTTGAGTCTCATTGAGCTTATATTTCTATTATTATTATTATTATTATATGCTGTTGTAGAATGATTTGTATAGGTTGTGATAAAGAAAAACAAACCAAAGTTAATATAATAACCATAATTGTTTTTCTATTGGGTACCCTATTACTTTAACTGTACATTGTGTGTGTGTGTGTGTGTGTGTGTGTTTTTTTTTTTTTTTTTCATATACACACACTTTCCCTGTTAAATTTTACATAGTCATTCCCTCAGTAAATTCTGATCTAACTTCATTAAATTAACACTTTGTTGAACTTTGGTTCATTGATATTACATATTAATTTCACTTGTGGCTTAAAGGTTATTGTTATCTGAAATGGACACAACGAATAGTTCAAATCTTGGACTAGGCTGTTTGCTTTTCACATAATACTAATACCTTTGGACAAAACATGAATCCAATTTTTCTTTTTCCAGCTATAGATAAATAGTAGGGCAGACTGAGCTCTTTAGCTTAAGTATGGCAACCAGTCTCTGAGAAGGAAAACTCTGAATTCAAACCTGTTGAAATTCACTTAAAAATTGACCTTGTGTCACATCCTGCTCATGCAGAAGGGTTAGTAAATACATGCATGTTAATTTCACCTAATTTTCATTTTCAGTGTCTTGATGTGGTCATCTTGTCAGTTAATTCAAATCCCTGGTTATTAAATTAACATTTCCTTGCTAGGTTTGTTTAAATTAGCTGGAAGGATCATGTTTTAAGATGGTATTTTAATCTGACATTCCTGCTCTGTGACAGAAAAACCAGCAAAGCTGGTTGTATCAGTTTGGCACTGCTGAGGTGGTCTGGATTAATGATAATGATACTTTGGCCCCAAAACCCATCCTGACCTCAGTTATCATCTGATAGACTTTGTTTGCAGCAAGTGTGTTCATATATTTACATGCATGTATGTAGTCATCATTTAATCTCTTAATACTACTTTTAGATTCATAATTACTACTTAACCTTAACTTTTGTTTTATAACTACAATTGGAGTATAATTTATTGATCATTTTAATGCTTTACAAACATTTGTAAAAATAACCTACTTTTTTGAGACATGTTCTTATGAAGGTTTACTATGAGTTTGAATTATTTAATTTTTTTTTCTTTTTTCCAACAAGTAACTTTAGTGTCTTTGTTTGAAGAAACCAAATTGGAGGTATTCTGTAATACCCATTTTACTCTTGCAAAATTTTTAAAATGGTAACAATTACTTATGTCTAAGAGTAACAAATCCTTATTATATTGTATAAAACTTATTTTGTCTTTTATTTATGAAATGTTTATATAAAGCAAAGGAAGAAATAGACATTTATTCAGATTATTTTATGGATTATATCATTCATTGTATTCCATACTAATAATAGTCATTTTATATTGATCAGCTGTTCATTAATTTTGGTTTTATTTTTGAAACATTTATTTCTTAATCTTCTGTAATATATGTAAATTCTTAGAATTAAAATGTCTCTGTGTGTTGCTTGTATTTTGGATGTATTTTTCTCCACTTAGGCAAATCAAATATTAGTTTAGTAACCTGAAATCATTGTTTCAAAACAGGACCTGTTGAATGAATAAAAAGATAAAAAGTATGATGTAAAATTAACCTTAATTTTTACATGATTTTGTGATATTGTTAATTTAGCACTGGCAACCAGGTTCCTGACTTTTTTGAACTGCAAAAGTCAAAACCTGTTGTCTGTAGATATTATCCATTTTGAAATTTTGTTTAATATTCTATTTAATTTTTGATTTCTTCTCTCTTGATTTCCGATATTAAACACATTTTCATTTATATTAATTAATTTTTTTTTTATTTACATATACACCATAGAATAAATTTAACTTTCTTTGTTACAGTGATGTACATATATAAACTGGTGTCTTTTGCTTTGTAATTCACAATACATATCAGGCTAAATTGATTTAAAAAAAAAAAAAAATTTTAAACTCTGCTTTAAGAACCTCATGAAACACCTGAAATAAAAATGACAAAATCTGATATTCCCCACAATGGCCGAAGAATATTCCCAGTATTAAAATGGATTTATGTGATGGGCAATGCCCAGATAAGTTAAATAAGAAATTTGTAACTGTTTTATAATGGAAAAGGCACTGTATGTGTCTTAAAGCTGTGAATGAGCAAAACAATGTAATGTAATGAAAAATGCTGCCATTCAATTTGATTATTTCACCATCACATAATGGCATGGAACATTCTTGTTTCCTCCAAAGTGAATGTTGGATTCTTTCCATCAATCAAATTGGTTTTAAAGTGTTTTCTTACATGTGAGTTTTAAAAAAATTCTGTGAATATTTTTTTATTTTTTGTTTTTCTTTTTCTTTGTGTGTGTATTTTAAACAACTTCTAACAAATGTAATCAGTTTAAACTCCAACTGAAAATTAAAAAAAAAAAAAAGCTATGATTATTTTTTAAATTTGTTAAAAAAATTTTTTTAAATGAACATTCCCACAAACATTGTTCACTTTCTGGTCATTCACCTAAAAATGTATTATTAGTTTCAAATTAATTTCTGGACTTATTCTCATGATTGCATTGAGATTGTAATTGATACAAGTCCAACATTTTATAATTTGAGATGATGCTATGAATTCTGGTCACTCTACTTTCAAGAGAACTAATGCCTTAAGCAACATTGTTTTCTTAGATGTTCTCTTCAATAACTGAATCACTTAAAGCAGGCTTGCTCTGTCTCTAGATCATTTGATAATGTCTAATGTAATTTCCAGTAGATTACTCTTTTATTCAACCATTCTATTGCGTATTGTAGGAATTAATTCCACCTATTAACTGCTATTAGTAATAAGGATTATTGGATTTTTAAAGAGATGTTGATGGCTAAATATTGTAAATTTATGCTTGCTTAGAAAGATTTTATCTATTTAAAGAGAGATCTGTATGAAATCAGTTAACATCTTTATGAATAGTAATACACTAAAGAGTAATAAAAATGTTTTTTTTCTTTACACCAATAGGTTTTCAACAGAATTAAAATTCTAGTTCAAAATTATATATATATATATAAGCTTATAACTTAATAAAATGTGATGCTTAATTTATTATATATTCTGTTCCATTGTATCCTTATGACTATGACTCTCCCCCACAAAAAATGTGCAAGTTAATTTCTCTAATAACTACAAATGCTCAATCTTTGAGGAGGGAGTACATGATATTTAAAATATTGATTCTAAGGAAGGTCCGAACAAGAAATTTTCTGATACAATTTTTGTGACTATTTCATCGGAAACTTATTTGTTAAAACAGATGTCATTTTGAGATGTCTCAACATTCATTAAACACTGTATTAGTCAAAGCTGCTTTAATCTTTGCTTTCATGATTAGGGGATTGCTTAGTCTTTTTATATGATTTAAAGATTTAGTATTTTATTTAATCCCATATTCTGGATTCAAACTTGTCTGCAGTATTTATTGGTAATCTTTTGAGATAAAAACCAAAAAAAAACACATCTTTTTTAAAGATTCTGAAAGTACAGAAAGAAAAATATGCCAATTTTTATTTATTTTTTATTTTGGATATTTAAATATAAATTACCTTTCTTGTGAATATTGTCAGTATTTTCATTTTAAATAAATTTTATTTCATTTAACTTTTTCTTTAATTATATAGTTTTAAAAAAATAAATAACTATTGACACTAGTAAATTTATGGAAAGCTTTTTCTAGTATTTAAATTATTTATCTTTACGTAATTTTTCTGTACCTTTTCTTAAGCAATCCTTTGTCAGTAGGGCGTAGAAAAAGCCGACTATACTCTCTGCACAGAGAGGACCTAGATATGAAACTAAACTGTATCTGATGGTGAAGTTCCAGTTTTGGAGTACTCCTTCATTGTCATTATTCCTATATCCACTCTTTCCTGGAGTGGTAGTGTTGTACCTGTTAGGATCCCATCTATGGATCAAATAGGTCTGTTTAAAAATTATTTGTACATGATAGGGCTGTTCACAAAGAACCTCTTAAATGATTTTGCCAAAAATGTAAATATAAACATGCAATGAACATGATTCTCTAACCTCTAGGCATAAAATAACCCTAAATAGTTTGATATGCAATTAAAATCAATCTTAAGTTGATCTGTGGTTGGTTGTAAATGATTTTACCCATTTTTAAGTTGAAATATCTATATTTGGAGATGATCAAACATTTGATCTTCAAACAGTTGTGTGAATTATTTGGATTTTTTTTTTGTTTAGTGTGGGGGTGTAAAAAAATTTAGTGTGCAAGATCATGTCTTTTTAGCCTCTTCCTCATAAATACAAGTGAAAACAGATGCACAAGAAACTGCTTCTTTTGAAATTGAACAACCAAAATTTCATAAGGAAACATTTAATTTTTCTCAGGCCAGACTAAGAAATATATATTCAAAAATGTATAATTTATATTTCTAAACAGTTGGTTGTTAAATTTTTTTTACTACCAGTCTAGTGTAAATTTATGTTAAATAAATAATAAAAAGTCTCAAGTTTGGATAAAAATCATTTTTATCTGAACTTATTTTTCTCTTTTGAGAATTTTTCACACCAGCATTAGCTGATGGTTTTTCACGGGAGTCTGAGTGACAGCAAGTCTCTAGGACTCTTTTCAGTATTCTGGTCAATCTTAGCCTTGCTGTAGTTTGAATGGTCTCCACTCATCCTCTTATATGCAAGTCCTCCAGTCCCTATTCCAAATCTTTGGTGACTGTACATCAATTACATTTGGTTTCACCATCACTTTCATGTTCCATAGTTCCTTCAGTTCTCAAGCAAGGTCTAGGTACTTATCTCCCTTTTCTTTCCTTCAGTTTTACCCTGTGGTCAGCCAGAACAGTAAAGTCCACTATTTGGCAGGTTCTCTTTTTTTTTTTTTTTTGCTTTTTTTTTTTTGCTTATCATTAGGTCTGGTTGTCTGGCTGAGATTAAACGATCTGTTTGTATCTTAAAATCCCAGCGAATTTTGTGCATCTCATTTTCTGGGATGGATTATGGGTTGTGCATATATCATTTGTTCATATGGCCAAATTCAAACTTCTTGCACAATTCCCAGTGGATTACCTTCCCCACCTAGTTGTGTCTAGAGTTATACACTTTTTGCACTAATTTACTACATTCATGTGTGATAGATCATTTTTGAATATCTTGAAAACTGGTTTCATAGTTTTAATGTAACTTAGTGATCAACTGGAAGGGACCTTATTGCACATGTGTATGAACATCTTCAGCAGTAAGATGCCAGTGAATTTGTGTATTGCGATTGATTTTTCACATTCACACTATCACAAAAAAGCAAATTTAATCATCGCGTTTTGACATCAAATGAACAGGAAAATTTGCTTTGCTTCAATCCAGTTGGCTGGGGCTGTAGACTACATCAACTGCATCTCTGCAAAGTAATGCTGGAGCTTTGGGGAATGCAGTATATCCTTTCATTGGCATTGCTCTCAGGTCCACTCTGGCCCAGAGTGGTAGCACCTGAAAGGGTCTTATCTCAGGATCAAATAGAATTGTTTGAGATTATAATTGAGTGCAAACAAATGACTTATGCTAAACTGAATTGTTTGAAATAGAACTCTTTGATCATTAATTATGAAATGTGTTTAGAAATCATATATTTAATATATATGTAAAAATAAGATTTGTCATTAAATAGTCTACAATGGTTGATATGCCATAAAACCAAACCAAACTTGACCCAAACTTTATCTTGCCATCCATCACTATTGCTCTTAACAAATCCTCTAGGTGAGATCCAGTACTTGCAAAGAGCTGATGAACACAAGTTTTTTGCTGGTCAGTCAACATAGGTGTGTCTATGTGTAGGAGTCAAAAGAATGTCACTTGCTCTAGTATCTTTCCTCCCATCTTACTAACCATTCAAACGAGTGGCCATACAACTGTTTTGTACTCCTAGAATTTGTTCAAGACAGCATGCAGTATTCTTGTATAGTTCCCATCTAGCTTTTTTCCCAAACATTTCATTCATCCAAGTGGTGCAGTCATACAGTTGCACTGATCTTGATACAGATTGGAAGAATGCCTATTTCTTCCTGCTTTAGTTGAATATAAATAGTATTTTTAATTAATGATTATCTGGAAAATAATCATGAAAATTGTTTATTTTAGTTGACTCTGCACTAGAAGGAATTAATATTAGAAATTGAATTGACCTAAAATTGACTTCTCTCTGTTCCCTGGGTAATGTTTGCGTTTTTTGAGGTATTACCTATAAGATTTGATATGTATAAAACTTGTATGAACACTTGTCTGAAAGTGCTAAGTCAGTTGTGGAAGAGTTTTAAGTTTTCTGTTATGAATGGCACTTAGCTAACCATTAGAACAATTTGAACTCTGTATTTTGAATTTATGCATGTACACTTTTTTTTTTAGAAATGTGGCTAAAGATACAAGTGAAAATGTTTGAAATTTTGTATAAAAAGTGAAATTGGTTTTAATTTCTTTTTCAATTTTTACTTAATAGAAAACTGATGCTCTCTTACTTCATTATTTACCCCATTTCCTGTACAGTGTCTCTTAAAAAGGTCATATATATATATATATATATATATATATATATATATATATATATATATATATATATATAAAGTAAAGTTAGCGACCATAGTCGAGGGTGACCCGAAGGCTCCCTTTTCGATAGCTACTACACCAAGGTGTAGGGGAGGGCGCTACTCCATTCCCAGGATTGCTCCACTTTACCCTTGAACCGTACCTTATAATGCTGAGTGTTAAGCAAGGTGGTATCAAGTTCCATTTTTAAAGTCTTTGGTATGACTCGACTTGGGATTGAACCCAGGTCTCCTGGGCCATTGGTGAACACTCTAACCGCTGGGCCAGAACATTTTTTGATGTTGTATACAAAATTTAAAGTTTATCTGGTTCTATAGTCTTTGATATAAACAAAGATTTTGTATGTTATAAAAGAACATGCACTGACTTATACAATCATCAGCCATTTTGAGTCTATTCTTGGACAGTTCTTTCTTAATCACTTTCATGATGACATTAATGGTGCTAGCCTCTACCATGTCTTACTAACAAACTTCACTATTTCATCTCCATCTTTTGTCAAGTTTTTCCTATTGTACTTGTTAGTTCATGGGCACCTTTTTATTGAGACTTTGCACCATCTGTTATCCTCCTACTTTGTGTCCTATCCACTTTTGTTATTGTTCAATAACTTCTATCATATTATCTTATCTTGGACTTCTCTGATCCATGTCAATCTCTTTTTATATCTCTTAGAGTAAATTACCCTAGATTAAAAATTTGAAATTCCATTTTCTATTTCATTAAAAAAACATATCTTTTTCTTTTACTCGGGTAAAATAGTTTCTAAATCTCTTGGATGATGGCATCTCTGAATGTAGTTATAGTGGAGTAATGGGAAAAAATATTCCCAAACAGTCTTATTTCAAGCATTGCCCTTTACATAGATTTGTGCAACACATTTGGTTTTGGGGCAATGGTATTTATACACTGTATATTTTATGCACAAAGTTTTTATTTGCTGTATAGTGGGGAATGTTTTAAAACTTATTTTCTATTTATTCATAACAATTTTATAGTTTATCTTGTGAGAACATGTGCAAATTATAATGAAAATTAGATGGTTGCATTATACATTTACATTTCTAATGTGGGTTTCCTCTGCAATAGTTAATGGGTATTGAAGATTTTACAAGTTATTAATTTGGTGAGATCAGTGTAGTTCCTGTAAAAAGTACTGATATTAGTGTTTCACCAAGCAGAAAATATATTAATAGAATTGCCATTAGATGATTTAACTTTTCAGCTAGAAGTGTTGAAAAAGTTATTGCAAGCCATATTGTGACTCTGTTAATTGATATTAAAGTACCTGTTTTTATTTTAGTTTTTTACTTTTGTGAATATGAAAACATTTTATTTTGTATTAATTTGTTTATTGCAGAAAATATGGTTTTGATTACAGTTTTAAATGTGGCCCTCATGAGACTAAAAGATTTTGACATCTGTTTACCATGTGACTGCAGTTTTATACTTTTGGTCTGCTTCCTAGTGAACTGTATAAATAGTTCTATATTTAAGCATAAGGAAACACTGTTATGAACTACCATTTGTCTAATAAAAATATTTAACATTTTCCAAAATTGAGTGTTTACTTGGGAATCTTTATAATCATACAGGGTGTTTCAAAAAATGCTGAATGTTTTTTTCTTTTCAATTATATAAATGTCATGTACAAGAAAGGAAAAGGCATTTGCTCATAGAATTTCAAATTGTTTCTTTATATGTTGTGAAAATTTGAAATGAGTGGTCAAAAATGATATCAATTTTTCTGAAATACCCAGTATAATCATTTAATTTTTTAATTTTATTTTTTATAGACTTCTGTCATTATTTTGAAAAATGTATCGGTCATTTTGATTGATTAGTTTTTCTAATTTTACTCATCATTGACAAATCCGGTTTGAACTTGAGAAAATAAAAAGGAATGAAAAAGGTTACTGATTAGTGGGTGGTGCAAAAAGTATGAGGTAATGTTGAAAAGTTCTCAGCCTAACTAAGAAAAGAATAACTTTAAGCTATGAAAAGTACATGCTATTCTGCATAATCATACTTGAGTTCAGTACACTTGACAAACTGTTTTTAAAGTTTCTTTAACCCCTCTAAAATAAAGATTTCCAAAAGGTTATTTCCATTTTTGGTTAGACTAAGAACTTTTAAGCACCACCTTGTAAATTCTATTCTCAGAATGACCTACTGTTAAGTACACATTCAAAGACTTTACAAGATTCAAATGAGTGGCCGTACAACAGTTTTGTACTTCTAGAATATGTTCAAGACAGCATGCAGTATTCTTGTGTAGTTCCCATCTAGCTTTTTTTCCAAACATTTCATTCATCCAAGTGGTGCAGTCATACAGTAGCACTGATCTTGATACAGCTTGGAAGAATTTCTATTTCTTTTTGCTTTAGTAGAATACAAATAGTATTTTTAATTAATGATTATATGGAAAAATAATAATAAAAAATTAATTAAAAAATTAATTTTAGTTGATTCAGCACTAGAAGGAATTAATATTAGAAACTGAATTGACCTAAAATTGACTTCTCTCTGTTCCCTGGGTAATGTCTGTGTTTTTTTTAGGTATTATCTATAAGATGGTTGTTGTAAACAATTAAGTTATTCATTATATTGACCATTTGTTACATAGTATATTGGGTGATTCAAAAAAAAAAAAATTCAAAAAATGTTAATACCCTTATAGGAATACTGTTAGGATATAATTTCATGCAGTCTCTTCATGTTCACAATCCCTGAGAACACATTCTTGGAATCTCCTTCAATTGATTTTAAAAACGGTTCATATTTCTATGAGAATCTTAGAAAAGCAGAATTGATATTACAAAACCACCTGGGGAAGATTCCAATAATGTGTTGACAGGGATGGCGAACAGGTGGAGACTTTAAAATCATAATGTCATAAAGGAACTCCCATAGAAATGCTAACTTTTTTTTTTTTTTTTTGTTTTTTGAAACACCCTGTATTTTACTTTCCTGTTAATAAAAGTAATTTTCTCTTTGTAGATATAAACATACAGCTTATGAAAAACTTAGCAAAATCAGATGTTTAAAAAAAAAAAATTGAAATGACACCTCCCCCCACCAATATATGAAGAGATGTATTCTAATATTTTTTTTGATCATTGAACTCTAACTTAGCAACTTAACATATATCCCTTCAGTTGCAGGAATTATCTATAAAACTACTTAAGTGAGGCTATTATACTTTTGTTTAAATACTTTTTCTACTTAGATGAGAAATAACACAAACTCACTGAATAGATTAAGAAAACTGTGTACATTATCTTTATTTTTAAATGTCTATTACTTCTCATTTTTAACATGTAACTAATATAAACATGCTTAAAGAATTCAAGATTCAAATACATAGGATGGATTTTGTGTGAAAACATAGAAAATGTTTATATGTAAGCACACCACAAAGTCAATTGAAGTGTTATCATAAACCTTGATAATAGAGAGAACCATATAATCTTGTCAACTATTCCACAAACCAACAGCTTTGTTAAAAGAACATATTTCTTGTATTCAATCTATATTTGTGTACATTCAAAGTATATTCATGACTTCTGAGTCCATTGTATAGAACGCATTATGATTGATTTAAAACTTAGACATCAATTTAAGTGTTTTTATTAAAGACTCTACTACTTTTTGTTTTATTTGTTCTTTTTAACAGGTGCAAATCTGGGAAAGTAAACAAAGCAGAATTTTTGTTATGAATACTTATAAAAAAGATAAATTTTTAAGTGTGTAGAAGTGTCTACTATTTTCATTAAAAAGAAACAAAAATAGATTTTCTCTGTTCAAAAAGAGAAAAAAAGCAGTGGTTACTGTGACACTTTAGCACACATCTAATTTTCAAGATTACACCTTTTTCATGAAAGTCTTTGACCAATTTTAGTTAAAATTTTGATCTAAATGGCTTAATTTTTTCTTTCTCTCATTGAGAATGAATGCGGATTTAACAACTTTACTATATGTTAGGATTAAAAGACTTGTTTAAATGCTTGTTTATTTACACTGCCTAATTTTATCCTAATATGACTATTTAAAAATACTTTCACTATAACACTTGAGTCTACACTACATTTTTTTCTTCATATATTTTATTAAATTCTTTTGACATTACTAATAATCTTTTTAATCTTTTAAAGAAAGAACAAATAAATAACAAGAGTACTCAAGAATTTTGAGGAAATTTGGTAGATTTTCTCCTAAGTTTCTAAACTGATATAAAAAAAGACAAACTGGGTATCATAAATTTTACATTCAAAGAATTCTGTATTCTTTTTCTATAGTTTAAAAATATTCATGCTAAATTTGATTAAAAACTGTTTCAATTTTAAATAAGTTCTTGATATAAAGCATGGTAATAGCAGTTTTAAAAAATCCTTTATTTGAAAATGAATCAAATTTTCTCAAGTGCTAAGAATTAAACACTGTTAAAATGTTCAAAAATGCCTTTACTTTTAGATTTCACCTTTTTAAAAGGATTCCCCTTTAGAACTCTATTTTATTCATAACTACAGCTATTTGCGCACCACTACTCTCTGAGCTAAGATTAACATGTTGGTAGGAATATGAAGAGATAATTGCCAAGTGAAGAATTAGTCACTTTGGTAGCTGGCAATGTTAATTATTTATTGAAAATATATCAAGCCACAAGAACCTTTTCTTTACCAATTTGTTCACTTATTTAAAATGTATTGATTTTAGAGTTGATAAAGTTATTTTTTTTTTTTTTTTTTTTTTTTTTTTAAGGAAAGAATGATCACACATTCATTTTTTCCTCCTTTTGTAGAATGTGCTTTATGGTCCTTTCATGAAACTATTGTTAAAATGATTTTCAAAAAAAAAAATTTGGTTTAGCTTTATCTTTGGTCTTTTATTTTAGTACAAAAATGTTAATGCTTTAGTTCTTTATTTTGGATGCTCTTAAAGAAAATATCCTCAGATAACCATTTCTTTAGCCTGTTATTCTAATGATGTAATCTTTAAATTTTTTGTTAACTTGTTCTTTAAATAAGTTGCTATTATTTTCCAAGGAGTTTATCAAACAATGGAATCTGCGTGTATAATGTCGCTATAATGCTAATCTTAAAAGTAGATAGAATCCTATTGTTTCATTTTCATAATAGAAAAGGTCTTCTTTAGACAAGTTTAATATAAATTGAAATCCATTTTGTAAAATGTGGGGTGCTCAAAACAGGTGCTTTCAAAATTAGTCTTAAGTGACTGGTTATAGAACAAATTTTTGTTCAATATTATATACCTAAAACTTGTTTTTTAAAATTTTTGTAGTTTTAGTATTTATATATTTACCAACCCCTCCACACAAGCAGGATATGACAGAAGATCAATTTTAACCAGTTTAATTGGTTTGAATTCAGTTTTTTCTTTTCCTAGACTGGTTGTCATATGGTTAACAAACCCAGTCTGCTCTATTTGCCTATTTATTGGAGGAAGAAGAGTTGGATTCATTGGAAAAAAATGTCTCAAAGAATCAGCACATATATTGCACCATGTTGACCTCTTGAATAGACCAAGTATAGAAATAAACACCATCTTGGAACCAATAACTGAAAAGGCCAAGTTAAATTGTTTTTAAAGAAAATTACTTTAAAAAATATCAAGAATTTTTACATTTCAAATTCATTTCTTGAGAAACTTCTTGTGATGCTTCTTGGATTGATAGGCATAAAAAACAATGACATCAGTATTTGAATAACATCTTCATATTTCTTGAATACCTTGTTTGATCAACAGTTCAACTTAAATGATTTCCCCTGGTAGAATCATTTCTATGCTCAGATAAACAAGGGACATCTGAGGAAAGTTGGAGGATACAGCAGCCAAAACGTTTCAATTAATAACAATAAAGAAGAGGACAATAGTCCAAAAAATCGTACAAAATATTGTACCTGAAAAGGGTTGTTTGCCTTTCACAAACTGCTAATACCCTTTGTAAAGGTATAAAACCAACTATGAGTATATAGTTGGGCAGACTGAACTCTTTAACCTTGATATAGAAACCGATCTAGGAGAAGGAAAACTCTGAATTCAACTCAGTCATAGACTTGAAGACAAATTGGCTATTCTTGCCCATATCACTATATGAATAGTGCTCCCATGGTCAAATCAGGTTTCAGGACCAGTGAATTTGTTTTCAGTGGAAAGTCATAATTTAACCCCAACATTCTATTTTACTGCACCTTAACTGGTCATTCTTTACATCAAGCACATATACACTTATCATGGATATTTGATTTTCTCTGTGTATGTAATATATATGTAATGTTGGTGGCATGATGGCTATCTTGAATATGAATGAAATCTATCAACAGTTTAATTTGCAGGTGAGGTTGTTAGTATTTTAGTTTGTACTGATGCTCTTGGGAGAGGTATAAAACCATTCCTTCTACTTCCTTTTTGGCTATGAGCAAATAGATTTGGTAGGGGCAACTGATCAAGGAGAAGGAATAATCTAAATTCAAACCTCTTAATGTCATTGAGCTAATAGGAGATAGATGCACATAAGTGAAAATTATTTTTCATTAAATGAAAAGAATTGTTATCATTTAGAGTTAATTGGATGATTTATTATGATTGAGATTTCTTTCATTCCTTATTGTTAATGAGAGAAAAAAAAAAACATAATTGTCTGATCAAATCTTGATATAAATAAAATTAATGATTTTCAAACACTCTACTTAAGTTTTGCATAAAATAATTTCTTGCTCTGTCACTGTTTACAAAATCATATACACCCACTCAAAAGTTAAGCACAATCTAATTTATCATCAAATAATTTTATAAAAAATATAGTCTTGTTTGCATGCTTATTGTCTTATGTAGAAGACAAAAGGATATGTGTTATCATGATTTGCAAATATCGTGACAGTTGACAACATATAATACCATGCACAGCAAATTCAGTTTAACTGCCTTAAGTCATTTTATAGTATGACTCGACTTTGACACAAGTTTTTCTTATCTAAACTCAAACATAGCATAATGCCAAGGTGAAGAATTAGTGACAAACAACATTCACAGATTATTGGGATGCATAGTATCGAGTTCTGTTGACAAATTGAAAGATAACTCAACATGAGCCATACAATAATCACTTGTCTGGTACAAAAGTACATTACAGGTGATGCAAAAGATAGATCAAGAATTGGTCAACTAAGAAAAACTAATGCCTATGAAGACAGGTTGTTTATGAGACTTGTCAGAACAAATCAGAGTTCAACATATTGCTTTCTTTGAGACCAACAGCATATCAACTCCACAATATTCCTCAGCATTATTAAAAGAAGACTGGTACTTTTGCTTCCTAACTCTGTATCTGTTGATCACTCTTGTGCAAGAACATTTACATGGGTTGAATTGGTTGGAACGTCTACTCTTGGAAGAGAGTATATCAGTGTGGCAAGAGTTTGTTTCTATTGCACATAACTGATATGTTTGAAATTGCATATCAGCTCAATATATAGAAAGAAGTTCCATTTAGTGGTGGCTCAGTTATGATCTAGGGTAGCTGCTCATATTACTCCAACCTTAGACAAAGGTTTCATAAGCAAGTCTTTGAAAGTGTTGGACTTGATTTTAATTATCACCCACTGACATTATGTCCAGTCTTCATGGATAGCAATGCCTTACCCTATAGAACATGTGCAGTTAATGAATATCTGCAGCATAATACCATTGACATTATTCTATAGTCAGCAAGAAGAAAACTGAGAAAATTTTGAAGTATTTGGTGATATTAAATTTTCGAGCAAAAAAGATTTTAAGCCAAAATTTAAAATGTTTTTTCTCCTCTTTTAAAACTTTTTAAAAATTAATTTTTCTCAAATTTAAAACAAATTTCTGGAAAAAAATAATGGTTGAATGAAAGTTAAAAGAATAATAAAAGAAAACGTTTTTTATGTGTAATAATAAAGTCTACAGTATATTTTAATAAATAAATAAAAGCAACTGTAAGCTTTCAAAAAATATTTTAGCTTTATTGCAGTTTTTTTCCTGATTCTGGGCATACTTACATTTAGAAAATTTTGAATTGAATTTTCATTTTTAATTTCTCTGGATAATTAGAAAAATGTAAATATTCTAAATATAAGTATTTAAAAGCAGTTTAGCTGGAGTTACAGAATAAGCACACATCACTCAAACATTTTTTTAGTGCTCACCTTTTTGTCTTCATATTATTTTAAGCAGCAACAATTTTATTCAAGAGAAAGAAATTGAAATAATGTTATTTTTGGTTTTGTGTGGGCTGGGGATCAATTTACAATGATTTTAATAAATTGGCCCTGATTTTAATTCTGGTATCAGATTTTAGCTTTACTATTTGAAAAATATTCACTATTCCCTAGTTTAATTAGGCAGATTACAATGCAGATTTAACCGGGACATTGGCCCAGCGGTTAGAGTGTTCGCCAATGGCCCGGGAGACCTGGGTTCAATCCCAGGTCGAGTCATACCAAAGACTTTAAAAATGGTACTTGATACCACCTTGCTTAACACTCAGCATTATAAGGTACGGTTCAAGGGTAAAGTGGAGCAATCCTGGGAATGGAGTAGCGCCCTCCCCTACACCTTGGTGTAGTAGCTATCGAAAAGGGAGCCTTCGGGTCACCCTCGACTATGGTCGCTAACTTTACTTACTTACAATGCAGATTTGAAATAATGTTTGGTGGTGGGGTGTATTTGAAAGGGAATAATTTTATATCTTACAGTTTATGGCTATTTTAATTTGAATGTACATTGTAAATTGAAATCCTTTCTTAAAATTTAATAACTTTGAAAATATTGATTATTTCTTAATCCAGACATTTTTAGGGGTATGGAACTTGTAGAGTTGTTGTCGGGTGTTTGTTATGAAACTGATTCTTTTTTTCGTGTAATTTCTTTTAAATGTTTCTTCTCCCCCTCCACCAATGTTTTTTCTAATTTATGAAAATTAGGAAAGAAGATAGAAACTAGAATAAAATAACAAAAAAAACATGCAAATTAAAAATATTTATATTTCAGTCTTAATTTCCAGTTTTATCATTACTTTATTGAATATGAATGAGATGTTATCACATTAAAAAAAAGAATTAAAATCAGTGTTAAGATGTCTTTAGTAAAAAGTTTGAAATAGTTTTATGAAATGTAATGCCAAAAAACAATGCAGTATATGAATCAAGGTACTACCTAAACATGGTATTTTTCCCATCAAATCTTTGTAATTTTCTCTCTCTCCCTATCATGTCTAACTTTAATCCCCCCACCCCTGAGTGACTTTAGTTTAAGTCTTACTGGTACTTTTTTTTTATTTTCTTCATTATTACTACTATTGATGGTACACATTTTATGTCTAACAGACTTAACTAGAAAACAAATTGTTTTTAATTAATAAATTGTTTTGATTAATAAAATGGCCAATTTTATATTTGTCTCAAAATAATTGCTATGCTGTGCATACTGAGAGACTATTGTTTATCCCAAAAAGGAAAAAAACTTGATTTATTTAAATTACTTTTTAAATCCAGTAACACAGTGGTACTATTAAAATCTTAGAGTAATGCAAAACAAATTTCATGTTTTAAACAAAAAAAATGATAATAGCTTTTTTTCTCCCTTTTATAAAATTTAAAAAAAATCTTGTGTATGCAACAGTTAATGTACCCTTCCAGCATACTCTGAAAATTTTTGTTAGTGTATCCTTGTGCATGTATCTTACACACCAACATCAGTAAATTGGAAGGAAATTTTTTTTTCTTTGTGAATTTGCTAATGAGCCCCACCCTCTTGGCACTTGAAACTTATTTGATTTTTGCCATCAAACTACTTATTTCTTTATTGGTTTGGTTTTTAGCCAAATTTCTCCATCTACCTTCATTTGCTTATTTCTGTTGATTGTGACTTCATAACCTCCAATTCAATACTGTACTCAGTAAGTTATTATTCAGGATAGGGTATTGAATACTTGAAAAGAGACAAAATATTCTAAAAACTACAATTGGCAAGAAGTAAATCTGGCAATGGTTTATTGTGTAAGAATGTTTTTGTTTCTGGTTACAACAAATGGCTAGTGCCAAGAAAAAAATTGTAACAATTTAACATTGAGTGATTATTCTCTTTTAATGATGCCTTGAAAAGATTTGTTGGAGGATTGTGTTCATTAACACAACTCTGCAAATTGGCAGGATCATTCAAAGTTTTTGATTATGATGATATTCAAGTACATGATTGTTCTATATGCAATGAACAATTTCTTTTCTATTTTAGTTGCTTATATGTAAGAACAGTTGCTCATGAAGTAATGACCATTGTTTTGGGATGTTGGCTCTGCTACCCGAGTTCAAATCCTGCACAAGGCTTTTTGTATTTTACATAGCATGAATACTCCTGGAAATGTTATGACTTCAACTGTTCTCCCTCCAGCTATGGATAAACAGTATGGCAGATTGGGCTCTTTAACCTTCCTCTAGCAACTTGTTGGTTGAAGAAAACTGTATTCAAACCAGTTGTAGATTTGGAGAGGAATTGACTCTGCCAGGATATACCTGCCACAGACATGCTGCATGAATCTTGTCCTTATAACCAAACCAAGTTATATAAGTTTTTATTTCTATATCAGAACAATATTTTCTAAAATGTTAAAATTGCTTTTAGTTATAATTTAAGCACTCTGTAACTAATTATCTTGAATCATGATACTTATTGCTACCTACTCTAAAAATGGTACTTGATCCCACCTTGCTTAACACTCAGCATTATAAGGTAAGGATCAAGGTAAAGTGGAGCAATCCAGAGAAAGGAGTAGTGCCCTCCCCTACACCTTGGGGTAGTAGCTATTGAAAAGGGAGCTTTGGGTTACCCTCGACTAAGGTTGCCAACTTTATTTACTACCTATGTATGTGTGTAATATATACTTTTCACTCATACTTTTTAGAAATAGTTGACTGCCTAGTCATGTACAGATTCATTTTAAAAAACTTTTTTTACTATTAACTTTGTGAGATAATTTCAGTTATCTTATAGAACTTTCTTAAAAGTTATAGAAAATATTTAAGTATACAAGGAGTGGTTGTGATAAAAGATATAAATTATGCAGTTAAAACTAAAATCCCATACACATCAACTTTTTAAAATAATTAGTCAGAAAACTTTTTCATTTTTTTTGTTTCTGTTGTAGAAACTTGAGAGTAGGCAAATTATTGAGAAAATTGACAAGATTTCCCACTATACATTCATCTGCTGCCTCTGCATTAAGGGCTTATCAACTAGGTAAATATGTGAGAACCTGGTAGTAATACTAAAGAAGGATGCCTTTTCCAACAGCATGGTTCAAAGGTGGGCAGCTTAATAAAGGAGGGGGTGATATTGTCCATTTTCTCAGTACTTACTCACTCTTTTTTTTTTTTTTCTTTTTTTTTTTTCTGCAACAAAAATAAAAAAGTTATGAACATAATGTTTTTTGTGTAATCATTTTTTATCATGAGCTTGTTAATCACGCCTCACATAGCTCTTGATCCTTTGAGCCTGTTACACCTATATATTGATGGTACTTTATTCACCCCCCCCAACACTATATAGCTTAGCACTGGTTTACCGGTGTGAAGATCACCCTAAAGTCTTAGAGGATAAAATAAAATAGATTGAAATTGCTATCACAAGTTACTTTTGTATACACTTAGTTTGGGTAACTTGTGAGATTTTAAAAAATGCTTTAATGAAATAATTCTTATATATGAATTTTAGAAGCCTCTTCATACACTATTTTTTGTTCTTCAATCTTTGCAAATATGAAGATTTTTTTTTAACCCACTTGCTCATGAACATACAGCTGGCCACATGAATCTAGCATCTTCTGCCTATTTATAAAGACATTTTTGTACTTATGAAAATAATAATGTTTGGCAAGAAATGTCATTTTGCTGTCTAATCTCCTGTGATCTTGAATGGTTTCTTATAGACTGTTGGAACTCAAGGTCAAGTTTGTATTTACCCAACCTCTCTGCTGTTGGCATGATGTGACAAAGGGTAAATTTTTATGCAGAGTAAAACTGGTTTAAAATTGGTTTTCCTTCTAGATAATTTGCCTTGCCAGGGCTGAAGAACCCAATCTGCATTACTGTTTACTGATAGCTGGAGGAGAAATGTTCATTTGCGAATTTCCCAAGCGTATTAGCATTAAGTGAAATGCAAACAACCTCATCCAGGAATTGAACCTGGGTTGCAGATTCCATTTTCTATTATGATAATCATTACACTAAGTGAGCCTCCAAGATTAAGTTAATATCTATGCAAAAAATCATTGAATTGTCAATTTGTCTGATTCTCAGTCAAACATGCCAAAACATGTATTTCAGCAAAGTAGTATAAATTGATTCATTGGTCACTTTATTGAGATGTAGAATTACAAAGGCCAACCATTTCAAAAAGGTCAGAATATACTTTCCACAAGCAGTGTTTATTAGTCATAGATAGTTTTTTTTTATAGTGCTTTTGTTACCCAGAAATATTAACCTGTTGCTGGTACTGATTGTCATCAAAATCTGGTCATTGTAAAAAGATAAATAATAGCTGTAAACAAAAATATGCTTTTGCTGAGGTCATAAAAGTGACAAACCACATTGGACTGTGATATACCGAGTTCACCTGATACTCACTGGATTTGTCTCTATGGCTTGGAATCTACAGTTTTAAACCTACCTGTATTTGCCTGATTGTCAAAGTCCTTGCGACCTGAGCAGAATTTTTTGAACTGTCTGGTTAAAAAAAATTAACTAAAATCTTAAAATTATAATAACTATTTCATAATGCAGACAAAATATTGTTTTATTTAGCTAATTTCAAGAGACTGATTGGAATTACAAGGGTTTTATGACCCTTTTAAACAAAAATGAAAACCTGAAAGCTGACAAAACTTGGTCTTTTTGTTTTTATTGATAATCTACTCATATGGCACATGAAAGAATTCATCCCCAAAATCTTTTCCTGAATACAATTTTCCTAAAACAAAAAAAATGTTATTGCAGTTAAATGTCCTGTGAACCAGTCAGTCTACCATTCTATATCTGCTGTGCCAAAACACCATTGATTTGTTTATGCATACTGACACTTAAAGTATTCAATTTACCTTCAATACAAATGGAAGCTTGCCCATTTGTTGCCATTCTATTATGTTTCAATATCATTTTATTTTTCTTTCTCTTGAATGTTATCTACCTTGCAGCAAATTTACTCACTTTGGAATAGCTTGTGAGAAACTCATTAACAATTCTGGTTAATTTTACTTTCAATCTAAATTTTATTGAACATTTAATTAAAAAGGAAGAGATGGCTGAAATAGAAGATAAAGAAAAAAGAAATAGTGGAACATGAATTATTCTGATCTTTTATTCATGACGGTCACCTTTTTTTAGCTTGGAGACAAAAAAAAAAAAAAAACATTTCTGTAAATGTTTATATTTGGTTTATTAAATACTGAGTTATAGATACTTCATGTTTTTATACCTTAACATAACCAAGGAAAATATTTTTATACAGCTTGCATGAAATTTTTTTTTGTCTAAATACATAGAACTAATGCTGTATGTACAAAGTTTTTATTTTTTTAAAGATTCTTAAGTCTTCACTTGCTTCACTGATTTCTAAGAAAACAGAACTAGTGTGTCTCTGAAATTTATCTACTATGTAAATGGAAATACAAAACTTCAATGTTCTCTTGGTGAGGCTCAGAATACACTGACTGTATTTCCTACATTGGGAGGACTCCCCTTTTTTTGTGGGGGGAGGAGGAAAGGAAACTGATGGTAAAGCTCCAATTCTTGGGAGTGTGGAGTACTACTACTAATCCAGGTTCACTCTGATCTAAAGTGGTAGTACCTGTCAGTGTCCCATCTATTAGTTAAATAGATCTATTTAAAAATGTTGTATTTGATAGGACTATGTACAAAAAAATGTAAATATGAACATAATGAACCTTAACTTTTGGGCATAAAATAACTCTATACAGGTTGTTATGCTGTTAAAATTAATCAATTAATCAACATATCTACAATGCAGTGTTCTTAGTTTTTTCTATTTGAACTTATTCAAGATATACAATTATGTGTATATTGAAATGTTCACTATAACTTAATTTACTTAATTTTCATTTACTGTCAAGAAAAACTTTAAAATGAATTTTACTGAAGTAAATAGAATTATGCATCCTATAATTTTGAATTTTTTATTTTGTTGATGAAGCATTGTCAATTATTAATTTTTGGCTAGTATTTCTTTCATCTTAATTTTATTGCCACTCAGAAAATTCTTGTCATCAGAGTGATTCATTGTCAAATAAGCCTGAGATTTAAAAAATAATACTATTAGAATATGAAGAAAAATGTATCTGATGGTTGGAAGATAAGGAATGACTATATAGTTAGATTTGAATTACTGCAGCTGAAATCTCTCTGGCCTAATTGGTAAGGCAGCTGTTGCATTATGATTAGCTTCTCAAAGAAAAAGACTGGGAATTTGAGTCTTTCTAGTAGCTTGCTCTTTATTTTCAATCTGTGTTAATGATAACCATAGAATTAGTCTAAGCAACAGGAATAAGACTAATCAAAAATTAATTTCTTAGGCATCATGTTTGTTATTGGGTTCCATATACCTTTTCCCAATGGATAATATTCTTTTATTTCTATTTGGTCATTGTGATGGTAAATTGGTTTTTATTTCATATTTATTTGGGAAATCTGTTTGCATGATAGATCACATTTTAAAGTTAATATTTTTGATAAATATGGAAAGGCTTATCCATATTATGAAATGGGTTTTTAAAAAAGCTTAACAGAACATTTAATCAGGTATTGTTCCTTACTACTAGTTCTATATAACCTGGTATGACCTGTTGCATATTATCTTGAAAGGAGATAGACACCACCAAGTAACCTCCATTGCCTTGAGAGGTCTCTTAAAGGGGAAATTATTTAGCATGGAATCCTGACAACTGTATTGGTCATTGGAAATATCCATATTTACTTACTTTAACAGAATATTTCTCTAAATATCCTAGATATTCTAAAATTGACTGTTAAAGAAAGTCTTTACTTTCCATGTTTTTTTTTGTTTTTTTTCTCCTGTGAAAGTAAGATTTTTTTTTACTGATTCTAATTTAAGAATGATTCATTATTCTTGAACCACCAAATGTCAAAAATGGACAGTTTCCTTCAATGTTTTGCAATTGTTTAAATGACTAAATTCTTATAAATTCTCAAGTGTTTTTCTTTGCAAAGAAAATAGCATATATCGTAAACTGTGGTATTTGCTTTGTTCTTGATTTCCTCCTTCTATGAAAGATGGAGTCAAAATATTTACAATGAATATTTGGCAAATGCTTTGAAATATGTCAAATATTTCCACAAGGCTTTGTGATGTCTTAAACATTACAAAATAATTTACTACCTGGAGATTAGTGAATTTCAGAAAATGTATAGTTCGGGCAAGTTGTTTATTTATATTTCAACCATAAGTCTATTTTCTCTGATTGTTAATAAAATGTATTGGTGCATATATACAAGTAATTCAATAAGTTCATAAAACTTAGTGATAAAAAAGTATTTATTTTAGGTATCAATTGTTATTTTTTAGCATGTTTTTTGTTTATACACACAATACAGTGGTGAATATTAACTACATAGTTTAAAGCTTATACAGATCAAAATAAAGTTAATAATATCATGTCAGGCTGTGGAATTATTGATCCAGCTTTAGTAGTTATGGCTTTGTGGTAGAACAGGGATAAAGAGAAGTCTTTGTTTAGTATTGTTGATATACAGTTAAATAAACTTAAAAAATCCAAAGAATTTTTTTTTTAATGAACTAGATTGAGTTTGATTCTATTACCTGCAGATGAGACAACCCCCACAAAAAAAAGTGTCCTGAGTATGAGACTAAACTATATGTGATGGTGAAGTTCCAGTCCTGGAAATCTGGATAGTGTGGAGTACTCTTCCATTGCTATCACTCTCAAGTCCATTCTAACTTGTTAGTGTTAGTACTTGTTAAGAGTCCCATCTATGAGACCAATAAATGTTTAGAAATTATTCATATTTCATTGGACGGTGTGGTGTGGTGTGGTGTGGTTTGGTTTCATGGCAAATCAACCTTTGTCGGCTATTTAATCCCAAATCCTCTTTACACATATGTTAAATTCATATTTAGTTTGCTTGGGTTTTTATGGTATATCAACTGTTGTAGTTTATTTAATGCCAAAACCTTTTTATACATATGTACTAAATATATATGATTTGGTTTGGTTGGGTTTTATGGCATCTCAACCATTGTAGGTTGTTTAATGCCAAATCCTCTTTATACATTTGTCCAGTTGATTGGAGCTGTAGAATACACTGACTGCATCTCTACAGAGGAGTTAGACCCTCCTACACTGAGTGTCCTGATTATGACACTAAACAATCTGATGGTGAGATTCCAGTAATGCTGGAGCTTTGGGGAATGCGGAGCACCCCTTCATTGCCATCGCTCCCAGGTTCACTCTGGCCTGGAGTGGTAGCACCTGATAGGGCCCTATCTATGGCTTAAATAGAACTAAACTGCGTACTTATGCTAAACTGAATTGTTTAATATAGAACTGTTTTGACATTTAATTGTGTATAAACAAAATCTATACTTATTCTAAACTGAATTGTTTCAATAAACTTGAAATAGAAATGTTTTTGACAAACTGTACTCATGCTAAACTGAATTGTTTGAAATTATTTGTATAAAAATGAATTTGGCATTAAATAACCTACAAAGGTTGATATGCCTTAAAACCCAACCAACCATACTCTTTATACATATATATTAAACATATATGATTTGGTTTGGGTGGGTTTTGTCATAGAAACCATTGTAGGTTATTTAATACCAAATCCTCTTGATACATATATATTGAATATACATGATTTGTAAACACATTTTTTTGAATATTTTTAAACGAACCTGTGCTCTTTTTTGCACCCAGTTAAATGGTTTCAAGTATTGCTATTTAAGTCACAATCTAATATCAGTCATTGTTTGCACACATACTTTGTACGTAATTTCATTTTTAAATGAGTTAAAACTAATTTGTTTGCACACTAGTATTGCTATTGTTTCTACACAGTTAATGGTTTCAATTACTGCTATCTAACACTTATAATTCTATCCAATATTAATCATTTGTTTGCACACAGTTAAGTGGATACAAGTATTGCTATTTAACACTGATTATTCTATTGAACACTGTTCATTGATTTTACTCACAATTCAATTAAACATTATTATTTGATTTACAAATAGTTAAATGATCAAACAGTTCTATTTCTAACAATTTAATTTAGCATAAGTCATTTGTTTGCACAGAGTTTAAATGTCAAACAGTTCATTTTGACCCATTAATAGGACTCTTTCAGGTGCTACCATTCTGGGTCAGAGTGGAGCAGGAAGCCAGGGCAATGAAGGGGTACTTTGCATTCCCCTAAGCTCCAGCATTATTGGAGCCTCACCATCAGATGGTTTTGACATATCCAAGACACTCACTCTGTGGGGAGAAAAAATAAACTCTTGGGTGTGCGATACATAATAATGCTGTTGTATACATCCTCAGTGATGTATCACAAAAGGTCCTTAGGGGTTTTGGTCTTTCATCAGACTCCTTCACTTTGCTGACCTCGTCTGGGTTAATTGGACCCTGACTGTGCATACCATGAACTTGCTATTCCTACTGCCTTTTTGAAATTCTAAAATGCTGCAAATCCTGAATTATTTCATGGCAACTACCCTTCAGAGCAACCAATCAGAAATAGATGTCATAACTGTCTGAATATGTCTAGTTGTAATTGTTCCCAGTTTCTCCTGTAAAGATCTTAAACTACATAAAAAATGTTAATATAAAGATACAATATAAGTGATTTCCTAATCTTTAGACATAAAACAAGCCTCAGTGGGTTGTGACATGCAGTTAAAATCCAACTATCTTTTAATTACTCAATCATTAAAAAAAGAAATTATTTTGTAGAACTGGATTAGTTTAAAACTAATTTTATTTATTTTTTAATGTAAATTTCCCCTTTTTCAAGATAGCTCCATTGATTTTTGTATTATAGCTAACAATTCTGCTCCTACTACAGGTGCAACATGGAATATTGCTTGTGTCTAATGTATATGGAGTAGTAATATTGCCTATTACATTAGTCTGGGGATAGAGGTAAATTATCCCGTATTTAAATTGTTCTTGACTATTTCATCTCTAATTTGATTATAAAACAATGTTCCTCAATTTCAATAATTTCTTGTGCACCCTGGTAAAAATGGTTTCTAAAGGTCTTGGATAATGGCTTTCCTTAATATAGTTGTATTTAGGTAATGGCAATAAGTATTCCCTGACTGCTAGTTTGGTTTATCAGTTTATCTATATAAGCTTTATAAAATATATATATATATATATATATACACACACACACACCTACAAGGGTGAGCTGAAAAGTTCATATGATGTCATATCTGCTGTTGATGACTTTTAACCAATCAAATCCAAGCATTGTTATACTAATGGAAAAAGTGTATGGAATGCAAGGGGAACTAGTTGTGAAAAATGAACCAAATTTGGTCAGATTCTATAAGACTATCTTGGTCAGCCTATGAACTTTTAAGTTGACCCTTGTATAATATGATTATATATTAGAAAAGTATTTTAAAAAAAAAAGAAGAAATAACCCAAAAATACCAATTTGCAGGTGTAAATGCTTATTGTAACTAAAATTCATGGTTTTCTCAAACTGGTTTCATTGTTAACATGATTCTAGTCATTTAATCTCTTAATCATCTAACTTACATGTCAATAAATGCTTGTATAAATTCCTGTGCTTTACATTTCACTTTAAAACACTTGATGATTATCATTTAGGGTATTTAGACTTATCTTCATCTTAATTGTTATATTCACAGTGTTTCAGCCAATGCATCTTTCGACCTTCTTCAGGTGTTTCTTTTTGAATTTTGGGAGCCTAAAGAAGGCCAAAGGAAGCATTGGCTGAAACATCAATATAATAACAATGAAGACAATGGTCCGAATATTTTAAATCATAAAAATTATCAAGCTTCATCTAAAATATTTTTTAGACAAATGATAATTTTTATCTAAATTGTTTGGAGAAGTCCTTGTGGCTTATGTGCTGAACTGCAACATCATAGTAAGGAAGTTCAAACTCGAATTGGGCTATTTTGTTCAGTTTGAACAAGTACTCTTGGGAATAGTATGAATCATCTTATCTCTCCTTCCCCACTGCTATGAGTTGAATAGTAACATTGCTATTCTTCTATAAGGATGGCTTTGGCATTAAATAACCCAGGAAGGTTGATATGCCATCAAACAAAGAAAACAAACTTAAAAAATTAAAATTTTTGACTCAATTTAATTAAGTCATGCAATATTTTTCAAATGATAAAAATTATTACATATTTTTAATTTCATGATTTTTATCTTATTTTTTTAAAGTAATGTTTTATTAAGAAATAATGGGTCAACCAAAGAGTTTTTGTTCATATAAAAATGAGTTTTAAAAAACTTTTCAGCATAAACATTTTTACCCTTTAATTTAATCGTCCATCTTTCAGAAAACCTCATTATTCATCTTACAGTTTTCTAAGAAATAGACAGTTTTATTCATTAAGACTTCTGTAATATATTTTAAGTGATTATCTGAGGAAATGATATTTGAAAATGGATGGATGAAAACTTCACATCCAAACTAATGATTTTTGCCTGGTCCACAAAGAAACATTTGTTCTAGACTTATCTTTTCTAAGTCACTGGCCACTTATAACCAGTGATCAGTGTTCATAGATCTGTCAGTCTCTGTCACTTGCCATCTTATGATCATAACAGGAATTAGGAAGGAGGTGCTAGTCCAATACTCTGGTCTGGTTGGGGTCAGCCACCTTCCTTACTTGTTAAGCTTTGTGGGGGGATTGAATTTTGTTTTCCTGCTAGAACAGGTGCCTACTCCGACTGAAGTTCCCTGTCAACTCTATTATTTACTCATACCTGGAGAGAAATAGATTCAAACTCATCTCCGAGAGCAATATCATGAAGTGTATGCAAATTTGGCAAGTTTTCTGTAAAGGTAACTGTTATAGCATTCACACCTTTTTGACTTATTCTCAAATAATATTATAACTTTTCTCTTCGACTAATTCCAGAAGCTTTTTGCTTTGTTTCATTTGGAGTTGATCTTAGCTGAAGGAAATTTTTGGATCTCTAGAAGCTCAGAGTAGAGGACTCCTTTCCAATTTCCATAATATATAAATTTTTTTCTTTTTCTGATGACTGACCTCTTATACAGTTAAAGGTAGCTTAATTTGCTTACTCTGCAGTTTCTTGTATTACACATTGTTGTAAAATATCCATGACCATCACAATTTAAAAAAATTTGAATAGCAAATAACATGCTAAACACAACATTTTTTCCCCTTCCTCACTTATGTGGAAACTTGACATTAGAATGACTAATAGTTGTTGCAAATGGTTTTTTAAAAATCTCTTGCATTATGATATTGCTCATTCTCAAGTAATATATGGTCAATCTCAACTGGTCATCATCATTCAACAAGAAATCCCCAGCACAAAACTTTGTAAACTACTTTTAACACTTTTATTCCTTCTTGGCACCTTCTCCACAAACTGCACAAATCTTTTGTGTGTATAATTTAGTTGCGTTTTATCTTTCTTCAGATTAAAAAAAAAGCAATAACGATAATATTTATTTTCTTGATTTTTAACATTAGGATCAATAAACAAAATGCATAAACTTTGTCAATTTTGTTCTTGAAATATGCATCCATCCTGTCTGCAAAGGATTAGGTTTGAGGAAGGAATCCTGGTGGCTAAGCAGTGTGTGACCTGGCAACCAAAGTGATCCCATGACTTGCAACCCTCTGCTTCGGCCCTTACTGAGTTAGTTGGGTAGTCAATGAGGCCTGATTTGATTAGTTGACAGGTCATGTCAAACCCTAGCACTTATGATTGTCCCAACTGTATTTTTCAAATTACTTTTGTAGCAAACAAGTACCCAACCCTATTTTATCTCAAGCTGCTAAGAGGTAGTGGCTGAGGGTCATTGCACTGATAGCAATATTTGAAACTGAAACTGTTTGAAAATAAATGATTAATATTAAATAGAATTATTAGTATTAGATAGTGTTACAGATACCACTAACTCCCGAGCGGAACCACATTTTAAAGCCACTGGGCGAGTTAGAAGTGAAATATTAACAGCCAACGCAGCTAACTGGCTAGCTTTCCCCACCTCAAATACAAGGTCTTCGACAAATACAATTCTTCACAATAAGAGAATGACTCTGAACTGCCGTGTTTGGATTAACAAGATTAATAACAAAATTCTTTTATTGCATAAAGGAAAGAAACAATGAAAACAAGACAATTCGGGTAGAGGTCAGGAGCGAGAAAGTCTTTCTATGGTCTCAGAGGAGCCTCCATTAAAATATTCGTTTAACGAGACTTACCATACCTAGGAATGCCACATTCAATCAAATGATAAGCCTCTTCTTTTCTCTGTGTTCTCTGCGCTCTCTGCGCAGCATTATTTTGGACTCTTGTGTCTTCACCCGGTGATAAAAAAATGGCCACTAACTTCTTTTTGTAGTTTTTAAATGTTGATTTTCTTTGGCGGTTTCTTCCTCAATACCAAATATGGTTGAGGGGTCTACCTCTCTGCTGCCACATACATGGCTAATTGGGAGTAAGGTTCTCCCTTGCCCACACCTCCTTGTAATAATAGAGAGGGTGAAGAAGAGATATTCATTCCCATCTCCATATCCTGTAATTCTCATTTACTACTATCATCCACTGACAGCCAAATCTATCAGGATGTCATATTTCCTCATCACAATAGCAATACATGAAATCATTTAATTTTGTGCAAACAAATAATGTCGAATAGAATTATTAGTGTTAGATAGCAATACTTGAAACCATTTAGTATCCTGGATATGACATTACACTGTATCTGATGGTGAGGCTCCAGTGTGGAATACACCTTCATTACCATTACTCTGAGGTCCACTTTGACCTAGAATGTTAGGGTCTCCTCTATGGGTCAAATAAAACTATTCAATCATTTACTAAAGATTATTATTAGTTATTTGATACCATACATCTCTGTACAAATTATTTGTATTAGATAGGAATACTTGATGAATCGAATTATGTGTTAACCATAGTTGAAATCATTCAAACTGCAAACATAAAATTATTTGTATTAGATAGCAATCTTAAAATATACATATTACAGCTGTTACAATATAATCATATGTGTAATTTTGAATGAGTTAAAACTTTAGCACTCTCGCTAATTAATAACAAATAAAATTTAAGCTGAACCTGGTAGTTAACATCAAGTTATGAGTTGAATAAAAGATAAGTTTTAGATTCTTTTATTATTACTTCTACTAGGAAGTATAAATGTTGGAATTTTTTTGTTTTATTGTTGTAAGGATCATGAATCATATCAAATATCGTTTTAGTTGCCAATGTACCATTAATATTTATTTTATTGTGTGTGTGTGTGTGTGTGTGTGTGTGTGTAAAATATATAGCATTGAAATGTTCATTTTTTTCTTGTTTGTAATGAATATTTTTTAGTCACTTAGTTGAAATTATTTACAAGGCAAGATATATGAATTGAAAGCACTTCACTTTATATCCATCATTATTGGGGAAGAGTAAGTGCTTTCTATACTTTGTGAAACATCTTAGATTTTATATTTGATTACATTTTATTAAAGATTAGTGTTACAACTTTGAGGTCTAGCACACTTTGTCTGATAGGATTATATCAAAAGTTAGTATTATCTAATCAAATTAAATAAACAACCTATAACATTGACTTTGTTACTTTAATCTTTTTAAATAATCATTATGATTAACCTCATTGTTCCCAAACATTTACAAAAAAAATGGCTTCTGTATATTGTTTCCAACTTTATTTTTTCTAGAAAGAATCTAAAAGATTTCATCAGACTTGGTTATGATTTTACTGTTATATCTTAGTGTTTGAAGATCATATTTTAAAGCTGTTAATGTTTATAAATCAACATGTTGTTCTGTTTAGTTCTCTGTTATAATGCTGCCTTGCAATCATACTGAAATATTGCTTGAAAACATTTAAGATTTCATATTTTGAATAAAGCATTTAATAGGAATGGACATTTAAAAAGAATCTTAAAAATCTCAATTATGAATAAAAATTTTCAAAGCTCTTTTCATGATATAATCAAATTGTGCTTTGCTAAAAACTAATGAATAGTAATCTTAGTTTTAAATCCAGTACCATTACTTGCATTAGTAATGTTTATGTACTTTTTTGAAGGTAAAGGAAAATCAACTCATTAAATTCAAGTATCATAATAAACATCTTTTGAGAATTATTTTTCCTTAATTTTATTTTTAGTTGCATATCTTCTGGTTGCAGGTGTCTTCAAATTTTGGCAGCAAAAATATACAATATTTTAATAACTGAAATATTTTGAAGACGGCTGTTTTAGTTTGGTTGTTTTGCACTTTAAGAACACTGATTATATGCCAAAGTCATTCTTGATAATATCAACGATTTCTGTTGGCATAAAGCAGTTAGTGTATAGATATTTATTAAACTTTGTCAGACATGAGATCAGATGTGAGAGGGAAATAGATGTTTATGTAGGAACATTGTTTATCACTCTTTCAAGCAAAAATAAAATTTAAAAAAAAAAAAAAAATTGGGGGAGTGGGTATTTTGTTACAGCTAATATGAAAGGCAAAAATGATTATAGGCATAGTTTTTTTTTTGTTTTTGTTTTGTTAAAACCATTTTTCTGCAGATTAATAATGCTTTTATTAAATTAAGTCTAGTTTATTATAAGGTGATCAAAACACAATTTCCATGTCTTAATAAACTGTATTTTTTTAAAGTGGTATGTGATACTGTTTATTATATACTAGGCTTACTTAGAAAATATTCAACCATTTTGAATATCTCAAGAACCAGTTGTGCAGTCTTGATGTAGCTTAGCAAACTTATTGTACATGTTGGTGTTCTCTTGTATCTATTTACTCAACACCTTTGCCACAGGCAGGATTTGAAACAAGATCAATTTTAAAACTGGGTAAAGAAAGTTTGAATTCTGTTTTCCATCTCTTAAGGATGCTTAAGCTTGGCCATAGAACCAAGTCTGCTCTACTATTTATGCATAGCTAGAAGAGTTGGATTCATGTAATTCCCCCTGGGCATTAGGGCAAAATGAAATGCAAACAACCTTGTCTAGAGCTTGAAGAGTTTTTGTTTTCTTATAGAGCAACTTAGCCAGCATTGAGGTGTCATTGAGTACTCTAAAGGGAACTAAGGCATAATTGCATTATGTAATTTTTTTTTACATTTACAATACCACCTTTTTGTAATCACTTTAAATTATTACTTCTATTGTGAAGTGATAGTATTTTTATTAATCCTTCAAGTAATGGTATTTTAAAACTCTCTCGAGGTTATGATTATTGGGTTAAATTATGAATAATTTCTGTTTAAGTGAAATATAATTTATTCATGAATAATTCAACAAGGAATTAATTTCATTCGATAGTATATCCACCATTATTTTGAATCACTTCTTGCCATCTATCAGACAGATTGTCGATTCCTCTCAAGTAAAATTTGGCTGGTTTTGAGCTTGAGTTTTCCTCAAATGTTTTCACTTGATCTTCTTGGGAACATTTTTTCTTGTCATTCAGAGCATTTTGTAGAGAACAAAAACATTGAAAATCATTTGATGCAAAGTCAGAATATGGTGGATGGGGTAGAACAGTTCAGCCTAAATTCAATATATTTACCTGCATGATTCTTGCTGAATGTGGCCTTGTGTGATGATGAAACACATTTCTCCTATTGACAAGTATGAGGCATCTTTTTATATTTTCATGTACACATTGCTTTTATTGAGAGTATGTTTGCCTTTAATGTCTGATTAAAAACAAATAATACCCCAGTGATCCCGCCATACACATAGTGTAACTTTTCTTCCATGAAGCTCTGCCTTTGTGGTTGGCTGTGGAGATTAATCCTTGTCAATCCACTGCAGAATGAAACTTTGAAAATCAGTTTTGTACTTGCCAGTCAGCAATGGCACATTAGCCGTAGACACTAGAAATTTTCTCTGCTGCTTTTGTTACATTTTTGCTATTCTTCAACTCCCACAACATTACATGCCAAATATGCACTTTCAATTTTTCCATTTTAAGGTTCAGCACATAACTACTGTTATTCTACGAGGATGGTTTTGGCATTAAATAACCCACAAAGGTTGATATGCTATTAAACAAAACAAAAATCAATCTTTTCTTTATTTAATATGAATGAAGCAAGAAACTTCATGGTTCTTTGAGTGTCCAACACTCAAGACATCTGTTATACCATGCTAAAGTTGCTAAGGAAACAAATTTTGGGGAATGCATTTTTATGTAAATTTAGTTTCCTTCAGCTATAACTGTCCTAATATTTTCTGGTGGGGAAAGTTTGAGCAAGAACAGACAATTGAATATTCATATTAATTTGTATTCAATTTTGTACAGAGATTCTGCTATGAAATTCCTTTATATCTTGTTTTAAAACCTTTCATTTTTATACTAGATTGAAAGAAATTTAACTTGTATAAAATCCTATTCAAAATAATTTTTAAAGACCTTGGTATTATTCAGTTAAGATTTTTTTAAAATTTGTTAATGTACTGTTTGTTTAATTTGTTTTGAAGTTACATCTCATGGTTTTGGGGGATGAGTGGATTTGACAATCTGTGCTTATCTTGTGCTAACTCTTATAGTTTCTGTGTTTGTGAAGCACTTATTTATTATCTGTTATGGTTGAGAGAAGTTCTTATGTTAACATGTAAAAACATGTTTTACTCTGTTCTTATCTGCTTTTGGCCTGGAAAGGTAAAGTGGTGATTGAATTAATACCTTTGGTACCATCTTCTTTTACATAGACTGGGAAATGGATAAAAAGAAGCATTCACTTCTTGGCATAAGGAATCAGTATAGATAGCATGCACTTTCTATTTTTAGTATAAAGAATTTGAAAATATACTTCAGTTAAGTTAAAAATGATTGGATCATTTTGGTATGTTTTTTGTCGCTTTTTTTTTTTTTTTAAATAACTTGTGAAGTTTTAAGGATTTTTTAAAAAGTGCTATATATAGCTACTTATTTTAATTGATCCATATTTAAATGATTTTTTTTTTCTTTTCCTAAAATTTAAAAAAAAAAAATTCTACTTGAGAATGTTCATTGGTTGTGCCTAAAATGACTTCCCATCCTCATATTTGACACTTTGTTGAAATCTGAACCTTCTAAGTTTATTTCTTAACAGTCTGAATTGAAACCCTACCCACTTTCCATTAGGCACTTAATGCATTCACTTTTTTCCTCTTCACACTTTGTAGGCTTCAACACCCACACATTTGGAAACAGTTTCAAAACTGGTAAACTTAGAACTTGGGTGACTGTCAAAACTTGGCAGCTGTACATTAACACACACACACGCGCATATATATATATATATATATATATATATATATATATATATATATATATATCTCCATTTTCCAATTTGCTGAATGTTATTGGCAAGCAAAGTTCAGATTCCAGTCTATCATTTTTGTAATAATGCTCTTGAATCTACATCTCATGACAATGCAGTCAGACATATTGACCATGGTCTTGTCACATTTGTCCCGATGACAAATATTCATACCCTCTCCTTTCTTTTAGAAATTGATAAAAAATATACTTGTCTTCTCTACAGATTTATAAATGCTAGTAAAAAGATAACTTTCATTATATAATAAATATAGTGTAAAAATGTTTGGTACTAATATAATCCATATTGCTATGACTTGCTTAAAAATATTTTTCATATGATTTTCATCTGCCCAGACTTGAATCTTATGTATTTAAAATGATGTATGAATAAAGATAAAGCAGAAGAAGTTCTAAGTTTTACTTAGTGATTTTGAATTGATGTTACTGTGAAAGCCTGTTTAAGATATTTCACTTTTTGCTTTTGTATTCTACAAAAGCAAAAAGTGAAATATCTTAAATAGGCTTTCACAGTAATAACCTGATTCAAAATACCAATCAAAATCAGTTAAATCGAATAGCAAAAATATTATGCTAATTTTTTATCTTATTTATGTGGGAATTAAATCTATGTAGGTTATAAACATATTGATAATTTCTTTATTAAACACAAATAAAATGAACAAATTTTTCTTTGCTATTTAAGTTAAAAACAAATTGTTTTACTGTGAGGAAAATTCTTGTTTACTCCATTTTTTGTTGGTTGAAACATTCCTTTCTAACTTTTCCACTATAGTATTTTTGAGATGGCTGACAAATATTAAAGTTGTATATATAACTTGGTTAGCATCCATGTGGTGCATCTATATAGCAGTATTGATATGACCACTGCTTGGGAAAAAAACAAACTGCATTTTATTTTAGCAGTCAGGTCTGACTTCCTGATAGCCTATCGATAGCTGTCCATGCCCTTGGTTGTTGCGTGTTGATGTCATTCTTGGTTGATGAGATGTTGCTTCTGAGGTAGGTGAACCTGTCCACTAGATTCAGAAGACTACCCTTTAGTGTGGAGATGTCGCCGCTTCTTGATGGCAATTACACTAGAATGCTGCAAGCTGTATTGAACAAGTCCTGGAGGCAACAACCCAGAAAACAGCAGCTGTACAGCCACATACCACCCATCATGAAAACTATCCAAGTTAGATGAACCAGACATGCGAGATAGTGCTGGAGAAGTAAGGATTAACTCCTAAGCAAAGACCCCTTCACATGAACGAACAAAGGTTAGATGACCAGCTAGAACCTATCTACAACAGCTGTTTCAATACAGGATATAGCCTGGATGACCTACCGGGAGTGATGGACAATAGGTGGGTAATGAGAGAGGATCAGAGAAATCCATGCTAGCAGCGTGACTTGATGATATATATGATTTAATTGCCCATTAGATTGTGTAATACAATTGAAGATATATCAATTTTTGAATTTTTATGTTTATAAAGTTGCTTTCTAAACTAGTTTTTTCTTCACTCCCATCTCTCTCTCTCTCTCTCTCTCTCCTTGCATGAAAAAACAAAAAAAATTTAGATTTGACATCACAAGATTTTGAGTAAAAAAAGTCTGTTTTATACCACAGATTTTCAGACTTGTGGGATTATATAAAAAGCAAAGTGCTTATTTTGCTAAAGGAATGAATTCAATTATTCTCCTTCCATTTATGGGTTAATAATAGGGCAGAATGAGCTCTTTAACCCTGGTATGGTAACTGATCTTGGAAATGAAAAACTCTGAATTCAAACCTATTGAATTCCTTAAGAAATAACCTTGACTATTTATATATGGATTGGTACTTTGGTGTAGTGTCTATTCCTCCCCAGCTGTATTCTTTCTTGATTTGTCAGGATCCTAGGATTCTACCCCTGGAGCAGCACCTTTCTCTTGCACTTTAAGGAGGTAGTTGGAGTTAGACAATTTTTATCCTGGCCCAGATATGTGCAGAACCTTACATTAAACTTTGTATCAAATTTCCCTTTCTAGGATAAGAATAACATCTGTGAATTCTTTCTCTCTCTCATATATATATATATATATATATATATATACACTTCACTTTTGTTTATGTAGATTATCCATTGGATTACTACTTTTTAGTATTTAACTTAATACATTTTGGAACTCCAATAATTTTTGCTACTTTTGAAATGCCAGCCAAAACTAGCATTTAGATTTAGCAGTTTTGAAATTGAAAGGAACTAAAATTTTAAATTCAATAAAGTCATAATAGACCAAACTTATTCAATTGAATATGAATCCTCTTTGTGAAAATGAATTGTGAATCCCCCCCCTCACAGAAAAGAAATCTATTTTTCATTACAATACATCTTACTACTAAATTCATTCATCATTGGTATGTGTTTTTTTTTTTAATATAGCTATTGTCAACTAATTCATTGTAAATATTCTTTACTCTTATTATATGGATTGCTTTTATTAAAATGTTAATTTAACTTATCAAATCAGAATGAATAAAAGCTTTATTGATTGACTCATGAATGAATGAATTTTTTTTATTATAATGCTAATTCAAATATTAAAATGGTGGCAATTATGTATTTACCCAATTCCTCTACCATGAGCAGGACATGACACAGTTCTCTTACATGAGTTGCTATACCAAGGTTAAAGAGCATAGTCTGCCCTACCATTTACCCATGGCTGAAGTGGTAATGGTGGGGAGAATATTTGAGTTCATAAATTTCCCAGGGGCATTAACATGAAGTCAAATACAGCTTTGTCTAGCATTTGAACTTGGGATCCTAATTCCATTTCTAGTTAGAATAATCATTATATTGAACACTCTTTGGTGGCAAGTATAGAGAAATTGGCTTCATGTATTTTTTAAATTTTCATTTAAAAAATGCTGTTTTTGGTAAGTTTTACCTGATTTCCTTATTATAAATTGCTTAGAGTTTTTCTTTCTTCAATTTAAATTTTTTTAAATTTAAATCTTTTAAAAGCAATATTTCATGCCCAGATATGGAGGTAAAGCCTTGATTTGTGGGGATTTAGATAAGTTGGTTAGATTGCAGTTTCTAATGCACCACTGCACAAAATTTATTGCTAGTTAATAATAGAAATGTCAAATAAAACTTATCTTCCTTCTTGAAAGTTAAAAAAAAATGAATAACTGATATTTACACTTGATTTATTACTTGACAGTATTCACTTTCTCTCTATAAATATTCAGTTAAAAGACTGTAAACCAAAGTGTTTATTCTATGTTGTAACTGAATGAAATGCTGAGCTCTTCAATTTGAGTTTCTTTGTGTATTTAGTGGCAAATTTATTTGCTGAATTTTACATTAATGCATTTACTGTACAGTTATTTCAAAAGTTGATTTCATTCTCTGAATAAATTGAAATCGGAAAATATTGTGACATCTTGTAAAATCTTCATTAGATATTCAATAATTTACTGAGACACACACACACACACAAAGTTTCCCTTGAATTAATTCAGTTTTATATCTAAACTGGATTTTATAGTATACAAGAATAAGCAAGTAACCTTTTTGAAATTAAAATCCTTGAACACACAACTAACCAGATATATGCTTATTTTGATGTTTTTTGAGTTTAATGCCAAATTCTGAATATTGTTTAAATCCTAAATTATATGCCCCCAGGTTATTAAAGTCTCTCTGATATTCCCAAGATATTTTTTCTTTTTCAATTATGTGAGAATATAATTTGGTTAAATGCATTTGCTACTACTGTTAATGTTCAGAAAGCAACTAGCACATAATTTGCACTTTAATTTTAACACACTTTTCCCTATTTCATACACTGCTGCTCATAAGTATAAGAAATATTTCAAGATTTTTTTCAAATGATTGTGATTTTGTTTTGCATATATGATGCTAAAATTACGAAATTTACTTCACCTAACTCTCTCTAAGATCCTTTGACTTTCTTTTTTAATATTATAACAAAACTTTTCCTTACCTGTAACAATCCATGATGGCTTAGTAGAAAACTTCCAGTATAAATGTGTTTGTTATTAAATTTTGATATGTATTCTAAAAAGATTTTGTCTTGATTCTGTAAAAAGAAATATAAAGTTCATTGTAAACTTAGTGATATCAGTCCTATTGCAAATAAGTGAAGCTCTTTTAGCCCCTAGTGTCTTAGTTTGTCCTTAAATTTGGTTTATCTATTCATGATGGGTTAATGAAGTCAATGATGACTTTTACAAGTAGGGGTAACAGTGAATTAACAATGAGCGGGGGGAAATTGACATTATCAATTGTGACTGATTTGAACCATCATCTTATATTGAGATTCCAGAAAAAGAAAACAGGGATGTCTATGGTTAATTAACCCTGCCCTCTGAGATGAAATTTAGCATGCCCCTTTAAAAAATTTCTAATCTGCTGATTTTTAGTAATCTGGTGGTGTTTTTTTTTTAATAACCTACTGACCATGTCAAAATAAATTTTATGGTATCTACTTAAAAAGAAAAAATTCATTTTAATTTGGGATTGAAGAAAAGTCAATTTAAAAACTTTCGATGATGGAGTGATTAGGATTATTATCTAATCCTTAAATCAAACAAGAGACCTTGACATGCTTTTCCTATTTCCCTTTATTTCTTTATAATCTCTCTTGTTAATCTTTTGAAATGTCTCAGACAGTTTCACTTCTCCACAGAATCTCAAATAAAAATTAAGTACTGTTTTGCTCAAAAAACCTGTCCAGATTCTTAACATATTTGAAATAACCAGGCACTTTTCATTTTATTTATTTTTTGCTATCTAAAATATCTGAAGGAACATGATGGGAGTCTGAATGTCTAAAGTGATAAACTGAAACCTCCAGTTATACTATTACATCCACTTTCCTAGTACCCTTTATCCCTTAGCTATGGGTTAGATAATGACTGTTCTTCTACGATGATAACTTTGGCATTAAGTAACCCATGAAGGTTGATATGCCATTAAACAAATAAACCCACCTAAACTGGAGGAAGATAGTATAGGTGGTGTTAGTTGATTTAATTTGATTGCTTTTTAGTCTGTTGACTCTTCACTTAAGGTTCTTAGTACTGAGGCAGATTTCTACCACATTTCTGTAGAGGTGGAGGAGTACAATGTTATGATTCTCACCCCCACTTTTTTTTCTTTTTTTAAAGATTACTACTACTACTACTACTACTACTACCTATCCCCCATCTAATCTCACATTTTCAAATATCACAGTTCTTATATGGATTATCCTACATTATTGGATATTGGTATTCTGGATTACTGTTTACATAGCCTTGTTTGATAATATGAGACTTTTTTGACATAACTTTATAAACATCTCATTGTAGCAATTCACTAAACTTAACTGAGTATGGCACAAGGCCACAAGTAGATGGCACTAAGTGAGAAATGAACTTACTAACAATGTTCTGTTTGCTTAGCTTGATAACCATTATTCTGAGAAAAGCATCCAACATTTCTTTGCAGAAACAGAAATAATTTTATTCTGATTCCTTCAACAAGGGATTCATACAACAAATATAAAGTAATAAAGTGTATAGATTTGTTTTGAAAAAATTGTTTATGCTTTAAGTATTTGATAAAAGTAATAAATAAGCATTTATTTTCATGGAACACTGAAAAGAATTAAGTTTATTATAATTTATCATATGTCCACCTGTCTATACTATTAAGGCTCTGCTATTTTTGAGTCTGATTTCAACCAAACTTTAAGGAATTGAATTGTATTTATTTCCTGATAATTATTATACATTTTTTTTTTAATTTAATTACCCCTTAAAATAAAACAAATAATTACGATGTTGCCATAATTTGCAAATGAGGTAAGATGCCTTACATTCAGAGAGAATGGACCTCATTTTGAAAGCTCTAAGATTTTTCATCTGAAGTAATAATGAATGTTACATGATTATTTTACATCTCCAGCTTGAAGAACTCTAATTAGTTTAGAATTTTGTTTTTCATCAATTAAAAAAGTTAGATAGAAGTTATAAAAAAAAAATCCACTATGAATATCATAAAGTTGATATTCTTCTGTAAAAATTTTCTGGAGAAATAAGAGATGGTTTACATTTTTGTTCTGGTATTCATCATAGTATACATTTTATGGACATTAGTAACCATCTTAAAAGTTGCATATAATACAATTAAGTACTACTAGTTTATATAATTTGAAAATACTTTATTCAAATGTATTGTGGATGTGTCTGAAGCACCAATTTTATTATTTTCATGATTCTTTACCCATAGTGACAAAATATTATTTTTATATGCTTTTACATCAATGATTTCTATCGATATAATTTAATATTCAACCTTGTCCTATCAAATAAATTACACATTTTATTATTATGATTTAGTCATAATTTGGAATATCTAAAATAATTGTATATAAATTTTAAACTGATTATTTGATATTTCTTCTATATTTAATCAAGCAATGGAATAGTTTTTGCAGTGACATAAAGAATAAAGTATTTTAACTAAACTCTTTTTTGCAATTCCTTTAGGGATCAAAGACTAAAAACTGACAAAATGGATTCTCTGTATGTCTCTGTCAGAAGCTTGGGTGGTGTAAATAATATTGTTGAAGGAAATGAACTTAGCAAAGCAAGTTTAGATTTTGAATGAGGTGGTTTGCATATCCTTTTGCACTATTGACTATGGGATAATAACCAATGTAAAAGGAAGAACTCTAAATTCAAAACCTTTGGAATGAGGACTCTATAGCTGATGATTACACCATTCTTCCTTTATCAGCTTATAAAAAAAAAATGTATGGCAGATTCTACACTACCCTTCTCCACTATAAACAAATCATCTCGATGTCACTAGTTATTAAATTTGGCTTTCATGGTCAGCATCAACACCAAAAGATAAATTATATATAATTTCTCAAAAGTTTAGGAACTTAAAGAATAAAGTAGCTTTCTTTTTAAGGAAAAAATTTAGAGTAAATTTTTTTTTTGTATGTGAAGTGAGTTGTAGATGTGAAATATCTAGTGAGATGTGAGAAATGATGTATAACTTGGCAAATTGATTAATCTGTTCAAATACTTGAAAACTTTAGATTAAGAATGATTTAATTATTCTTTGGTTTATATGATCATAGTTGATGAAACAGCTGTCAAATAAACCAATGGCTCGGCACACACACAGAGTATGTTTCAGAAAAATTGATGTCATTTCCTAATCTAATAACTTGCTCAATTCTCTTTCAAATGATTTCAATTTTTTATAGCATGTTTAGAAATAACTCAAAATTTTCTGTTTAATGTCTTTTTTTTTCTTTTCTGAGATAGAAATAGCATTCACTGGAAAAGAAAAGGTGTTCAAATATTCAAAATAGAATTTTTAGTTGTTTCTACACATGCAATTGAAATTTAGGATCATTTGAACATGAATTGGTCAAGTTATTAGATCACGAAATCATACAAATTTTTCTGAAATACCTTCTGTCTGTCTGTGTGTGTGTATATATATATATATATATATATATATATATATATATATATATATATATTGCTGTGAAATTACTTCAACCATGACAGATTTTCGATGATCATTTAGTAACTGAAATTTATAGCACTAGCCCTTTAGTATCAACTCCTCATTTTAATTTTTGTGGAAGTGCTTGCTTCATTAAAAAAAAAAAAACTTTATCAGCACTTTGATCCCATCTAGGCCAGTGTATTTAGATTCATCACCCTCTTTAGTATCCATTATTACTTTTATTTGAAAAAAGTATATAATTCAAATCTTTTAAAACTATTACTAGCAATCTTAGCTATTGTTTAATGACTTGCACAATTCTAGTTCCATCTCAATCAGAAATGGCATTCTCCAACTACAAAGTATTAACTCACCCAATTCAATGCCAATTTATTCTTGTTTCTTTCCTTATTGAAACCTCATATCAGCTATTTCTTAGCTTGTACTACTCCAACTTGAAGTAGAATTTTGAGTTGGAAAGACAAAATAAGTGAAATGACATTACAGTAAGCAATCTTTTAACTTGACTACACTGTAAATTAAGACTAAGAGTTTTAAGCTATTAATTTTTCTCTTGCCCTCACTTCCTTCTCCGCCAATTTTTGAGGTGTCTATCAACACTTGAAGTGGTTTGTGCCCAGATAAACTGATTCTGTTTATGTCAGATTAACCTCAGAGTCTAACAGTTTGATCTTTTCTTTTTTCCTCTTCTATTTTTCTTTTTGATTTGACTGTTACCTCCAGGCAATTAAGTATAACGGGTTAACACTTCCACACCTTACACTCCCAGACCTGACAAGTGATATTACTTATCTACACTGGAGTGAAAAGTCTTTCAAAAGAAATCCTTATAAACTGTTATTGCTGCCTGTACAACTGAGAACAGCAAAGTAAGTCTTTACTGGCAATTTTCGAGCTGGCTTCTGCTGCATTGCACCAATAACCAAGACGTTTGGAATCGATACTGATTAAATTTGTTTTCTTTTAAAAATTATTGGTACAATGCTATCATTGTGGTCCTATTTTTGGTGTCATTAATGTTTAAGTCTCTCTACTATCCATCAAGGCTATCTCTCTACCTTCTTTTGATTGTTGTTTAATGAATTCTCATGAAATGTTTTTCTTTATTTGCTTGTTATTTTTTAGTAACTTTGTCATTGTGACTACCATTAAGTGAGACTCCACATCATGATAAAGGGGGAAAAAAAAAGACTTGGAGTACCTGTCCAAGTTTTTGTTCTCTCTCAAGGTGAGAGAGAAGACAGCCTCAGCAATCAACTGTAAAGGAAGGGAGTGGGAGTGACATTCAAAAAATCAATGACAAAAAATGGGACCATAACTATACCATTGAACCAAAATGTTTTAGGTTCCAAATTTTTTATTTATCTTTTTTATAGCTAAATATTTTTTATTTTTCTATTGAAGAAAAGTATTTATTAGAATTAACTTTTAATGTTTTGAACTCATTTAGTTTGTGAAATGATAACTAAATGATGCTACCCCACCCCCAAAAATACCATTCACAATTAAATAACCATTTAGCAACTCTAAAACTGAGTTCTCTTTCATCCATTGCTCCTGGCAAGTCTTCTAGGTTGCATCTTGTCTGCACACAATTGATGTAAGTCATTGCTGGTTGGCCAACACTAGCAAGTCCATGTGCAGGAGTCCATAACAGAACATCACTCTTGAGTTTGTCTTTGCCTCTCGAGTGGTGCCCCACATTTTGTTCATCTTACTTGAACAGTTTGAGATGAGAGATAAGTGGCCATACAGCTACTTTAATCCATGAAACAGCTAAAACTATAATCAACTCAAAATAAACATTTCTTTTGATTAACATAGTTTTTGGCTTGCTGATTTTTTGAAACTTTTATTAAAAGCTCTTGGCTTATTATACGTATTCAGCTAAAAGTTGAGTTACTATCTGAATTATTTGTACGAAGATCTCATCTTTGATCATTTCAGCTTATTCATTCTCAAAGAGAGTGTCAAATGTTAAGCATTGAATAGAATCTCCTACCTTATCCATATTTTTTTAAAAACCTTTATCACCTCACAAATTAAAATGATTCACTGATCAGTTGCAGATTCATCTTTATAGTTTAATATTTTCTGGAATTTTAAAAATTAGGTAATACCTGAACTTGAAATCCTACTTCAAAGTTGTCTTGATCATACTCAAGTTAAAATTCGATATTGATTAAATTTTTCTGTTTGTGAATTTAACAAAAACCAAACATCATAGCGAGATATTATTTTGAAAATTCATTTGAGTACGTTTCTTTTAAAATGCTATAATTTGAAGAATAAAGCAATTTCCAGCTTAATGTGGAAAACTGTTCATGCTCAATGAAAATAATATGTTTGTATTACAAAAAAAAAAAAAAAATTGCTTTATTGAAAAGGGAAGAAATGAAGATTAATTGGTTTATGAAATGATATATAATTTGAATTTTATAAAAAGGAAGTGACTTGACATGGAACTTCATAGTTATCTTTAGCTGCTCAAAAGCAAGTAAAATAAAAATAGGGATATTGCTATCAGTTAAATTGTCAAATGTATTAAAATTTATCCTCCTATAATTTAAAAAAATGTCTTTATTGGATTATGTAATGTTAAAAAAACAAAACAAAAACAACAGGTTCAAGTTACCCTTAAGGTAATATTCTGTAGCTGTAGTCCTCCTTCATACTACAAAAATAAATAAAAGTTTTAAAAATGTAAAGTAGAACCCTTTAACATGAGGAGAGGATCCTTTTTGTATATTGTAGTATTCAATATTTTCTTTTGACACATTTTTTGTATTTTTCAAAACTTCAACTATTTAACAGGAAACTTATTTTAAATCGGTAATACGGGTGGTTTGGGGAGTAGTCATTTACTAAGTTTAACTTAGTTTGACACAGTGAGAATCAAACTCATTAGCTATTGTCTACTTGCCTAGTTCAATAACCATTATATCATATTTTTTATGGGTTTTCCACTGGAGTTTGAATGACAAGATGTCTCCTCAAGTCTCCAGGACTCTTCTCAGTATTCTGGCTGATCTCAATAATGCTGTAGTTTGAACCGTCTCCACCCATCCCATTATTTCCAAGTCCTCCTGTCCTTGTACCAATCCTTTGGTGACTGTACCAAGAGCACCAATTACAATTGTTATAATCGTCACTTTCGTGTTCCACAGTTTTTTCAATTCCCTTGCAAGGTCGGGGTACTTATCCCTCTTCTCGTATTTTTTAAAATTTTACTCTGTGGACCGCCAAGTTCACAATCCTGAAAGTAGTCTCTTTTTTGGTGATTATTGTAAGGTCTGGTCATCTAGCTGAGATTAGGTGATCCATTTGTATCTCAAAATCCCAGAGGAGTTTGTGCATGTCATTCTTCAGGAGAGATTCTGGGTTGTGCATATGCCATTTGTTCATATGGTCAAACTTCAATTTTTTGCACAGCTCCCAGTGGCTCATCTTGCTTACCCAGTCATGCCTAGTCTTCTCTTCTGTGCTAATTTGTTGCATTCGCTCATGTGATTGATCATTTCATCTCTATCACCACATAACCTACCTCGACTGTTTTGTTGCATCTTATCTATTCTCGCTTTAATATGGTTAGTCCTTCTGATGTTGTTTTGTGCTGCTATTAGAAGAGATTCAGTTCCTCTATTATCATTTACTCCTTGCGTTTTTCACATCCATGTTAGCGGATGGGCTATCACTGGAGTTTGAGTGACAGCAAGTCTTCAGGACTCTTCTCAGTATTCTGGTCATTCTCAATAATTTAGTAGTTTGGATGGTCTTTACTCGTCCTCTTATTTCCAAATCCTCCAGTCCCTTTAATAATCCTTTGGTGACTGTACCAAAAGCACCAATCACGATTTGTATCATTGTCACTTTCATGTTCCTTAGTTTTTACAATTTCCTAGCAAGGTCCAGGTACTTATCCTTCTTTTCATGCTTTCAGTTTTATTCTGTGGTCAGCAGGGACAGCAAAGTCCACAATTTAGCAAGCTCTCTCTCTCTCTCTCCTTTTTTTTTTTTCTTTTTTGTATGAGGTCTGGTCTTCTGGCCATGATTAGGTGATCCGTTTGTATGTCAGTTCCATAGGAGTTTGTGTGTCATTCTCCAGGACAGATGCTGGGTTGTGCATATACCGTTAGTTGGTATGGTCAAATTGAAATTTCTTACACAGCTCCCACTGGATCACCTTCCCGCCACCTAGTTGTGTCTAGTCTTATGCTCCTTCTGTGCTAATTTGCTGCATTCACTTATGTGATTGATTGTTTTGTCTCTATCATCACATAACTTACATTTGCTATTTTGTTGCATCTTATCTATTCTCGCTTTGATATGATTGGTTCCTATAGCATTGTTTTGAGGTGCTATAAGGAGAGATTCTGTTTCTTTCTTAAGGTTTTCTTTTCTTAGCTACATCTAGGTTTTCTCATGTGAGATGTTGCTTATTAGTCATTTAAAACGCCCATAGTTGTTTTTCTTCCCATTTTTGTTTTCTAGTTACTGTCATTCTGTTGGTCTTCATGTTGTATCATTTCTGGTTGCTGTAATCAGCACTCCTTTGTGCTTTTCCATGTAGTCCTTGAGTTGTATTGATGTTTCAACATTGCCTTCAGTGCTGGCAAGTTCTTTTCCTCCCTCTTTTCTTGATACATATAGTCTATCAACGTCATCTCTGGGATGTAATGCCTTTTGCATGTTCATTAGTTTTCTTGTTCTTTGGTCTATTTGCTTTAGTTCTTCTCTGGTCCACTTTAAAAATGGTCCCGAATATCTAACTAGGGGTACAGCTCAGATATTTATTCCTTTGATAAGGTTTCTGAAAAAGCTATTTTCTTTAGAATTTCTGCTAAAATAAATATCTTAAGAAAAATGATTTTTTTTTTTTAAAGTGATTTCTTGAATTTATCAATGAACTTGTTCCAAAAGTGGTTAAGTCTGATATTCTCTTGGACTGGAAACTAGAGATGAATGCTGAACTATATGAAGGAAATTAGTATTTCTAATTTGAGGGAAAACCTCTCTTGATGGATGAATTATTTCCTGCTGTCAGATTTTAGAAATAGCTATTTTGTTTTATGATTATAAGCTAAGTTGAATAAATTGATTTTAAGCTTGTTTTTTTATTGATATGAAAACCATTGATTGACCTTTTATGCAAATGATGTAGAATCTACTTATTTCATTGCTATTTATATTTATTGGAAATTGTGAATTTAACAAATGTAGAACTGAAAATTTATTTTATCTTGTAAGTGTTGCTTTGTTTATGTCATTATAGATTTCATTAAAGGGCTGAACTTGAGAATGTGTGAATTTGTCATTTTTGTATTAACCTTTAAAATGTTTTTTATTTATTTTTATACTACTTAAGGACCAATCTTAGTTAACTAAAGAGTCTCAGCTTGCATGAAATATTTTCAGTTCTTTGTCATATAACAGAACTTTCTCCTTGATGCTATCAAAAACTAACTGGTTTTCTTGGGTCTATTTTGATGTACAAGTGTTGAATGATATATTAGAAAGCTTTACTTCTTTTGTCCATGGTTCCACAGCAGCTTATTTACCCATTCTGCTTGGGCTGTTGAATATGCTGACTGCATCTCTGCAGAAAGCTAAAACCCCCACCTCCCAACACATATCCTGGATATGACACTAAACCATCTGATGGTGAAGCTCCAGTCCTGGGGCTTTGATGAATGTGGAGTATCCTTTCATTGACATTACTCCCAGGTCCACTCAGACCTAGTGGTAGTACCTGTTAGGGTCCCATCTATGGGTCAAATTTAACTGTTCAACCATTTACTATACTTGAAACTATTTAAGTGTGCAAACAAATGATCTATGGCTCATTTTTAAGAAAATGTTACCTATAAACTATTCACTTAAAAATCAAATGTATAAACCCACAATGGTTGATATATCATATTGTCTTTACTTGAAATCATTTAACTGTGTGCAAACAAATGACTGATTTTAAATTGCTAGTATTACATAGCAGTACTTACAAATCTTTAATAGGGTGCAAATGAATGAATAATATTGAATGGAATTTTTCGTGTTAATTAACAAGACTTGAAACCATTTAATTGTGTACAAACAAATGAGCTCTGCTTTATTTAAAAATGTTACTTACAAAATATTCATTTACAAATTATATATAATCCAATCCAAAATACTCAGATGCAAAAAACATAGTTCACAAAGCGATATTTAACATAATTTTCAATAGAATAGCCCTGTTACATGAGCTAACAGCATCGGCAGCAGAGCATAATATAGACATTGTATGCATATAAGAACATAGATATGACCCTAGTGAACTAGAAATACTATACCGTGATACTGGTAATTGATGGATGTTTGTCTCAGCATCTGCATGGAAAAACTCCATCAATGCCGCCATAGGTGGGATAGGAATGTTTATTACTCCTCATGCCCTAAAATTGCTAAATAGCATTGGGAAAATGGAACTGAGAAAATGTACTTCATTTAACAGCAACACCTGTACTACAATCATCTGCTACAGTAATGCCAATGCCATTGATAAAACATATAACCTTCTACAAAGAGCTATCTTCCCTTGTTCATAGCATTCCCAAACACAAGATACTAATCATTGAAGACTTGAATGTTCAAATAGGGATAGACAAAACTTACAAATTCTGCTTACACAACTCGTTAAACAGAAATAAGGTATATCTAACAGACTAACCTGTCTAAATACTAAATTCCAAAAAAGGGAGGGAAAATTATGGATCTACATCTACCCAAATAACCCTAAAGCACAGATAGATTATATCCTAATAAACAAGAAGTGAATGAATAGTTCTGTGAACTATTAGGCATACTCCTCATTTGAAGGAGTATCATCTGATTACAGAATTGTCATAGTAAAGATACACTAGAGTCTATGCAGAAATAAAATAGAACCAGTCTAAACCACAGGATATGACTGATCCTCACTTACCAAGAGAGATATTAGCAATAAATATACTGCAACTGTATGAAACAAATTCAGTACTCTTCAGGAGATGTCTGAAACATATAATGAATGAAGAATGCAAAAGCTTTGTCAATACCCCGTGGAAGCAGCAGCTGAATGCATACCAACCAAACCTAAAACTTGACATTGTTCCATAGGAGACACTAGCAGTTTGGAAAAAAATGAGATACTGTGAAAAAATGTTCTAATGTAATAACAACTAATGCCATTTAAGAAGGCATAAACAACTAATGCCACTTAAGAAGGCATAAAGAGAACTAACACTTACCAAAAAGAACAAAAATACATTGAAGTTCAGATCAATAAGATAAAAACTTGATAGAAGATAGACAATCATGAATAGTGTGGCAGACAGTAAATGAAGTGAGCAAAAGAAAGAGCACTTCCAAGAGCAAAACTAAAAGCTACCAGCCAAAAAGAACATTTCAAGAATCTGCTTTGAAACTCCCTTAAAGTTGTTATCTGCGAAGGAATGGAATCACAGAGTTGGTGGTGGAGTAGGAGTTGTGCCGATGATAGGCCAGGTGTTTCGGTACTGCAAGATGGCCTGGACAACATTGTCATTGTCCAAGAAGAACTCGAATGAAGTAATTGAAAAATTTTAAAAACAGGAAAACTGCTGGCCTTGACAAAAGATCCCCAAAAGTATGGAAGACAAAGAAATTTAATGACTTACTAAGATTTTGTAATGCCGTATATAAACAGAACACAATAGAGGGATGGACAAAAGGCTACATCCTCTCCTTCCCTTAGAAAGGTTACCTGGGAATCACCAAAAACTACAGACATAACTCTTATATATCAGCTAATGTTTATAATGCTCTATTTCAAAATCGCATTGAACCTGAAATTGAGAAAGTTCTTAGGAAAAATTAGAGGAATTTTTGAGAAAACTATCTGCAACCTCACAGATTGTAAAAATTTGTTGAATCATCGGAGTCCATGCTAAAAATCGTGAGGCAACACTATTGTTCGTAGATTTCTCCAAGGCATTTAATTCCATCCACAAAAGAAAGATTGAGCAAATACTTCTAGCTTATGGTCTCCCTAAAGAAACTGTTACATAATGATGCTCTATTAAAATATGAAAATCAATGTGCAAACAAATGTACTCTAACTCTTTTAAAAATAGTTAGATACTATTCACTTACAAATCATACCCACTGACATGATCACAACTCCACTGTATAATGTTTGTCATTTTTCTAGATTAATAGACTGAATATTTATGGTTGTGATGATGAAGATAAGAACTGGTTGTGCCATTTTTGACACAAAATTTGTCTTTAGTAAGTTTCAAAACTATATCAATTTTTCTGAAAAAAAGATTCTGAGTAGACCAGAATTAATGGAAGCCATTTCAAACTGACTTTATTGAAAGTTTAGTGATTTTATTTTTGTGTGTTCTTGCAAAAAAAGTTTATAATTTTCCAGTATCTTCTTGGTATTAGTATCATGGGGAAAAGACCTTTACTCTCTATTTATGAGCCATAACTAAAAGAATCACTTGATCACTAAGCAATTATTTATATATATATATATATATATATATATTTTATCAACCATCACACTATTATTCTCTTTTTCTTTCAATGTGTAATTACTTCTCCCCCAAGAGACTGCAAATGAATCATTTTATTCACTATATATTTAACAGTATTAAAAAAAAGTCCAGCTATGTACTAGATATCCTATATTTGTTCAAGCATGCAGGGTGTTTAAAAAATGATGCGACTCTCATTTTGACAATTTTTATTTTAAAGAAGAAAAAAAAAAATTAATGAGTCTGTATATAAATAACGAATTTGATACTTCTACATTAAACCATTTGGCTGTGTCTTATTCATCTGTGACATTTATATATAGGATGATTGTATGTTCATCCTTGGAAAACAAAGGAATGGATGTTTGAATGAAGCCTATGTATAATTCAATCGTGTCCTATGTGAATCTCTCTCTCGCTCTCTCATATTTACCGATCCCTCTGCATGAGCAGGATGTGACACTAGTTCACTTTTTAGCAGGGTTTAACAGGTTTGAATTCAGAGTTTATTTTCTTTATCAGTTGTCATGCCAAAGATAAAGAGCCCAGTCTTTCCTTCTACTCATAGCTGGAGGGAGAATATTTGAATTTATACTTTTCCCTAGGGTATCAGTGCTGTTGTGAAATGTAAACAACCTCATTCAGGATTTAAACTTGGATTGCTGTGTCCGTTTCCTACAATGAATATATATATATATATATATATATATATATGTGTGTGTGTGTGTGTGTGTGTGTGTGTGTGTATGTATATATATATATATATATATACACACACACACACACACGATTGTTAAAATTTGTTTCTCTGTCCAAGAATCATGGTTAGTTTGAAGGATCTGATATTTTGGATGGATATTGACTTCACCTCAGATTTCAATATAGACCATTCAAACTTGACCTTTGAAGGTTACTGTGGAGAGATGTCATCAGATAGCAAATATGTCATTTTTTGGCCAATTGGAATGAGATAATGTTTGATATGAAAATGTTTTTTTATCTAAATGGTGGGACAGATGAGATCAGATCTGTGTTCTTGATATGTTGGATATTGATGAGAAAGTAATGAAAAAGGACTCCATGTATTTGTAAGAGACAGAAAAAAATTGTTTACAAAGAGGCTCTCAGAAACTAATCAGAATTTTTTTTATTTACAACTCTCTTTACTGTGTATTTATAATGCTTGTTTTGTATCTTTAGAATCTTGCTAAAATGTCAGAATTATTTGCTGAAAATATAGTTTTCATTTTTTCCCCCTTGAATGTTGCATAGTTCCATGTATGTGTCTGTTGAAAGAAATTTTTTACCCATTTTTGCCTATTACTCATCAACTGTTGGTTCAACATAGATATTTCTCAAGTTTTTATGGATATCAATGGCATCTTTGGTCAAGAACTTTGACTGCTCTTTGTTTGTGCTTCATAGCCATGGTTATACAAGACCTGAGACTGGCCTGTCAGTGGAGTTTGGAATACACTGACTGGTTATCCCATGCAGAGGGGGTAAGACCCACAAACATACATGCATGTCTTGAGTGTGACACTGATCGGCATCTTGTAGTAAGGCTCTATTTCTGGAGCTCAGAGGAGTGGATCGTACCCCTTTATTGCCATAACTCCCTGGTCCACTCTGACCAAGAGTAGTAGTAGTATCTGTTTTGATCTTGTCTATGGATGCAAATTATTTGTAGTAGACTGGAATACTGATATCACACAACTGTTTGCAAAATCCTAAAGAAACAAGACAAAAAATGTGAATACACAATGTATACAACTGATCTAAAGGCATAAAATAACCTTAGATGGGTTGATATGCCATTAAAATCAACCAATCAATACAACACCTGAAAATATATCCATTATATCTGTTGTGGATTAAGAATTACTTTATCTGCTTGTGTACAGCCTTCATATTTGGCTTAAGTTTTGAGAAAATGGCAAACAGGCATTAATTTTATTACAACTATTGTGTATAAAATACATATTGAAGGAAGATTTTATTAATTTTTTTTCTTCCTTGAAGACACATGGTCACCAGAATTAAGCTAAATTGAACTTGATCAATGATTAGATAATGACATCTTTACAATTCCAGTACTGTAATCCTTTAATCTTGGAACAGTCAGTCTGGGGGTTGGGAAAGCATAACTAGTAGAATCAATGTAGCAGGTGATGGCTCTATCCTGGGAATGGCCAAATGAGAGAAGGAACCACTTTTTATTTGTGTTTCATTCAGTTGATGGAATACTTTATCTTGGCCCACCTTTCAGCGATTTTCTAAATCTAATTGAGATGCAATGACTAAGCGGCTGTACTCATTTGGTTCTGCAGACTTATCTCTGGATGACACTTTCACTCGCAGAAATGAACTACTATAAAGACTTGGGTTTCTTTCTCTTCTCATCTAACATGCACGGCTCTTAAAAGAAAAAAAAAAAAGTATTCTGGCATCTTTGAGATTAGATGCATTTAAGTTAGAAACATTAATTTCTTCCTTTGAGCATAGGATTTTTTTATTTTAATTTTTTTTTTTTTTTTTTTTTTTTTTTTTTTTTTTTTTTTTTTTTTTTGTGGTAGGGTTTTCACACCAGTAATGACTGATGGCTTTCACTGGAGATAAAGTGATAACAAGTCTATTTGATACACCTGGATTCTCTTTTCCATATTCTTGCTAATTTTTAGTACTGTTATTTGGATGTCCTTGGTCCTTTCTCATTTTCCCAGGTATTCCAGTCTCTTTGGGACTATTTCCAGAGCTCTAACCACAATTGTCAGTGATGTCATTTTTGTTCCATAAATTCTTTTCAGTTATAATTATCTAGCAAACCCTTCTCTAATTTTATAAATTTTAGTTGAATGTTGGTTGCAGAAATAAACTTTAAATGTCAACTTTTTTTAAAAATACTTTATAATTTTATTCAGACTTATTTTCAAATGTTTTAATGCTTTTAAATTTTATAAATCTAGTCAATTTTTACTGCTTTTCATATTTACCAAATATAGTTTCATGTTGCACATAATTAAATGTGAGGCTGGAAGATTATAGTTCATTGATCTTCTAATTAGTCAGGAGTTGCTTGCTCTCAAAAATTTCAGATTAAATTTTTACTTTAATAGGTTAAGTGTTGGTTAAAGTATTTTTTAAAATTTTATTTTAACACTTGTAATATTTTGGTTTTTCTTAGACAAAACAACGATTAGATGTCTATCTGCCTTGAGCCCCCTCTTGTCTATTTGCCTTGGGCCCCTGTTTGTCATATATCGACATCTTTGCACAAAGTTTAGAAATTTTCTTTAATGATTCTTCCACTGTACCTACCTACCTACCTACCTCTTTCACTTAGTGTATTTCTTATTTTCAGCAAATTAAGTTTACTTTTTGCCTGAGTCTGTTCTTATAAAGTAAGAACTCTTCATTGTTTTAAGCATATACTGTTAACACGAGTTTTCTTCATTAGATGTTGTTTTTTTTATTAAATGTATAAATTGACATGGTCTTTTGTTTCACAAGTCCAGATTATCAAGATATTATTATCATTTGTAACCTGTATTTTAATTTAGAAAAATTTGATACTAAGATATTTCATAATTTTTATTCTTTCCATTAAAGTGGAGATTAAGGGGACTTCTAAAATAGAAGCTGTTTGTGAATTGATAAGGTTGGCCATAATTGGTGTAAAAGTCATTAAGATAAAGTGAAGTAGGAAGTTACTTCAATTATAGAACCTTGGCTTTGGATTATAGGGCAGGTTAAGATCTGGGATTGTCTATCAGAGCTGAATTATTCAAAATACCAACTAAATTTGACAAAGAAAAATTAATAAGAGATACATCTAATCCATAAAAGTATTTACATTTAGTATATGAAATATATATGCAAATGTAACAACTATTATGGGACAGATATTTTTTTTTTTTTAAAATTGGACCTCTTAACACATATGCATTATGATTTTAATAATTGATTGGTTTAGTTTTTTTGCTTAATGACATATAAACCTTTGTAGATCAATTAATACCAAAGCCTCCTTTGTAGTGGTACTATTTAACCCATAGCTGGTTGGGGAGGGATAAGGGGGATTCATTTTTTTCATTGCTTTTAAAACAAAATGTTTACAGTGTTAAAAACTGGATCAAAAATATTTTGAAATGATTATTGGTCATTGTTGAATAAACAGTAATGTTAAGTTTACACAGATTTTTTGTTGATGGCTCAAAAGTCAACATGATTGTGTGATTGGAGTTCAAACTTGCTTACTATCATGTTGCAATCCAACATGTTTGCCACTATGCTATAGGCCCCTCCCTTTAATTTTAATTAAAGTACCAAAATTGAAATAAGATTTTTTTTTAAAGTTTCTCAAATAATATTAGTATTGGTCATTAATTATATTTCTAAGGTGAGTCAAAAGTTATGCAATATCTTGGTAAGTTGAGGCACAATTTGGCAACTCTGGATGCTAAGGTCATGAAGATGATGAACCACACTGGACTGTGAGGTGTCAAGCTCAACTGATATTCTGTGCTACTATTGCAGAGCCGATAAGAACGTCGACCCTGCAAATGATTTATAAGGTTAAGCGTGTGAGTAATGACAGCCAAAAGACAATGAAGGAAACAAAGGCGAGGTAACAAATATAACAATTTATTTGTCATATTTACAAGGGCATATGTAAAGTTCATAGATAGGTGCAGCTAGACTTTTGATGCAGGTAGCTGATGTTGGTCGAGTCGTAGAGGTGCAGCTGGACGTTCGATGCGGGTAGCTGCTGTTGGTCGTGGTTGGAAGGTCGATGTCCCATTTTTTTGATCATGCGTTGGGTTAACCAGGGGTGTCGATGTGGTTGCTAGCCTGTACAGCGAGTCGTATGTGGGCTAGATCCTGCAATGCTAGAGCACATTGTCATTGGGGTCGGCAGTCCATACAGCGAGTCGTACATGGACTAGATGCTGCATTGCTGGAGCGTGTCGTGGTTGAAGTTAGTGTTGGCAGCTTGGTTGCGTAGAGTCTAGCGGGTGAGGTGACTAACACTTAACCATGTCTTAGAACTGCGAACCAAGTGAACGGACAGGGTAACCATGGCTAAGGTTTGCCATGCCTTAGCACATGTGAAATTGAACGAGCGAATCGGTGAGGCTAAAACTTTGTCGTGCCCCTAACTGTGCGGATGTATTGGAAACGGTAGCTAAGGCTTTGCATGCCAAAGCTGTGTGGATGTATTGGAGATGGTAGCTAAGGCTTTTCCGTGCCAAAGCTGTGCAGATGTATCAGAGACAGTAGCTAAGGCTATGCCATGCCAAAGCTATGCGGACTTATTGGGGGAACAGGCCGGGAGGCCATGGCTAAGATTGATATCTTAGATAGGGAAGCGGTAGCTAAAGGCTAACCTGTGCCTTCAGCGCTACGCAACCGAATGGTCAAGACCGGATGATCTTAGAGTCCTCTTTGTGTGTCCCTCCAGGCCGTCTGCTCCGACGAGTCAGTAAGGACCATCAGAGATCCTCCAACCCACAGAAGGAGACCTCTAATGTTCCTTAAAAGGACTTTTTTTTGGATATCTAGGTGATGGAAGGCAAATGCAACCATGAGAAGTGGGACTCAGCCTTAAAGTAAGGCGAATGTGAACGTCAGGTGTCGGATTCAGCTTTGGGGAGCCTCACTCTGAGAGCGGGCTCCTGAGAGCTTTGTAAAACAATCTCTTTTTTTTTTTTTTTTCATCACCAGTGCCTTGTTTATATAAAGGGAATGCTATGTCACACTGCAGGGCTATGTAGACACAAAGTTCGTCTATTAAAAATGGGCGTAGAAATAAAGTCCTTCTTTAGCTGATATAGGCTACCGAAGATAATTTATTCCATTTTAATAGTTACTTTTGGCAGATGTATTCTGTAAATGTTATAAAATGAAATTTATTCCCTTTTTGTTGCTGTAACCGCAGGTCAGGGTCATAAGAGGCTTCGTCATTTCTGGCTGTACTCTAATGTAATTTTTCTAGGCATGTATGTAATCTGATCTGTTTACGTTTGTGAACAGGTCACAACACTACTTGCTGGATTTGCTTCTATGGTTTAGAGCACAGCCCTTGAGTTCACAGCTTTTAGTGTACTTGACCTTGCCTGGTCTTGAGTCCTGAGTGAAATTTCTTGAACCATCTGGTTACTGTATTGTGATCAACAACACCTTTTTCTTTTGCATCACAAATTTTAGTTACTCTACGGCATTATACTTAAGTAGTTTGTACTGGGCCATAAGTTACCGAATTAGACTGTAGCATATTCATCTGTGTGGCTTTTAAATAACACACAGAGGAGAGCAATGCACAATGTGTCAGTGCACCCATTACCAAGATACTACCAATCACAGTGGGTACCTACCATTAGAGTTGGGCGCTTTGGCAATTAATATTTCAGTATCGGTTTCATTTCTTTTTTCCTTTGATATCGTGGTTTTTGATTCAGTTTTTGATTGAGTATTTTTGCTTTCTAAGGACGCCATTCATTTTCTTGTGTAATGATAGTATTTCCAGTCGATATCTGATTTTGTTTGAGATTGACAAATTAGCAATTTAGTCCATTCAACTTGCAATTTCGCATGTATTTCTAATCCAATCTTTAAAATATTTATATGGCTGGAAATAAAATAGAATAATCTTTCTAAATAAAATAAAATCTGACATTAAGGCAAAACTGGCAACTATTTTTTTATTTTTACTCGCTATTTTGTTGTTAACTTAATTTTACCACAAAATGTATTTTAAAAACTGAAACAAATAGATTTCAGACATCATGTCGTTTTTTTGGTTTTTTTTCCTGTTTGAAAATATTCTATGATTTCCAAGTGTTATATCTGTCTTATTTACTTTTTTCTTCATTTCTTTTTGTAAACAAATAGATTTCACATTTATTTCCTAAAACTATCCAATTAGATGTTTTTATCATATTTTTGTTCTATCTTTTCCTCTTATATTAGTATAAATGTTGATAAGATTTAATTTTATTAAAATCTGAGAGTCTTTTTCAGCAATGTTTCCTTGGATATGGTCACTGAGTAGTGATAAGTGCTAAACCGAATGATTTTAGGTTCGTAAAAGATTTCAATGCGGCCTCATGGTGTGAAGATGAAACCAAAAAAGTCAGTTTTTTGCTTAAACCGCCCATATCTACCTACCATAACTCAAACTGCTTCAGTCATGTGATAAACATGATACAAACTTACATGTTCAAAAATATTGCAAAACTTTTTACTCACTAATGTATTATCATTCATTTTAGTGATCATGGAAATTTTCATCATTTTTTCGTTAATCTCATGATTTTATTTATTTATTTATTTTTTTTCTCTAAAATTACTAATATGAACAGTTACAGTGATTCAGAGAAGTAATTGATTTTTGTCTATATCTGTGTTATTGCATATTTCAAATTCATGTTGAATAGCAGTTTAAGAAAATCAACAAGCAATCAAATGTGTCTGTTGTGGCCAGAATTGAATGTTTACATTAATAATTATTTGCAATCAAATATAATTTGATTATATGTACAAATAGTTGAGTAAAGCAAAACAATAATAATTTTTAAAAAAATTATATCAATTGCTGACCAAAAAGTAGTGATTATATCTTTAAATTGCTCTACCTGCTGCTTATCTCTGTATCATTATCACTTTGGATTTGTACAAAATATTTGTAATATCTATTTTTAATGAATACTCTTATACCTGAGCAATCATTTAAACATTTTAATATTATTTAGCAAATGTTTTATTTGATCGTCTATCATCACATCACTTATAGATTACTAGAACTATAACCATCAAATTTTCTTGAGTTACTTAGAGGATCTCAGCATATTAGTTTTTGAACTTTAAAAGATTTTTTTGTGAGTTTGAGTTAGAATATAAGTATGATGTCAAACTGGATCCTTGCTTTGTGCTCATGGGGTTAGCTAAACCAAACCTTTAGATTTTTGCTTTAGCCAATGGTCTGGAAGACAGGGGGGTTCAATCCCAAGTCGAGTCATACCAAAGACTCAAAAAATGGTACCTAATGCCGCCTTGCTTAGCACTCAGCATTATAAGGTGGAGATCAAGGTTAAAAGGAAGCAATCCAGGGAATGGAGTTGCACCCTACCCTACACCTTGGTGTAGTAGCTATTGAAAAGGGAGCCTTCAAGCCATCCTTGACTATAGTTGTCAACTTTTTTTTTTTTTTTTTACAATTATATAGAGTATGCATCTGTTAAAATATCTTGCTCATAACATTAGTTTCTGGCTATGACCTTTATTCATCATCTTTTTTTCTAGTTGGAATTACTTGACTTTAAAAAAATGTATTAAATTTATGCTTTAAATGCACATTTTTGTAAAATATTATGTAATAAATTCTGAGTCTAAAATCAAATTTTATAGCAGATTAACATTTTCCCCCTTGTTTATTATATATGTGATGAACAGATGAGAAGAAATGTTTGTTGAATTGAAAAGTACTCAAATGCTGACTAGAAGAGCAAGATAAAACCCAAAAGAAATTAAAATCACATCTCTTTAGAATGGTCACATTATTAAAAAAATTTTGTATTAACTAGGATGAAATCATCAAATGAACCAAAGACAGGTAAAACAAACATCTGTTGATTATATCCCAGTTGATACCTAACACTTTTAGTAATGAGACTATTATAAAAAGAGGTGAGATTTTAATATCTTATATTATTTTACTTGCAATATATAAACAATGATATCGTCTACAGCAGCATATAAGATCTATCACTAAAACACTCAAGAGAACTTTTTACTGTCTCAAGCAAACTTAATTTGTTGTTGGATCCACTGAAGTAAATGAATAGAAGTGATGCAATTGTCTTTTTCTACATTAGTCTTCAGTTGAACCCTAAATTTTTTTTTTCATTGCTTTTAAAACAAAATGTTTACAGATGTTAAAAACTGGATCAAAAATATTTTAAAATGATTATTGGTCATTATTGAATAAACAGTAATGTTAAGTTTACACAGATTTTTTGTTGATGGCTCAAAACAGCTCTGACATATTTTTGCTTCTCATAGTTAAAATCATTCTCTTTTTAAGTTGTTGGGTGGGAGATCATGAGTATTTTTGTTAGTGTTCAGAGTTGTTCACTGATGCAATGTTTAATGAAAAAGGAAAAAAAAAAAATTTAGAAAAGTACCTTTTAGATATTGCCGGATGATGATGAATTTGATGGTGACTTTGTGATCACTCTCCCCAATCTTACTGAAGATGCATAGACAGCACTTGATGTAAGGTAATTAATCAGGAATGATAACTTTTTGCTTGTTATCAGGTATTGTGGAGGTAGGGGAGGATATGTACAAGATTATCTGGATATAAATATAACCAAGAAGAAGTGGTGATAGAACTTTGATTATAAAGGCCAGTCAATATGGAATGAATAGAAGAAAGAGGAGTATGGAGAGAGTGATGAACAGTTATTTTTGAAAAAAAATTTATCACTGCAGGTGTCTTTATCACCCCCTCCTCCCATCACATCATTAATAGAAAATAAAAGAATTGAAATTTTCTTACATTGTTTATGCAAATTATACTCTTTTCCTATCATCTTAGCAATATTGATATCCTATAGTTGAAAGTGTAATGATACGATTCTTATTGATTATTTAAACCTTTCCGTCTTATATTGTTGTCTTCTAACATTACTCACATTTAAGCTATAAAATGATCTTAGTTACCTGTGTCCTACCGCTTAACATATATAGTTTTTAGTGGTCTTTTGATTATCAATCAGAACAAGAGAATAGTTGGTCTATTCTGTTTTAATTTAAAAAATAAGCTATGATTGCGATGTGTATATTGTAATAATTAGAAATACAATGATTCACCAGTGTATTGGTATATAAAGATATTATTCAATTTGACAGTACAGCAGTATATAATGTTCCCTTAATAAGACTAATGATTTTTTTTCTGTTTAAGCTTGAAAATTTTAAATATTTTTTCTTATTGGATCTGAAGTCCTGTTAAAAGATATTTTAGAGTCTTTGATTTTTATCAATGCTCTTAACAGGATGGAAATAAATTTATTATCCTAATATGACCGAATATTGTTTGTTTTTTTTTTTTGTTTTTTTTCTTGAAATATTATTTGCTCTGTGAATTTATTTACATTGAGCTCTTTACCAGGAATATTTGAATATTCGAAATTTAAATTATTTGTCCTGACAGAATTGTTCCCTACTCTGGATTTACTGGATTGAAGAATACCTCATAATATATATATTTTTACTAAAAAGACCAAATCCTTAATTTTTTTTTCCTATCATGAATTACAAAGAACTGTTTCAAAGTTTTATTATTTTGAAGTCAATAAACATTAAGGTACTTATATTTTGGGAACAGGTTTCTCTCTGGGATTTCTTCAAATAGATCTTGTATCACTATCATGAATTGCATATTGTGATAGAATAGTGTTGCAGTTCTCATAATAATGATGGGAGAGAGCAGATCATCATAAATGTATTATGTCTCTGTTGTTGGTATTCTTTCGTAAAGCTCAATAGCTATGAGTCAGCACTCGCTTACGTAAAGGCGATGAGTTACGAGTTGAAGTGAGATTATATGGACATTGGGGCATTCCATTATTTGCAAGTGGCTAAGTCTGTTCTCTGGGCAGTGATTGGCTGCTGGCCCAGTGAATGGGTATAAAGTAAGTAAAGTTGGCAGCTGTAGTCAAGGGTGACCTGAAGGCTCCCTTTTCGATAGCTACTACACCAAGATGTAGGGGAGGGTACTATTCCTTTCCCTGGATTGTTGCACTTTACCCTTGATCTGTACCTTAAAATGCTGAGTGTTAAGCAAGGAGGCATCAAGTACCATTTTTTTAAGTATTTGGTATGACTCGATGTAGGATTGAACCCAGGTCTCCCGGGTCATTGGTGAACACTCCAACCATCATGCCAATACCGGCTTGCTTCAGTCATGTTATGGGCTCAGTGTTGAGTTACCTCCTGTTTTATTTTTTGTCTGCCAGCCAGACACTAGCTGGGGCTGCTGAGCCGGTGTCGGTAAGTGTTGTTATTGTTGTTTTTCTGCACGTTAGAGCAATGACTTCTACATCTGTAACCTGCTTTTTAACTTCTATGAAAATCGGAGCATAGTTTTTTATCATCTTTAGTGTTAATATAGTTTAGGTTTTCAGTTGAACTTTAAAGATTCACTTTTGTGGTTAGATTCATTTTGGAAGCCTTAAATTCTTCCAGATGCTCAGTAAGTTTTATTGTTGCTAACTTATAGTGTTGAAAAATGAAGGAATATACATGAATTTCAGTAAGAATTATGTGCAATTATTTATAGATCTGTATTATGTTATTGACATATACTAAGCTTAACTTTGAACATTCCCAGGCCATGGGTGGGGCCAATGGTGTAGTGTCTAACTTGTTAGACTAACATTGTAGTTGGCAAATTCAAACTTTAGTTATTCTATTAAGTTTATTTTTGCACTTTGAGAAAGGTATGAACCCCCTTATCCGTCCCAGCTATTGATTAAATAGCACCACGACTGTTCTTTTACAAGGATTAACCCACAAAAGTTGATATGCCATTGAATAAAGACACTAAACCATAAGTGAGAAGCATCCATTGAGGATTGAACTTACTACTGCTGTAATAGTGAGATTATGGTGAGTAATATACTTATCTAGTTTTACATTATAGTGTGAGTAAAATTATTAGCTTTGTTTCAGGAGACTTCCTCCACAGAAGGGGAATGCTGAAGGAACTTAGTAATTTTTGTCCCTACTCTGTAGAAGTTTAACTTGCCCATACAGAACCAACCATGTCACATTTTGACCTGCTGTGGAATTGGGGGGACCAACTCAATACTTACTCAATCGTGAGGCACCTCTTATTTATATTAGATATTATATGTGATTGAGGTAATAAAACCGTTTCCCCCCCATTTATTAGTCTAGTTTGCTGGTGTTTTCATCTGTACTCTTTAAACTTTCATTGTCAGAATATGGTTGGTAGAAATAAAATTTGAAATATTTTCCTAGGTTCTAATATAGTGATGTTTATAGCCACACACAAACTTAAAGCCTTTGTTTTTCAAACCTGAAATATAAAATTCATATTATAGATAATTGCCAAACTTAGTCTGGCACAAGGTTATAATTATGGGATACCCATTGAATTCTAAACTAGCAATAATTTACAATATACTGTTCTATGGAAGACATCTTAACAATGTTTATATTTATTAAAAATTAACCTTTGAGTGAAGTAATAACAATCTAAAATATTTCTGTATCAATTAAGTGTACTATTTTTTTTCATACACACAAATGTTTTACTGCAAATCTTATTTCATCTATATAACTAAATACTATCTATGACTCCAATATATTATTACTGTTTATATATCATATATTCTCTGCAATATTCAGTTATATTGTTTTAGATATTTTAATGTCTGGTACAAATATTGAGAATTTATCAGTTCCCACGTTGAGTCATGCCAATGACTCAAAAATAGTACTTGGTGTGGCCTTTGCTTGACATTCAGCATTTAAGGTACAATCCAAATGGAGTAGCGCCCTCCCCTACAACTCTGTGTAGTAGCTATTGAAAAGGGAGCCTTCGGGTCACTCTTGACTAATGTCGCTAACTTTACTTTTACTTATATGTTACTTTAAGAACCTCAAAATTGCTGAAGCTGCTTGCAGAATTAGAGAAGGAAATGAAATAATGATTGTATTTTCTTAAACAAGTTTAAGTATTTTAAAGGTGGCACAAATCCCTTGAAATAAAACTCAGAAGTGAATGATTATTAATTGCTTATTATAATGCTTAAAAAGAATAGAAGAGAGCTTGGTCTCTAGCACTCTAAAACTTTCAGGAGATCTAGAGTCAACAAAAGATTACATATGAAGAACATTATGTAAACATTTAGAACAAAAGAGTTTTTCAAAGGAACCTCATCAAGTGTTAGGTAAAAAAAGAATAACAACTTTTGCCATCATATTTTTCAGTTTGTAGAAGAATTTGAAAATTGATTTTGAGGACTTGATCTTTTTCCCCCAATTACTTAAGCCAGTTAGATTTTTTTTTTAAGTTTTTTTTTTTTAGTCATTAAATCATAGACACCAGCTGCTATATTACTAGAGAGTAAGCTGACTTATAACTGGTGATATATACACATTTTATTTTTTAAGTGAATTTCATTATGTTTACATACTGACTTTTTGCATTAAAAAAAGTGAAAGAAATAGATTCCTGTTTCACTGCAGAGAGAAAAACTTTGACATAAGATCTCAGTCAGTTAATATTTAATATGCAGACAAAATAACATCTGCAAGATTTTTTCATTATCACTGATTGATTGCATTGATTATTATATAAAATTACAAAGCTTCCAACTGTTATAGCCATAAGTCTGATTTAGTTCTTGGATTTATCTCCAGACAGGCAATTGCCATTTTTAAATTACCTTCTGTTATTTTATTTATTTATTTAAAAAAATTTAAAAACTATTTTAGATCATATTAAACTTTGAAGTGAAATACACTTAGAACAAATTTCAAAAACAAATATTTTTTATATACTTTATAAAGTGTAAAATCTCATTGATTAGCCTTTACTCATAACTGAAAAAAAATTCTTTTGCTATAACTCAGTTTTAGTGAGAAATATTTCTTTATGTAATAGTTTTATTAAAATAGAAGGCAACATTTCTGAATGATTCTAAAGCTTTATTAACGTTTGAATAAGCCTAAAATTATTTAATTTCTGTATTTTTAGTGTTAGACTTATACATATATAAAACATTGTGCATATAATATATCATTTATTACAAACTTCAAAAATAATATATTCCGATCCTTGGCAGTAATGATATTGGTTCTAAACACAGTGAACAGATACTCTGATCTTAGGCAGAAGATAATCCTATCATTTTTTGACATGTACTAGGCTCCTGCAAATTATAATATATATATTTCAATTGATTGCCTTTTTTAATTAGTTTAAACTAAATTTTTCTTAATTTTAAAATCATGAATTTTATGGAACATGAATCTGAGCAGAGCAAAATGTGTGTTTTAATTAAAAAAACAAAACAAAACTGAAATGTAAATTCATACTTTTAAGGAATCATAATCTTTAAATGGCTAGAAAAAGAAAATTAAGGTTTAGGGTTAGGTAAAATTATTTGGTCTAATGGCTTGTCAACTCTTGTGGGTTATTTCAAATGTCGAATCTTGTTTATGATTTTTTAAATGGTACCGTTTTTAAATGAGCCACAACTCATTTGTTTGTACACAGTTAAATGATTATAAATATTGCTAACTGGGCCATTGGTCTAATGAGTAGTGTTCGCCAATGATCCAGTAGACCAGGTTTTTATTCCAGGTTGAGTCATACCAAAGACTCAAAAAATTGTACTTGATTCTGCCTTGCTTAACACTCAGCATTATAAGGTAAGGATCAAGGGTAAAGTGGAGCAATCCTGGGAATGGAATAGCACCTCAGTGTAGTAGCTATTGAAAAGGGAGCCTTCAGGTCACCCTCGACTACGGTCGCCAACTTTACTTTTTACTTAAATATTGCTATCTAATGCTAATAGTTTTATTCGCCACATTTATGATTTTGAGTATTGCTATTTAATTCTAATGATTCAGTTTAATATTAATTATTTGTTTACACATAGTTAAATGATTTCAATTGTAGTAAATGATTAAACAGTTCTGTTTGTCCATATATAAGATCTACTACGCCAGGTCAGAATGGACCTGAGCATAATGGCAATGAAGGGACGCTCTACATTCTCCAGAGCTCTAGGAATGGAATCTCACCATCAGATCCAGTTTAGTATCATATTCAGGACACTTGGAGGAGTTTTACCCTTCTGCAGTGATGCAGTTGGCATATTCTACAGCCCCAGCCAACTAGGCTTAGAGGTTTACAGTTTGTCGTGCTGTACATCTTGATAGTCCAAAAATATTCCTGTATTCATGGCATATTAGAAATGTAAAATAAACTGGAAATGTATATCTAATCGTAACTTTTGCCTCCCCACTTTTTAAAACTATTAATAAAGTGTAGAGAAGCTTAATAATATCATATATAAACAGACTACATTAAAGGTTTATGAAGTAATCTCTCACTTGAGAGTTAGAAAGCATGGCCTCTTCTACTTTTCAATTCAAATGACAAAACCTCTTTTTTTTAAAGGCTCATTATAATTCACCAAATGGTTTCAACTCAATTGGCAGGGGCTGTGGAATAAAAAAACTGCATCTCTGCAAAGGAGTAAGACCTCTCTCCCAATGAGTGTCCTGGATATGACACTAAATCATCTGATGGTAAGGCTCCAGTCTTGGAGCACTTTTTCATTGCCATTGTTTCCTGCTTCATTCTGACCTGGAGTGCTATTACCTGTTAGGATCCCAACACCTGTTAGGATCCCAACTCTAGATCAAATAGAACTATTTAACCATTTAATTGTGTGCAACCTAATGATTGATGTTAAATTGTTAGCATTATGTAGTGATTCTTAAAACCATTTAACTGTGCAAATAAAACTATTGGTGTTAGATTGCAATGCTTGAAGCCATTTAACTCTGTGCAAACAAATAATTAATACTAAATAGAATTATTCATGTTAAACAGGCATAATTGAAACCATTTGTGTGCAAAAACTGAGCCATTGGTATTGCATAGCAATTCTTGTAACCATTTGATTTAGTGCAAATAAATGAATAATGTAGAATAGAATTATTAGTGTTTTAATAGTAATACTTGAAACATTTAACTGTGAAGAAATAAAGCTATTAGTATAAGCAATACTTGAAACCACTTCATTTTGTGCAAACCAAGATTAATGCTAAGTAGAATTATTAGTGTTTGTTTGCAGTACTTAAAACCATCTGTGCAAACAATAGTAATGTTTTTATGCAAACAAATTAACTCTAACTCATTCAATAAGATCACCTCCAAGATTTCAAGTCATCTATGTATAACTATTTAAGTGTGCCAACAAATGAGTGCTGGCTCATTAAAAATGTTACCTACAAACTGTTCATTTACAACTCATATTTAATATATAAGTATAAACAGGAATTTGTATTAAATAACCTATAATCGTTGATATGCCATAAAACCCGACCAACCAAATGCTTTTTTGTTTAACAGTATACTATTAAATGGTAAGCAGATGTCTTTGCTAGTATTTGTTCTTTGTCCAAACTCTAAAGTGACTGTCATTTCTGTTCAGATGATGAAATGGAATAGACAAACATTTATTTTTCTATCTTCCCTCTTTATCACTGGTCTCCATCAAAGATAGGCCTTGTGAGGCTTCAAGTCATCTTTAGTACATCAGCCTAAATGAGTTATGTAAAAGCTAAAGCTCCAAATTTCTCAAATACGTCTCTCAGATTTGTTTGCCACTAATGCAAAAATCCAGTTTTCTGTGTTCATATTAACCAATTGAAATTGATATTGTCATTAGATCTTTCAGTTTTGGTTTACATATCTTAGCTGAGGTGATACCTGCCACAATCACTAAAACCAGTAAATTATCAAGCAGGTGTCAAAATTGGCTAAATGTATTCTCATTTATTAGTTTATAATAAAGTGTAATGTAATATATGTATCTGTGGAAACTACCAAGTCAGAAATCAATTATGATCCTACTTTTTCCTGGTTACCAGAAAATGTTTACTCTTTATAATATAAGCCATTGTAACAGCATTAACTTTTAAGTCCTTACAAAAACATAATTCGCTGTTAATAGTTTAAAATATCCATTGAATTTGTTTCTTTCTTAAAGAATAAAGCAAGTCCACTCAAATATTTGAATTAATAATTACTTTTTATTTCACACACATATAATATGCATTTGCTATGACCTTTATTCAATTAATCCAATAATGACTTCATTAGGAAAAAATCTTCATCTATCATGGTGTATGGGAATTTTTACTTTCTTTTAAATTCTTTAGTTAATATTGAATTATTTTAGTGTTTTTTTTTGTTTTTTTTTTTAATTTTTTTATCTAAATAGTTCTAGAGTTTACATTTTTAAATAAAGTAGAAGAGATTGTTTTTTTTTTTTTTTGTTTTATTTATATATATATATATCACTTTTTTTTTTTTTTTTTTTTTTACTCTGGATTTTCAAGCATGGTTAGAACTATTACAATTCCATGCAATTTGGTACTGAAAAAAAAAAGCTCTGTTGCAAACTACCTGAAATATATCAACTGTACTTCAAAAACTCTTTTCCTTTAGATTTTTGAATATTTTTTTGTTAGAAAGCAGGTAAACAATTGATTTTTTTTTCTATAAAATTTAATCAATTTCTCTAACCTGGCAATATTGTCTATTTAGTTTGGCAGCTTGACCATACTGTGGTTTAGTGAGCTAATCTTTGAAGGCCATTTTTAGAGTTATATTCTCTTGTAACCATTGTTTAAAGTAAACTCATTGAGTATCTTGATTATTGAAAATAAAATTCACTGTATTATAAATGCTATTCATTTTATGTGTTATACAAGCCTTCTAAAAGATTTAGTATGGTATAAATTTACCATACTTTTTTTTCTTCTCAAAAATTAGTCTTGAAAATTTACCTTCTGTTCAACATGCCAAATAATTGTTTCTATTTTATTTGATTAAACAAAATTTTTAAAGTCAGAATTGTGGATTCTGTTTTGAAGTCTGTACCCTTAATGCTAAGTACATACTTGTTGATTTAATGGTACTGGATAAAAATCTTTACTTTGATTTTTAATTTAGAATTTTTAAGATATTAATTACTAAATGATTTGTATGACCAATACCAATTAAAAAATCACAGCAGTAGCTCCAAAAGCCAACTTCTCTCGAGGCAAAAAATTACAAAATAGATCTTTAAGAAGAACAGTATTTTTTTCCTTACACATTGCACTAAAAAGTTTGCATGACTCAAAATCCTCCCTGTTCAGTATGGCTAAACAGGTTTCTTTTCATCTTGTTGATAAAATACAATAAATGAAAATTTGATATTTTGAAAATTCAAAAATTAATAGTGGTCCATTTTTTTAAGCCATATTGAAGTCTGTGTTGAAAAAGGCCTCATTTTGATTTCAATCTCTTTATGTAGCCAAAAATAGATGAATCATTACAGATGCTAAAGATATTCTATGACTGACAATGCAGTTGAAATTTTGTGCATAAAATTTTATTTTGGTAGTATGTTGGCAGAATATTATTGCTTAACTTGGATTAAACAGTGACTGGTGTATATATATATATATATATATATATATATATATATATATATATATATATATCCCCTAAAAGATAGTAAAATCTCATGTTTTTATAATACTTTAAAGTTTTGTATATCAGATTTTAATTTCTTTTAGGTTTTATTTGGGTCTTCACTATAGATTTAGCAACTGTTTTTAAAAGGAAGATTGTTTAAAAACCTTTAAAACTAAATTAAAATCTGATACATGAAACTATTATAAAAACAAGAGATTTTAATTTCTTTTAAGGTATATATATATTCATGAAACAGTCAACTGTTTTTTTTTCTATAAATTCTTTGATATTTGTATTGTTATATATCAGTCCAACATTTATCTGTATTTGGTGATACATGTTAATCTTATTTACATAAAAATGTTTAAGTGTATTGATACTCAAATCTTAGTAAATAACTTTTTCATCAGATTAAGCCTTAAAATTTCTACTAATTTACAAAAAACAAAGGAAGAAGCTTTAATCTGAAAGATGGAAATAAAGAATCTTTTACTGCTTCCCTTTTCCCAACCTCTTCAGTTTCATTGTTGCATTTGCCATATTCAATTTGTTATGTGTAAAGTGAATCTGCTGAAATCTGATCAACCAATAAAATTTAATGATATTCCTTGAAGCTATTTTAACTCTGCTAATCACTGTAACATTTAACTCTGTTTATATTAAGTCTTTTTTTTTTTTTTTTTTTTTTTTTTTTGAGGGAGAAAGGCAAGTGGCATTAAATTACTATTTGTAATTATTAGCCATACTTCCTTTTTCTTATTGGTTTCACTTTCAAGGAATCATTTCATCCAAACAATTATTTCTTAAAAATCCCAAATGAATGTATCTAAATTGTCAATCTCAAATTGTAAAATGTCCTTTTAGCATTTTATAATTTTTTTCTTTTCCACCTTTTTATTTGATTATGGACATCTATATGGGTCATGAATTGCAAAGTACAATTACTTTTTCTTTGAGCTACTATCAGGAGTTAAATTCTTTTTTTATAAAGTTCAAGATAAATTTTTGCCCTCTTACTTTTTATGTTAGAAATATGCTTGTTTCTGTATTTTACTTAAACTATTGCTACCTCTGTTCCATATACACTTAGCATGGTGTAATGGTCACAGAGTTAGGTCCTTGACTGGCTTAGGAATAAACTAAGCCAAATTTGATTGAATGAATAAATAAAACACCAATTCTGTCTATAAGGTTACATTTAGTGTAGAAAATTCATTGACCAGTTTAAAAGCATGGTAAGGATAAGCTGAACATTTTTAGACCTTATTTTTCTGATGCAGGTATCATTGGAAAACAAAAGTTTTTTTAGTTAAACATTGTTCTTAAATGATACCAACCATTGGAAAAGAAAGTCTAAAAAGTTCAGTTTCAGGTTACCCTTAGTATCCTTTTATATGTATAATGAATATTTGTTATTGTTATACAATTATGTGACAAAGTACCTTTCTTTTAACATATCAATTATTAATCATGGTTTGAGATTTTTTAAAAAACTTTTAGCTCTTGAAATGTAACAAAATGAATAAAATCTTCAGTATGAGTTTGAATAAATAAATTCAGAGTAAATTATCTTAAGAATGATAAATTATAAATTGCCATCCTGTTCAAAGAAGGTGAGAGTGAAGAGAGAAAAAGTATCAGAAAAATGTGTTGTGTATGCATTGGTTAAGTTTGGTGTCTCTTTCTCTTATATATATATATATATATATATAGTTTTCCATATGTGACAAATATAATTGTGAATTTATATACTGTTATGTAAATGATTGATATTGACATTTTTTGGTGACTTATCACATTGGTTTGTATTAACCACAATTTCTGATTAAAATTAGCATTCATCAATTAAATTAACACCATGTTTGCTTGAGATGGATAATTAAGGAACATTGCAGAGATTTGATCTCACTTGCTCATAAATATGTGTGAAATATGATGGAAAATATAAAGTCTGAAGCTTTGAATATTTTTGATTAAAAAAGATTTGAAAATGGTGCACAGCTGAGCAATTTAATAAAGTGATAATATCTAGATTTCTAGACAGTGCCAATCTGAAAATTCATTAAACTAGTCTTGATATTTCTTGATCAGCAGTTTCTAGCAAAGCACAGGATTGTACAAGTTCAGCAGCCTCCATACTTAGCAAAACTCCAGCTCCATGTAACTTTTTGTTTCTGAAACTGAAAAGACATTAAACAAAATGCATTAGTACAAATTCACATCAAGAGTGGTGTTTCAAAGGTGCTTCCACCAAAAGAAAACTTACTGGAATAAGTGTCAAATACTAAGAGGACTATGAAAATTAATGTTTTTATTCATTGTTGATTTCTTTAAGTAAATAGTTTCAATCTTGATATTTTCTGAACAAACCTTTGTCTTATATTTATAGTCTGTATGTATGTACATTTTAGGTAAGTTCTCAAAATAAATAATTTACCTGAGGGAATTGTTACTTTTGAGACTATATATCATTTATGTATAGCAGCATGAATATCCTGGCCAACATAGCCGTTTTTAACTAATGGGGATAACTAATTTACATATTCAGCTTCAGAAATTAAATTCTGACAGCTATTTTGTTATTCAGTTCTGATCTGGTCTTTTCAGTTTATAAATAATCATTTTGTTGATGACTTTTATAATTAAATTACCTTGATATTCAAATAAGATTATTTTCTACTTTGAAACTGATAACCTTTCATATCACTGTTTGACTATATCAAGGGAAGAAAGCAACTTGAATTTTTGATATATTTTGGAAAATCTAATCAATCTACAAGTTCATTGGATCTGAGGGGGGAAAAAAAAGACAGGTTAGATTTTTTTTGTGTGTGTGTATATATATATATATATATATATATATATATATATATATCTATATATATATATATATATATATATATATATATATATATATATATATATAGAGAGAGAGAGAGGGATTACTGTAATTTATATTACCTCTTGTCTCCAGTAATTTCAGTTAATAGTGTGAATAATCCTCTAAATTCAATTGAAAAAATCTTTCTAAAGTTTTCTTTATATGCTTTTTTTTTTTTTTTTTTTTAATTTTATCAATCAGAATGTTTGATACACTTTATCATTCTTTCATGTCTTACTTATGCCTATCAAGGAATCTGATACAACAAAAACCTACTTGAACCAAGGTTGGTCTTTAGATCTAAACTATATACTAATTAGTATTTGATATTGTTTTGTGACTAAACAAGTTGTTTTTCTTTGTTGGTCTGTTTGGAGCAGGTGGGGAGGTGTATCTCAAATATTTATTTTTACAAGGCAAGTAAGCCATTTTCAGAAAGATGATTGGTGTCATCACCTCTTCCTTTCCTCATTACCACCTGCCATGACATTTGACCTTGTATTATAATAATCAGACTTTGTAAATATAATGTCTTGCTTATTTTCTATGTCTGTTATGTATAAATGAATGTGCATATATATTAAATGTTTTTTCCTTTTCATTTATAGGTGAGTAATTATTTCCTGCTTTTGGTAAGATAACCAATTTTCTCATTTACCTGATGCTATAATTAAATTTTGTATCATTTCATTTACTCCCCTAATTTATCTTTTTGTAATCAGAGATGCTATCAAGAAACTTGTTCCTTACTTTGTTCCATTTTTAAACATCTAATAACAGTATCTTATTTAAGGTTGTTGAATTTTTTTTTTAAACTTGCAAACTATACTGTATCATACTTTCACATAAAAATCAAATTTTAGCAAAATATACAATCGTCAAACTCTGGCCGAGTATCGATGATTATGGTTCAGTTTTTTATTCAATCAGATTAAATTAATTTGTTGGATTTTTATATAAAATGATGAATTATATGAGGGAGGAATGACTTTAGAATGAAGCAGAACTCATTAAAATTGCTTGTCAAATTATCAAATATATAAAAATATTACTTGTGGTATGCTAGTTTAGAAAGATGAAATAGCTTTTATACTTTTCAGATTTGAAATTAATCAAAATGTTATATTTGACGTTCTTTGAAATATGTATTAAAGGTAAAAAAAAATTTTTTTCCTATTTGTAGAATAAATATTTTTCTATTGGTAAACTCTTTACATGAAATTAATCTGTCCACCTTCCCACAAGGGATGATTCTTACTCAAGGTCTAGTTTAAATGTGGGGCTCTTCTTGTATGTATATGGGTAGTATCAGAAATTGTTGAGTCCTATTGGAATTTCTCTTTTCAGATGCTCCAAGGGTTTACCCTGACTCAACTTCATTAAGGGCAATGAGGTAGTTCAGTCTGGGGAGGACGCCCTCTGGAACTAGATTTATTTGGGCTTTAGGTCACAAGGACTGAACACATAATTGTCACTGCTGTTAACTTTTTTTCCCCTGCTTTATATATACTAAATACAGCTTGAAAACGATTTGAATATAAGTTCATCACATAGATTCATATATAATTGAGGTAGCATAATTCTTATCTGTACAAAAACTGAAATGGCAAGCTAAGTTCAAATGCATTTAGCCCTAATATCCTTGAAAAAGGCATGAATCCACATTCTTGTACTCTCTCATTTTCAGATGTCTTGACGAAAATTATCACTCAGTAACGGGGGGGGGAGTTAAACATGTTAATTTTGATAAAGGGGCAATGATACTCATTATAGCATATAAATGTCAGATCAAGGATTATTTGCTTTTTTTACCATTTAAGACTATAATCTGTTACTTGGAAAGGAGATAGGCAAGTAACTCTTGTTATTCTACAAGATGCCATGAAAAATGACTCATCATGAAATCTCAACAGCTTAATAGATTATTGAACATGTCCATCTGTTGTAAATAATTGTTAGGTCTTGCCCAGAGCAACCTAATTTATTAGGTTTTTCAGAAAACACTGTCTGATTTTTGTATAAACTGTTTAAATTCTAGTATATCATTTTAATGGTAGTTGTATAAAAAATAAATTCATATTCTTAATTATTAAAATGTCTTTGTTAATTTTCTATCACTTCTTTCAAAATTTTATTTTGAAGGTTATATGCCCCTAATTATGAAAACTGAGAAAGTTGTACATTTACTTTTGTTTTGCATGAATTCAAGCTTGGTCATAATTTCGCTTGGCTACATGTTGCCATGATGACACTGCAGAAGCTCAATGACTTGGGATATGAGACTTTGCCACATCCGCCATATTCTCCTTATCTCTCACTCACTAGTGCCTTTTTTATTCTATTTTATTCATTTTTATTATTTTCTCTCAAACATCTGGACACTTTTTGATGCCAAAATACATTCCATTTCAAAGGAGCAGTAGAAACTGCATCTAAATATTTCTTGGCATCTAAAACTTTTAGAGTTTTATCATGCAGGTATAACCTTATTAATAGATAGCAGAAATGCATAGATATTCAGGAATCATTTTTAGACTCCTGAAAACTCTATTTAAATTCTTAAATTTAAGAATACAAGTTTATTCTAAAATCAGACAGTGTTTTCTAAACAACCTAATACCATTATACCATATTATAAAGAAGACTGGCTATGACACAGTGTATAGATAAAATAAGATTTATATCTTTGCAAGCTGTATAAGTATAAATAAGATATTTTATAATTTTATTTACCTATCTGATCATTAAGACGGTCTGTAAATCAAATTCCAGAAATCTTGTTCTGCATATTTTAGAGAATTTTTGAATTATTAGTGTGTGGATAATACTTTCAGTACTCTAACCATTGCACTATGAGGGTTGACTGAAAAGTTACTCTTATGGAATGTGACTAAATGAGGTTTATTTTTCAACACAATCCCCCTCACAGAAAAAACCAAAATGGCTTCCGAAGAAATAGATCTACGACCTCACAAATACTAACCATCCGCAGAATCCTTGAAGGTGTACGGGCAAAGAACCTACAAGCGACATTAATATTTGTCGACTTTACCAAGGCTTTCGACTCCATCCACAGAGGAAAGATGGAACAAATCCTACTAGCGTACGGCATACCTAAAGAAACCGTAGCGGCAATAACGATTCTCTATAGAAACACTAAAGTAAAAGTACGATCACCAGATGGAGACACAGAATACTTCGACATTGTAGCAGGAGTACTACAAGGGGACACGCTGGCTCCGTATCTCTTTATCATTTGTCTAGACTACGTACTTAGAACATCGATTGACAAAATCAAAGAGAATGGCTTCGAACTGACGAAGAAAAGAAGCAGAAGATATCCCGCAACAACAATTACCGACGCCGACTACGCCGATGACATAGCGATACTGGCAAATACACCTGACCAAGCCGAAACACTTCTGCATAGCCTGGAACGAGCAGCAGCAAGCATAGGCCTCCATGTTAATGCACACAAAACGGAATATATGTGCTATAACCAAACGGGGGACATCTCCACTCTAAAAGGAACCCCTCTTAAACTAGTAGACAAATTCACGTACCTAGGAAGCAGCGTCGAATCAACCGAAAAGGACATCGAAACGAGGTTAACGAAAGCATGGACAGCTATCAATAGGCTATCGACTATATGGAAATCAGACCTAACCGATAAAATGAAACGCAGTTTCTTCCAGGCAGCGGTCACATCGATACTGCTATATGGATGCACTACATGGACGCTAACAAAACAGCTGGAGAAGAAACTAGATGGCAATTACACAAGAATGCTGCGTGCAATCCTGAACAAGTCCTGGCAGCAACACCCCACAAGACACCAACTGTACGGCCACCTGCCCCCTATCACGAAAACTATTCAAGTTAGGCGAACCAGACATGCAGGACATTGCTGGAGAAGCAGAGATGAACTCATAAGAGATGTACTCTTATGGATCCCCACACACGGCCGCGCAAAAGCAGGACGACCAGCACGAACGTACATTCAGCAGCTGTGTGAGGATACAGGATGTTGTCCTGAAGACCTGCCTAGGGCGATGAACGATAGGGAGGAGTGGCGAGAGAGGGTCAGGGATATCCGTGCTGCCAGCACGATATGATGATGATGATGAGTTGAAAAAAAAAAGTCAGTAACAACATGATATCATCATATGAAGTTTTCAGGTCACCCTCATATATCTTCAACAGTTTAAAAGTGAAGTATTTACAATTAAATTTTGGTTGATAACTATTTTTACTTGTCTAACTGAAAAATTCTTATTTACTACTACCTTAAATATTTGGAACATGATTTACATATTCATTGCCCTGTGCTGTGAAAGACAGAAACTGAGTCTAGTGCATTGTTTAGCTATTTATCTTGCCTTAAATAAAACTGGAATGGCTTTACATGGGTGTGTCATTGAACATGCCATATGATATACATGTTGACATCATGTGGCAGTGAATGTGTTAAAAACTGGTGATATTTTTTTCTATGTAGCTAAGACAATTGTTCTGTTTGTAGCATTTGCTTGCTGCATTTCATACATGTTTAATTTTTTCCCCCCTCTTCAATGTGGTGGTTGCTTCCATTTTAATACAGTCTTTTAAAAAATTCTCAAAGTCATCTCTGAATATGAAATCAATACTGGTTAATTTTACCCCCAATTTTTTAATTCTTTCTTTAAAAACACTTGAATATCCCCCTTGTAAAAAAAACCCCCCAAAAAACAGAAATAGGTTTTATTTTAAGCACTTGTAGATAATTTTAACATCAATGTCTCACAAATAAGTATTTAAGTTCCAGTGACAGTTCAAAAATAGTAAATCCTGTTGTAATCAGGAGTCGCTTAACAGTCAGAAAGCTTGATCCAGGACACTTTTCATGTATCACTGTCCAGCACAAACGTCTCTAGCTTAGAAATGTCTCCTGAATTGTCTCTTCCAATCAGCTGAATATATTGTCTCCCGCCAACCGCAATACTTGAGTTTGCTTCGAACACTGCGGCTGTCTGTCTTTTTTTATAGGCTTGGACCTTTGCACACGTTTCGTTGGTCTCGTGAGAACCCGAGATCATGAGTTCTTAAAACATGTTAGAGCAGCTATTTTCGCTTTTGCATCCTAGGCACACACGAGCACGTTTTTCCGGGGGTAAGTCCATCTCTCTTTTACAAATCCATTTTTGATAAGAGAATGACAATCCATTTTTCTCTTTTGTTGCATAAACAATTTTATCTATAAAAGTGACGTATCTTAACTTTTCTTTTAAAGAGAAAGAAAATATTGGGGGAAAAATTGTGGAAATTAGACTGGATTTTTCATTATGAATTAAAAACTTCTCAAGTGTTCACATTATTTTCTCTAACAGTATAATATCTCTGACTATTTAAGATATCTGTAATGAGAAAAGCTTAAAAGAAATGAAATATTTGGTACTTAAGTCTTTTATAAAGGTAATCGACTTTTTAAAAAAGTTTCTAACTATTGAATCTGAGACAAGTGTTTCACCTTTTTAAGATATTTATGTCTTGTAAACTTCATAATTTGACTGAATTGAAAGTTTTTCTCTTATAAATTGATTAATTTCTTTCATCTGGTGTATGGGATTTTCATTTGAATTGTTTTTTTATTTCCTTATAAATTGATGAATTTCATTCATATGGGATTTTTAAAAAAATGTTTGGCTTATTTTCTATTCCTGAATTCCATTTGTTTATTTCTTTTAAATCAAACACGTTATTTTAGCACTATTAATCTAACCACAGAACCAAATTTATAACTAGGCAGTTTATTTTAAAAATCTTTTACAGAATTATTCTGAGACTTGGAAGAAGATGCTTGCTACAGTTGTATGAAATAATAGTATATCTCAAGTCATTAAAGGATTTGGGTGGTTGTGGGGCTATATTTTTACTTTGTCATATTCAACTATGGTTCAAAACCTGGATGAGGCTGTTTGCATTTCATTTCACACTAATGCCTTTAAGAAAGGCATGAATCAATCTGCTTTACCTCAGCTATAGATAAATAGTACAACCAACAAGTTTCTTCTGTCTTGATTAGGCAACCAATTTAGGACAAGGAAAACTCAGAATTCGTACCAGCTTTACTTTGGATTAAAAAAATGACCTTGTGTCACATGCTGCTTGAGGTGGAGGGTTTGAGTAAATATAAACTTAACTAAAATTAGAATTACATACTATGGAAGGTTCTGTTGAGTAAAAATTAGAGAATTTTAAAAAAATTGATATTATTTAACAACATTATTTTATTCCACGATCTTCTGCCATTTTCAGGCAACTTTGTTATTCCATTTTTTTTATCAAAGAACTTTTCTTGGTGCCTTTTTCTGAATTATAAGAAATACTTTTTTTTCACTAAAGAATTTTATGATAAAATGATAATCCAATTATACAATATTGAATGAGTAGAAACAAACAAACAAACAAAAAAAAAAAAGCTACCAGTCAAGCTCTAACAGTTTTTGTCTGCTTTCTCAAAAACATTTCTGCTCTAGCATTATTCTGATGGAATAATTTATTCTTTCTCTAAACTAATTTTGATGCTTTTTAATAATTGCTGTGTTCTGTTGGTCTAGTTTAGGGGCAGTACTTGTTTAAATCAATCATTTAGTTCTTTTGAAGAAAAAATTCTTTTCAATTACACTCTATACATAACATCTTCTACAGTGGATTAAGACTATCTTTTTGTATAGCTTATTTTACTTATACTGTAATCTTATATTTCATATTATTGTAAAGTGGTAACTTTTCATTGTCCATAATTTTTTAATATAAAACAGTTTTTAAGTGGGAAGTTAAAATTGACTAAGATAATCAAGTTGGTATAAATGATTTTAGTGCCTCCTTTGGATATGTTGGTTAAATTCTACAGAATGATTATTCCCATGTAATTTTTTGATTTTGATAGATGTCAAACTCAACTGGTTTAATAGACTGTCAAGAATTATTTGAGAAATTTCCAGCACAAAATCTCGTATCATATTGCATCATTCACTCTACCTGCTCCATAACCTGTGCAAATTTTTGTGTTTGGGTCACCTTTTTTTTCTTTTCTTTTTTTTAAGCATAATATGCTGAAAAATTTTACTCTCATCTTCAATGTTAGAAGCAGTTAACTAAAATAATGCTGATTTTGACAAGAATGCTTATCTGACAAATGTAAACATACAATCATTTTTTTTTTTTTTTGTTTGGATTTTTAAAACCAAGTGCTATTTCATGATAGAACAATCTCTTTGTGGTCAAACCAATATCATTTCATTGGCCTTGAAAATTAAAGTATGTGTCTTCATTGAATTTAAGTAGAAGCTACTGTTGTCTTGTGGATTAACACCATTTTTGTTTGCTAAGAAATAGATGTTGAGGAATATTTATTTCTTTGAAATATTGCTTTAACTGGCCACATATTTTTCTTACTGGCTTGTATGCCAAAGTTGATCAGCTGCAATTAAACTGTCTCCAAGTATTTGCCACTTCTGTTAATCCATTGCTATATTTAAATTAAACAGGATTTAATAGCTCATTAATTGGTAGATAACATTTTTATATCACTGTTATGTTTTACTTAAAATTGGGATGTTTGAGTGTGTGTGTGTGTTTTTGTTGTCCTATTAACTTGTATCTTTTGTCAACATGGGAACAGTCTGGATTTATTTTTGGATAATGATTTGTCCTAAGGTAGAAGAGGCTAGAAGACTTTAGTTTGTGTTCTTGTTAAGATGAAAATTTACTGAATTAGTTTTGTCCATTGTGTAAATACAGCATAATTGTTCTATTTTTGTCCATCAGTTTCACTTTTACTTCTGTCAAAGATGATTTGTGTTTAGATTCCTTTATTGTTCTAATAGAATTTTGTTTTTTTTTTAATCAGAAAAGATTCATATTAAAGCAACTTTGCATATGAAGTAGTAATTGAAAACTATTTTTATTGTGTATGTGTATATATATATATATATATATATATATATATATATAATGCATTTCAGTTAAAATAAATCACATTATTTTTAAAAAAAACTGGACCTCCCTCCAATTGCTTTTATTATTGTAAAGGTAAATTCTTTATTTTTGGAGCTGCCCAGTCGGCTGGGGCTGTAGAATACATTGACTGCTTCTCTGCCGAGAGGTAAAACCCCCTCCTGCCTCAAATGAGTGTCCTAGATATGACACTAAGCAATCTGATGGTAAGGTTCCTGTAATGATGGAGCTTCATTGCCATTGCTCCCAGGTCCACTCTGGCCTGGAATGGTAGCACCTGATAGGAACCTATCTGTGTACTTATGCTAAACTGAATTGTTTGAAATAGAACTGTTTTGACATCCAATCGTTAGTAAACAAAAATTATACTAAACTGAATTGTTTGAAATTTAATTTGGTGTTAAATGACCTGAAAAGGGTTGATATGACATAAAACTAAACTAACCAACCAACCAGTTTTAGAAGTTTAGATGGATTAGTGGTCTAAATTTCTGAGACGAAGCTTGATGATTTTTATCATTAAGGGTTTTCAGACTATAGTCTTCACCTTTATTGTTATTTCCACAACGTTTCGGCTGATATGTCTTCCGGCCTTCTTCTTTTTTTAAATAATTAAGAAGGCTAGATGAAAAAAAAAAAAAAATCTGGATATGAGCACAGGTAAAAAAAATCATACATAGTAGTAGTAATTCTAGTCAAGTAAGATCATTAAGTTTATAAGTCCCAAAAATTCACTCTCTCTCTCTCTCTCTCTCTCTCATATATATATATATATATATATATCCATCCATGCCAAGAACTACCCAGACATAACCCTTACATCTACAATGGCTAAGGTTTATGCTCTGCTTTTCAATCACATCGAACCAGATATTGAGAAAAATTCTTAGAAAGAATCAATGATTTTTTGGAGAAAGTGATCCACAACATCACAGATTCTGACAATCTGTCGAATCATAGGAGTTTGTGTATGAAAAAAAAAACAACCTTGATATGACACTCTTATTCGTAGATTTCTCCAAGGCATTTGATTCCATACACAGAGAGAAGATGGAACAAATACTTCTAGTGTATGATCACCCCAAAGAAGCTGTCATAGCCATAATGATACTCTATAGTAACACGAAAGTCAAGTTTTGTTTACTAGATGGAGATGCAGTCTTCTTTGTCATTGCTACTGGTGTTCTGCAAGAGGGTACATGAATCTGTTCATAATCTGCCTAGACTACATATTTCAAACATTGATAGATCTAATGAAAGAAAATGGCTTTACTCTAAAAAAAAAAAAAACGGCAAGAAGCAGATGATACCCAGCAGAAACTATTATGGCACAAACTATGCAGATGATATAGCACTTTTTCAAATACACCTACTCAAGCCAAACCCCTTCTGCATGGTCTAGAGCAAGCAGCAGGAGTCATTATTCTCCACGTAAATGCAGACAAGACAGAATACATGTGTTTTAATTAAAAAGGAAACATCTCCACTCTAAATGACTGTTCTCTAAAATTAGTGGACAAGTTCACATACCTTAGTTGCTGCATCTCATCTACTGAAAGTGACATCAATATGCACCTAGTGAAGGCATGAACTGCTATCAATAAGTTAGACATCCATAAGACCAATAATCTATCTGATAAAAAAAACCCCAGGGTTTCTTCCAAACACTAGTTGTGTCAATTCTTCTATATGGATGTTGGCAAAACCTATAGAGAAAAAGCTAGACAGGAACTGCAAAGAATGCTATGTGCTATATTGAACATATCCTGGAAGCAACATCCCATAAACAGTTGTACAGCCACCTATCTCTAAAACCATCCAAATAAGATAAACAAGGCATGCATCATATTGGTGGAGAAGCAAGGACTAACTCAAGCAATGCTCTCCTATGAACCCCTTCACATGGATGTGCCAGTGTTGGCTGACCAAGAAGAACATACCTACAACAGCTCTATGTGAACTCAGGATATAGTCTAGATGACCTGCCAGGAGTGATGGATGATAGGGACAAATAGTGAGAGAGAGTGTGTGAGGGAAATCCATGTCAGCTGCATGACTTGAAGATAATATATCCATACAGCCAGTAAGTCAACCTGGTTTTGAATGAAGTGACCTTGTGACAGCATGAGGCTACCCACAGGAAAGGGAACAAAGAAACATGGCCAAGCACTTCCTGTTTCTCAAGGAATGATCCAGAAAATGCTGGAAGCACCCCCACTCCATCCTGCTGACTCTAAAAGCTGGTCCTGTTCCCAATGAACAGAAGACTTAAGCCACTGGTGCTAATGAGCAGTCCCAAGAAGTGAGTTCACTGGCAGTGACCAGAGAGACATAGAAAAGAGTTGTTAGCAGTTCCAGAGATAGCAGCAGTGGTAGGCTTGAGGTTGTGATGCACACCAAAGGTGTGGGCAGAATTCTTTAAAGATCACAGGATGTGATACCCAGCCCATCCATGAGCTGGACCAGTCCTTCAAATCTTGTGTTGTCTTTTCTTTTTCTTTTGCCCTTGTGACACTGCTGTCTCCTGAATAGTGTGCACTGTGGTATGCATCTACAGAATGCAACAGCATTGGGTTTGACATCACAGTGCAGTAAAATATGCATACAGGGTAACAAAGTAGGCACAATGTAGTGAGAAGTACATGTGTGGCCAATGAAGTGGTTCTGTCACATTATGATGATTGTATTCAAGCTTTATATTTTGTTAATTGATTTTACAGCATGTTGGGTTATTTTATACCAAACAATATAACACTTATGGTCTCCAATTGTATACAGTCCAAAATTTTCTTGACAATGATTTTTAATAGGTAAGTACATTGTGCTTTGTTATAATATCAATCCTTTGAATGATGATGTATTAATAAAATTCACGATCATCTTAAAAATTGTCTCAAATGTCTGTTTAACCCATACATGGGATCCTAGCAGATTCTCTCTTCAGCTTTATAACTGGAGCCACACCACTGAATGCAATTTAGTATCATACCCAGGTCCCCGACTCCCACGCTTTTTGTTGGAGGGGGATCTTATCCTTCTACAAGAGATGCAATCAGCGTATTCTAGGCTCTGTTGACTGGAAGTTATATTTTGTCTAAATGTGACAAATAATGAGTTTATGACTGGACACATTGTCACTATTTATCATTCCTATTCACATTTTATTTGACTTAGATTCAACTAAAGGTTAACTATTCCCAAAGAATCATTTAACATTTATTCAAAGGTTTATCTTAAATTATAGCTTTGTGCTTCCCATGAGAGTTTTAATCATGAAATCTTATTTATAAATGTAGGTGTGCCTATTTATTTGTTGCTAATAGTCCATCATTTTGATTGATTCTACCCATAGTCACAAACGAAATTTTGATTCTTCTGCTATGACTGAAGTTTCTATGCATATTTATGTAGATATGAATAGGTATTTATCAGGATGTTTAATGGATTAATTTATATTCCACCAAATGATCTGTTTGACTTGATAGCTTAAAAATAAAAACTCTCCTCACCCAAACCAGTATCTGATATAAAGGAAAAGGACATTTATTCACGTGAATTGAATTAGTGTTGATTTTTCATAGATTAGTTTTATGTGTGGATGGATGATCTCATTTATCAAGTGCTTTTCAAAACTTGGGAAAGAGTAAAGCTGGGAAAATAAAGATGACATTATGGTTCCCATCTCAAGTGACTGTTTATTCATTGTTTTTAATTGGAACAGTTTTAGAATACCAAAAATGTGGTGTTTTCCAAGGATACTTGAATAACAATTGATAGTTTGGAAACCATAAGTTCAAGCATTCAAGACTTGGATCTTTATTTCTTTAATTAATTGGATTTTTCAGTTTTTATTGCTGGGAGATAAAATAAAGGACTATAATTGTTACCTGTGTTAATTTGGTTAATATTTTGTTTGCTTTGTTAAACATTCAATCTAATTAAGTAGTTTCATCATCATTAAGTCATGCTGAAAGCATGGAGTCCCTTGAGCCTCTCTCTCCATCAATCCCTATTGTTCATTGCTCTTTGCAGGTCCTCTACACTGCATCTGGTGTCCATACAGAGCTGATGTAAGTAAGCCTTTGTTGGTTAGCCGGTTCTGTTTTATATATTTGTAGGAGTCCATGTCTTTTTCATCTTACTTGGATGGTTTGTGAAATAGGAGGCAGGTAGCTGTACAACTGCCACCTTGTGAAATGCTACTTTCAAGATTAGTTTGAGACAGCACATAGCATTCTTGGCTAGTTCTAATCTAGCCTTTTCATTAGAGTTCAGGTGGTGCAACTATACAGTAGTACTGACATGACTATAGCTTGGGAGAAATCTTAATTCATTTTATCTGAGATCAGATTTCAATATGATTGATTGTCTCTAATTAGCTGTCCACACCTTTGGTTGGTGTATGTTGACATCCCTTTCTGTAGATAAGATATTCCTGCCAAGGTATGTGAACTGGTTGATCTTCATATGGTATATATTTTTGTTAATACTGTGTCAGGTGTTTGTTTAGTCTAATACACAGGACTTTTGTTACTTATTGTACACATTGTTTCTAAATAGTCACCCATTGAAGAACTAAACAGGCTCATCACTGCTTAACTTTTAAGCTATGGGAACTGATACTTTATAGTTGTTAGATTTAGTGTATGGATTTTTATTTGCTAATGTAAAACTATAACCATAGAAGTAGTATACTTTATTCAAATTAGTCACTTGAAATTACTACTTTATATTCTGTGAAAATATCTTGAAGATTTATATTTTCTTGGTCATCTGTGGCTGGAGGACATTAATATGTGGCTCAGTTTCAAGGGTGTGTCCTCTGCTCTAGTCGACATCTTTCCATTGCACTTTTAGGATAGGATTAGAGTAAATTCCTGAAGTTTCCCAAAGGAAGTGCCAGTAGATCTGAGCAATTTTTGCCTTTACTCACATGTATGTGTAAAGGTCCTTAGAATAAACTCTGTAGATCACATCTGTCTTTGTCGAGTATGGATGCTTTAATAGAATTTAACATTCCTTAACATAATTTGCTTTAAAGAAGAAAAAAAATTAATAGTTTTAAGTAGTTTGGTTAAATGATAGATACATAAAAAATATTTCTTACCTTGCAAGGAAGAAAATATCCTTAGAATTAAAATTAGATTTTGATTTATAAACCGCAATGTTGATTTGGTATGTATATGCATGTTTGTATATATAACATATATATATATATATATATATATATCTCAACAAACAAGTGATAAGACAAATAGTAATATTTCTTTTGTGTTATATGTATGTGCATAGTTTTCATGCTTTCATTCAATTTTATTTTATGATTATTGGAAAATAATGTTGAAAAAAGATTGTATTTTCATAAATTTTTTTGAAATATGAGTATCTTGGTAATATTGAAGATTATACTGAATAGAAACACTGAATAATGGTTATTTTCAGTAAAAGAAAATAGGACAGGAATGTTTTTGTTCCTTTCTCTAAAAGTATTTTGAAGATTTTGTTTCCTGTTCTTTTCAGTTCATTTTCATTTATATTTTTGTTGCTTTAAAGTTTAATAGAAATTTATTACAGAAAGTCATATTTAATATTTTGAAAGGTATTCATCAGTTAAAAAAATTTTTTTTTGTTTTCATGCTATTTATGTTGGGAATAAATCATTGAAAATCCCCCCTTTTTTTTTTCCATGTAAGTCTGACCTCATTGCCATATCTAAAACAATATTCAGCCATTTTATTGCAGTTAAAATAAATATAGCTAGCTGCTTGAAAAATTTTACTGATACATCATTTTCTGAAATTTATATATGCAGCCCTTAGAGAAATGTTACAAAATATTTTATGTAATTCTATATGCTTGCAACCTTATGTAAGCCAGATTTGAGCATCCTGATCTCAGAATATAGAAGTAAAGTTTGCTAAATTTAGTCTCCAACATTTACATCTCTAATATTTTATGTTTCTCAACTTACAGATATATATATATATATATATATGTGTGTGTGTATTAGACAAAAACAAAAAACAAAATCATTTTAATTATTGCCATAAATTTTGAAACTTCAATGGCTTTTGACACTCATAGGAAGTGATTATTTTCCTTGATCATTATGAAAGTTCCTTTGATTGTAGTGAAAAGTCATAATTTGAAAAAAAAAAAAAAATTCTAAAAATTTCTGTGGCTTTTGTAGTCTTTCAAAGAATTGGAGTTTCTTTCATTCATTAAGAGAATTCTTTGAATACAACAATAGATGTTGATTGTAAAGTGTAATAACTGATGAATACAGTAGATGTAAATGAATATCTCCCAACTAAACAGTAAGAATTCTTGCCTAGTTTTCCATAAAGATATGCTGTATTTAGATGGAATGTTCTGTTTTTCTTGAAATGATCCTGGGTGTTTTTAGTTGGTTGTTGCTTTCAGGTGGTTTAATTTGGATCAGTACTTGTATGAATTAATTGTTTAGGTCTCTGGTTGGAGCTCATGATAGAGAACTCCCTTCAAATTCCACTATATACATTTTATCTTCTTTTGATGAAGAGTGATCTTTGGTATTGTTCAATTCATTTCCCTTTGCCATGATCTCTTGTAACCTTTTTGGCCAACCCAATTCTATGCATCTGTATATCTGGATATTGAGTAGCATATTTCCTTGAATATAAGATTGATTTTTCTTTTAAGAATAAATGAAGGAGAATGACCATCATACTTAACCTATAGATATCTTCAAAGTGTTTAACTGATAGATATCACACACACACACACACGGAATACTTTCATCAGTTATCAACTAGTTCAATGTTGTATCCATTAGGAAATAATGTTGCAGCATAAACATTTAAATCATTGTGAATATGTTAAAGGAATTTGATCTACATGTACAAGATGTTGAGTACTTTATGTAATGTAATGGTTAGCAAGGGAGACTAGCAAACCATTACTAGTGAAATCAAGTCTCTCTCTGGGTGCCCTATACATCTGGTCTTGTGCTACAACTAAGCAAAGCTTTGTAAATAACTACATGTACAGGACGTTGAACTAGAGCAGTGATTCTCAATGTGGGTCTGAGAGAAGTTTAAAATGGGCCTCGAGTTGGCTGGATTTTCTGCAGTAGATTATATACTCACAAAGAAATATAATTTATTGCAGATTGAAAAAAAGAGGAAACTTATGCCCAAAGCTGAACCAAGGTTTAGAAGTTCAATTTGACAAAGCTGATGGATACCAGAAGTAATGTAGTCAGTCGGTTGGTTGGTTGGGTTTTATGGGATATCAACCTTTGAAGGTTATTTCATGCCAAATCCTCTGTGTGTGTGTGTGTGTGTGTGTGTGTAGTAAGTCAAGAGTTTGTATGTAACATTTTTAAACGAGTTAAAACTGACTTGTTTGCACACAGTTAAATAGTTTCAAGTATTTCCATTTGATACTAATAATTCTATCTGATTATCATTTGTTTGCATGCAAATCATCTCAAGTATTACTATGTAATTCTAATAATTCTATTTGCATGCAGTTAGACGGTTTCAAGTTTTGCTAACACCAATAGTTCAATTTGTGCACAGTTAAATGGTTTCAAATAATGCTATTTAACACTAATATTTCTATTTAAGATTAATAATCCCTAATAAAAAAAAAATTGAATAGTTCAGTTTGACCCATACATGGGAGCCTACAGGTACAACCACTCCAAGTGAAATTGGAGCAGAGAGTAATGTCAATGAAGGGTAGTCCATATTCTCCAAAGCCCAGGGACTGTAGTTGCACTATTAGATGTTTTTGAATACTCGTTGAGGGGGGATTTACCTGTCTATAGAGATACATTCAGTGTATTCTACTGGGCAAGTAGTATAGTCATTAGTCAGGATTTATATTTTTTACTACGTTTAGCTTTTGTGAATGAAATATATTTTTCCTTTTACATAGAATTTCTATTTGTGCTTATGTGGGCCTGAAATATTTTTGACACTAAAAAAGGGGAAAAAATGAGAAACACTGAACTAGAGAATCAAACCTGCATCACTTGAAATGGCCTTGGTAGCTTAAATGGCCTGAAACAAACTTTTCTTACTAAAAGTATCATTGCTATAGACTTTTAAAAAAAGTCTGGAGAACAAGTGAAATAATGTAACATCTATTTTATAAATTTTTCAGACTTTTATTTTCATCTGTTTGTAGTGCACTCTCTAACCTTCCTCAGGCACTTACAGCATTTAGTAATCTGCTCAGATTTTGTGATTTTTATGTATTAGTTCTGCCATTCTAACTGAGAGCTCAACGTAATAAAGATTCCTGCCATCTGTGCCTATATGTGTACTTGCAAATTTACACTAAAAGACAATGCCAATTTTGACTTGACTACTGTTAATATATTCTTTATTTTTGGACCAGCACATAAGTTATATGTATAATTCATTGTATTCCTTTTATCTACCTATCTCTTTTAGAGTAAATTGTCATACATATTGCAGGTATAGCAATTTTTTTATCAGGATATATGCTACACCTTATTCATATGCTCAGTGCCAAATATTGACCACTCTTTTCATAGGTACCACAACCTTTGTACATGGTAATGATATATATAATGTTTTGGGAGGAATAGTGATTGCTTATTACTAGGATTTATGTTACCAATAATCATTTTTTATAAAAAAAGATATTAACACAAAATGAGAACATGGCAAATAATACAATAAAGAAATTGTTTGATTTACTTTTCTCTCTCTTTTCATACACCTGTAGGTGATACATTTACATTATCAATAAACACCTTAAAACTGATCTATTAAATTTTTGTATACATTTTTGTTCGTAAATTCAGGGCTTTATTTTTCCTTTCCTCCCTCTCTTGTATGCTAGCAATTGATCTGATTAAGTTATTGATATATAAAAGGTGGAGGTAACTTCTTTGAACAGAATAAAATACATGCAAATGCTTCAGGTTAGGTTGCCTGAGGATAATGTTAAAATGGTTGATCAACTTATTCTTGATCTAAAGGATATTATATATTAACTCTGAAACAGTTGTATTATCTTCAAAGAGAAAGAAGAAAACAAAAAACTAATCAAAGTAACAAAGAACATTTTTGGATGCTATTTTTATGTTTTCTAAAAATAAAACTGATGCATGTGTTGGTGATATTACATCTTTAAAAAAAATGTATATTATATTTTATCTTTCTGGGTAAGTTATCTGCAGATGGATAGAAAATTATTTCTTATGACTACCAGGTTGTCAGTATTACATTTATAACTGATTTAATCAAAGTTACTATCTTGGTAAGTGTTCAATAGTATATTTGTCATTTGTTTTCCATTTTTATACTCACATCTATCTGATATTATTGAATTTTTAGCACATTCCATCTATATTCTCTTTGTTCAGATAGAGCTAGTAATATCATTTCTATTCATCTTGAACCTTGAAATTAGATTAAGCTTAGTGACCTTTTTGATGAATTTTTATTATCTGACTTCCTGCTTTGGTTTGCTGTGTCTGTTAAAAAGTCCTGTCAAATTATATTTGATTGCAAGGTGCTGTTCATAAATAGATCAGATTGATTATATATTAGAATTCTTCTCTGGTAGTCTCACCACCCACATTTTTTTTTTTTTTAATGATTTTGCAAAAGGTATAAATTTGCCTACTATACATTTTCCTATTGACTACTCGTTGACCAATTCAATTTCTAAGATGGAAGCATTGCTAGGAGACCCTGCTGTGGTTTATAAATTGTTTTCCAAAATATCATAATTAAAAGTGAGTACTTCATTGTTTTTGTGTTATTGTACTATGACATACAGTTGTTAATCAAATTATTAATTGACTTGTTTGTAAATTTTCTGCACATTCTACAAGTATTAAAAGATTTATGTGCCTATGAAAGGGTTAAATAACTTTTTATTACAATAGATTTCAAACAAACCAGACTGTGACTGCTTAATAAACTTTAGTTGTTATGTTTTCCATTACATTAATCTTTTGGGGAAATATTTGCCACAGGATAAAACTCTCATCACCACCCTAATAAAGGAGTATTCTTTGTATCTGATGGTGAGGCTTCAGTTTTCGAGAGTGTGGAATACCCCTTCATTATCATTACTACTTGGAGTGGTAGTACTTGTTTAGGGTTCCATCTATGAGTCAGATCTGTTTAAAAATTATTTGATAGGACAGTGTACAAAGCAAAACAAAAAAAAACAACTTTAAATAAACTACACGCAAAAAAATGTAAATATGAACGTACAATGTATGCAATTCCTTAACCTCTAGGCACAAAATAACCTTAGACTGGTTGACATGCTATTAAAATCCATTATCTTTGTGGGTATATATAATTACATTTGAAGGTGGATTTGTGAAGAAAACAAGAATCATTTTTACTTTGTTTTGATATTCCATCAAGTTGATTCACCAATAAGTCAAGGGTATAAATAATTCGATACAATTCCTATTTTTCACAACAGAATAGATACAAAAGAAACCAAACATCCTGAACTAGAAAATATCATTTTGTATTGGTGGAGGTGGGGGAGTATTCACTATTTAATTGGTTATTTTTCTAGTCTGTCTTTCTACATCTTTTTTTAAAAAAATTTATTTTAATTTCATTCAACTAGTACCATAATTAGTGTATTTCACAGATACTCTCTGTAATTTTAAGAGTAGTTGTTTATATATTTATTCTTTTGATCTTTTTGGTGTCTCACTGTTTCAGACAATCAATTTTATTGCTATCTTAAAGCAAACACTCTATCAGGAAAGAGATTAATAATAAGAGACTCAAATAAAAAGGCACCATCTATTGTGGTTATAAGCAAACAATGTATAAAAGGAGTGGCTGAACTTAAAAATGATTTGTAGATATTACATCAATAACACAACCACTGTGAGTAAGCTTAGTTGATCCCTCACAAAAGGACTGTATTAAAAAAAACCCAAAAAAAACTGCATATACAGCATATAAAAATGTGGGAATAATGAGAAACCAGTTAGTCAGCTCTTAAAAGCTACTCAAGAAATATGAGAAACTTATATCCAAAGCGGAAGTTAAAAGAATCTGTAGCTATGAGATCATGCTATCTTCTCTCTAATGAGGTCCAGATAATAAATTGGGAACATCACTTTAGGCTGAGAAAATTGAAGGAAGTAGCATACATTAGCCTAACAGATAAATGTATAAATCAGTTTAGTGTAGATTTCAATGCATTGTGAATTTCTATGCTTAGCAGGAAAGAAATTGGAATGCATTCTAGTGTATAAAAATATGGAATCTCGTGTGACATGGATTGCTAAGAAGAGTCATCTATTTTGCACACATTCTCAGCAACAAGTATAACATATCTTCCACTTTTCATTTTTGTTTACTACCATTTGCAAGAAAAAAAGATTCCTTTCTTTACTTTCAGGCTTTACTTTTGAAGAAAGCTGTAGAATGAATTAGTCAAAATGCTATAACTGTAAAAATAAGTCTGGACAACTGGAATAATTATTTTCTGTATTTATGCCAATTTGAAGGTTTGAAGACTCCATTTGCTTCTCAACCTGTTATTTTGATATAAGGAAATAAGTCTTAGTTTTCTTAAGAATATTTCAGAGAGCGCAAATATTTAGCTCATTTTTTGTATTTTTGTATATCTTGTTTGTTGTGGGTAATTATCTTATGTGGTATGTTGTAGATATATAAAGCTCAAGATTGTCATATTAGAAAAATAAGCTATAAAGGCTTTGAATGTTAGTTAACCTTTCTCTTGACTGATTGGAATAAATGTTATTCAACTGAGTAGATTGCTCACTCCCTTAGCATAGTGCTACATTTTTTTGCTTTTCACTGTGGCATAATGGTTATTATCTTTGGAAGTGGAAACCATTCCTAAAGTTCAAATCTAGAATGAGGTTGTTTGTATTTCACATTGTGCTTAATATCCTTGGAAAAGATATGAACCCAACTATTCTCTCTCTAACTATAGGTAAATAGTAGGCCAGAATGGGCTCTTTAACTTTGGTATGGCAATCAGTCTAAGGGAAGAAAAACCCTGAATTCAAACTAGTTGTAGACCTGAAGTGGGATGGGCTCCACCTGGTTACTCCTGCCCAAGACATGCTATATAAGTAGTGACCCAAAACCAAACCAGGTTACTAGACCAATGAATAAAACTGGATTTAATATATGCAATTATACAATTTTTATTAGCTTGATACTTAATACAGATAATTCTACTTGATTTTCGAAGCTGTCAATTTCAGAAATTTAAAAAACATGATTAGAAAAATTATATTATACAGTAAAGTTATATTACAACAAACAGGATTGACTAGCATTTTCTGGATTAAATGAGATAGAGATTATAGTGTAATTTTAGCAAATCTAGCTTTAGTATGAAGACAGATATTTAAGCAATTGAAATTTGTACTTGTCATTTAATACTAGATTATTTGTTCTTTGTAAATCTATATAATTAAGATACAATTTTCATGGTTTTAAATTCAATTAAGTTTATTGGAAGTTTTAAAAAAAATGCCAGTTAGAGTTGGGTAGTTTGGCAATTGATTATTCAGTATCAGTTTGGTATCTTTTTCCTTAATACTAGTTTTTAATTTAGTATTTTTGCTTTCTAAGGAAGTCATTCATTTTTTTAAATTTTTTTTTTGTGTATGTGTAATGATAGCATTTCCAGTCATTTTCGTTTGAGATTGACAAATTTGCTTCTTAGTTCGTTCAACTAGCAGTTTCTCATCTATCTCTGGTCCAATCTTGAAAATATTTATGACTGGAAAGAAAATAAAATAATGTCTAATATTAAGGTGAAGCTGGCAACTGTTTTTTTTTATTTTTACTCACTATTTTGTTGTTAATTTAATTTTACCACAAAGTGTATTTTGAAAACTGAAACAAATAGATTTCAGACATTGTCATGTTTCTTTTTTTTTTTTTTTTTTTTTTTTTTTTTTTTTGTTTCTATTTGAAAACATTTTACGATATGAAAGATTTCCAAGTGTCATATCTGTTGTATTTACTTTTTTCTTCATTTCTTTTGTAAACAAATAGATTTCACATTTATTTCCAAAAACTATCCAATTAAATGTTTTTATCATATTTTTGTTCTATCTTTTCCTCTTATATTGGTATAAATGTTGATAAAATTTAATTTTATTAAAATCTGAAAGTCTTTTTCAATATTTTTTCCTTGGATATGGTAACTCAGTAGTGATAAGTATTAAACCCAATGGTTTTGTTAAAAAAAATTGATGCAGTTTCACATTGTGAAGACGAAACTGGAAAAGTTGTTTTTTGGTTATACTGCCCATCTCTAAAGGCATAGACGTAAATGTGAAATAATAGTTATTGTCAAAGAAGTGAATTTGGCTGTTTGCATTTTACATGGTGCTAATACTGTTGGGAAAGGCATGAATCCAACTATTCTCTCTCCAGCTCTGCGTAAATAGTAGGGTACATATCCCAACAACCAAACTAGGTCATGGGACGAGTGAGTGAAAATGAATAACTGAAAAACTTGGTTGTGTAGTTTCCTTGCTTTTTGCATGAGGCGTATTTAGAAGATGAGTTTTCAGATATCAGTACACTTGTACTTTTTAAAAGATATTTTTGATGACATTAGGTATCACCTTGATTAGATTAGAGATTACAAAACTGTGAATATCTTTTAGGTTGTTTTTTTTCCTCTGGTTGAATTCATTGGTTTTTCTACACACATTCCATTTATATTAAGTTATTCTTCATTTATTATCATAAAATTTATCTTGCCTTTAGTGTGTGTGTGTGTGTGTGTGTGTGTGTGTTGTTTTTTTTTTTTTTGTTCACTCTTTTTTAAATTTGTGCACTTCTTTCTATGGATTTATCTTTGAAATGGCTTTCTATCAAACAGTTGTTATTGGATACAAATAATATTGTCTGTTAGAATTTCATCAAATTCTCCTATCCACCTCTTCAAAAGGTGGATGACTCCCCATTTGCTGATTGTATTGTTCAGGATTGTTTTAGTCTGTTCTTCTGTGTGTGGGAGGGAAACACTCAGTAGGATTTAATAACAAAACAAAAGAACCCTGAGTCAGTAACAAGAATCAGAATAATGTTAGAATTTGTCAGTTTTGAATAGAAATTCTTTTCAAATTTCTCTTTGGGTACAAACATCAAGTGATAATTTTAGTCTTGCATCTTCAATTTTTGAATGATGCTAGCAAGATTACCCAATGTTGTGCTATTGAAAATTATGCTTTTGGTCTTTTTCTTAGACTGTTCAGCTTTGAAGTTTTGTTGGTTTGCAAATAAAATTTTCCTAGCTACACAAATTAGTTTCTGCACAAAATACTTTATTATGTGAATTAAATAACATGGCCTAGCTTTTGGGGCGGGGAACAGAACATGTTATTATTTTAAATCCACTTGTAACATTAGATAGAAAACAAAATATATAAATTGGCTGTTTCATTTGTATTATTTTTCTTTAATATGGCAGAATATCTCTGAAAGACATTTTGGTTGATCGCATTTTAATGAAAAATTGATGCTTGATAACTTTTCGTTATTTTGAATACATGTAGATAGTAAATTTTAGTCATTTGTTGATCTTTTTTGTATATTTTATAAGATATTTACTTTATGTTCACATTGTATGCAAAATCTTTCAGCAAAATAGTTTTTTGAGCTTTTCCTCAGTGGGCTTGCGAGTGGACATTTGAGTTTCAGGGAAATTTTAAGGCATGTGAAGCACTTCACTTACTAAAAGTGGACTGTACATATTTTCCAGGATGGGCAGTGGCTTGTTTTTGCTTTAATTCCAAATATTGACCAAATTAACTAAAGACATTGCACTGCTTTTGTCTAAAAATTACCCCCACTTTCCCCAAGGCCATTTTAAATGCTGAAGAACCTTGACAATTCAGTAGATTTGAATAAAATAGTGTTACAGTGTACTTGGAGTAATAAAATGGTGGAATAAAACATCTTTAGTTGTTTGAAGCACATTTTAATGGGTATAGAATAGAAAATGCCCAAAGAAATGGGACTAGTTTTTACTTTTGTTTTTTCTTTTTTTCTTTTACACTCTACGTCCTTGAATAACTTGGAATAGAAATGTTTGACAATTAAACTGTGTACTCATGTTAAACTGAATTGTTTGAAATTGAACTGAATATTTGCATAAAAATGGATTTGGCATTAAATAACCTACAAAGGTTGATGTGCTATGTATCCCTACCAACCAACTCTATGTCCTAATTTCAAATTGAAAATCCTTAAAAATTTTTTTTAAATAACCCAAAACTAATTTTTTTTTTCTCTGGATCATTTCTCGAGTACTGGGTGTGTTTATGATGGCCAATTTATAAAAATCTGTTCTCTTGTGTGTATGGGGACCATTTTGTAAGTTTGTCATAGAAAAAATGTTTTTCTCATAATTTTTTGGCATTGAAATTATAATATAGCAACAGATTTTCTCATAACAATTGATATTTTTATTCAAAAATCAAGATTATATTTCTATCTTTCTAATGGTACTGAATCTTTTAATTGGACTCAATTTAACTTTTTAAAAATTATGTAAATTATAAAATTCATGATCTACAATTTTAGTCATATTTCCCAATTTTAGAACAAAATATGATTAGTCTTTTCCCAGCCATATTACATTGTATTTATCATATATCAAATCCAGCTTATGACTGGCATTAATAATGTCCCTCCCCCCTTTACACACCATGATATCTCTTTTCAAAAGGTGTTCTAATATTCCCAAGTTATTGAGTAGAATTAGCTGAAGACATTGCATTATGCTCTGTATTCTATTATTTCTCCTTGTTGTTCATTCAATTTAATTCAGATGTTTGTTTTCTTTTGCTTAGGTTTCTAATCAAGTAGTCAATAATATCAAAAAGTGAGTTATTTTTAAGAAATGCAAGAATAGATTTGCAAAATAACCTAACTTTGATAGTGTTGTTGAGCTTGTGAGTAAACTGGACATTATCTCTAATGTCCAAAAAGAATTGAAAAGTTACAAAGCTGAACAACAGAAGATCAGGTCTTGATTCAGTTCATAAAGAAAAGTTAAAGTACCTTGTCTGTTAAAAAGAAATTATGTGGGGAGAACAAAATGTCCACTTGAAATGACAATATTGGTGAGTGATTTTGTTGCCTTAGTGTTTGTTTGAGCACAAGTACAACAAAGTTTGATGCTTATGAGTAAAAACTAAATTCCTCAATAAGAAAGTTGCCAATGTTGGTCTGCAAATTCTTAGCAACAGATCTCAAAAATGTTCTTATACCACTTCAAACTGCTTCAGCCGTCTTAGAATGTAGTAAAATGACAAAATGTATGTACATTGAAACTGAATTCCTTTTAAAAGAAGCTTTTGCAACCTTGAATTTGTTATCCTTGTTAACTTTTGATTTAGCCTTTTAAAAAGTATATATTCTAATGCTTGTCAGTTTCGTGCTGGTTAAAATATACAGTATTTTTATTCTAGTGGAATGCACTTTCTCCTATTCTCTTTGTCCTCAGTCTTTGACTGTTTTCTCTATATAAGAGATTGTTTTATTCTGTTTTGTTTTCAAGTAAAAAATCTTATTGATACACTTCCAACAAGCCCTCAATTACTATAAGAACATTTTAAGATAAATCATGTCAGAATTGGCATCCCTTTGCTGAAATTGGCAAAACAGGGGTTTAGTCTCTAGATCCCAATTACTGGAAAATTTTACAGAATGTCTTTCATTAAATTCCCCTTAATAACAAGCCTTTAACAACTATCATAGCATTATTTTTACTAGAGATATGGCTTAATATCTGCTTGACCCCATCTTGGCCCACTGTGTTTTCAATGATGTAAAGTTTGTGAATATTTATAGCCTGTATTATACCAGAGGGAACTTAATATGTATTTTACTAAAGTTCCTTGCAGAAATCTTGCAGGATGGCAGCACTCAGCTCAGGTCATTCCTATACTTGGATACTTCGTAACTTGCAAACCTGTAAACAACATATATTCTTATCTATCTTTGTAGGTTTATTATAGATAAGAAATGTTTTATCAATATGATACATACCTTTGTAATTATGTTGTATTGAACTATTTGAGATCAATAAATTATAAGTTATTTTTGATTTTAAGATGTTTTTGGTTTCTCTAATATTATTTCCTTAATGCTACAAAAAAAGAATACTGTCATTTCTAACATTGAAGATTCCTTCTAAATTTTTTAAAGTCTCTGAATTTTAAATAGACTTCTCAAAGCAAATCAAACCATTTTAGTTCTAGTTACTAGGCTAGTATGAATTGATTAATATGATTGACTGAATATTTTAATAGCAAGAACTGTTGTTCCTGTCAATTATATTTGATGTCAGCCTGACTGACTTAATTGGGTGCCTGTCAGGTTACCTTTGCTCGTAGACATAACTACACCATCAGTCTCTAAGATATATTTGTCTGATGTTACAAAACCCAAATCAAATACTGTTGTTGTCATTGTTGTTCACAATCTAAAATTTCAGCCGTCAACATTTGCTTTTCAAATACTTATTTTTCTTGGTGTTTTTATTTATTTATTTATTTTTTTAAAAAATGTATAACCTTGATCTCTTGTTTCAGATATGCATTTAAAAAAAATTCATTTAAGTCATTTAATAAGATAAAAGATTTTCAGATTTGAGAATAAAATGGGCTGGCGGAGAAAAAATTTACCTCTGTTAAAAATCAAAGCAATATATTTAAACAGAAGTGTTATTAAGAAAAAAAAATGAAACCGCAGGTTATATAAAATTACAAGAGAGCAGCCTTATAAAGTGCATATCCACACACACACACACAAAAAAAAATCTTATCCAGTGATCACCCCCCCTCCCCCAAAGCTGTAGAAAAATTGACTTCAGCCTAAAATCTTTTTTTGCTCTATTGACTTTAAAAAACCTAATTTTTTTAAATATGCAAGTACCGCAATATCACTAATCTTTGAGCCCTTACTATTTGTATGTGTGCATGATATTATAATTAACAAATTAAAGCAAAAATTCTCTATATTGTTATTAATCCTCTTAAAAAGAAACACTTAAAAGAAATTTTAAAAAATGCTTTAAGTTAAATAAGTTATTATTTTAGAAGGTAAACTGTCTTTACAAACCATTTTATTTCTTTAAGGTGATATCTAACCTGTAAAATCTTTCCCTATTGGAATTTATATTGTTTATATTAAACACCAAATTACTTTGATCAGGTTTTAGAAAACCATTGACCATCTGTTAAATTGCAGGTTTTATATATGTATAAAATAGATGACTTGTTATGAAAAGAATAAATCCAAATGTATTACAATACCATAGAAATTAAAAAGTGCTCAATACATATGTAGAACTGATTTAAAGAACCAGATTGAAGAAGAAAAAAAACTTACTACCCTAGTACCCACCACCCCATCCCCAATCTTAATGGTGAAACTCGGGTCATTAGCTTCTGTTTTTTATTTGGTTCTTCACACACACACAGAGCATAAATATTAAAAATTACATAATGTTTTTAATACCATCTGTCCATCATTATCACAGCAAGACAAAGACTTCCTTTACCTTTTCTGCTTGATATAAATCAGTTTTCTGTTGAACTTCAATGCAGATTCATGTCTGCCTCACCTGCCAGTTTGGAAAGCATGTCATTCACCTGCCATCCTCTAAGAATTGAAAGAATTCAATAGTGTTATTATTAATCATAGTAGTAGTGCTACTATTTAGCAGGCTTTCATATCAATAATAAACTAGTGGGATGCACTGGAGATTAAGTGGCAACAAGTTTCAATATTCTGCTCTCTCCTCAGTATTTAAGCTGTTTTTGTAGTGCTATTATCTGAGTAGTTATGATTCTTCCTCAAGATTTCAATTATTACTTTGCCCAGTCGGCTGGGATTGTAGAATACACCGACTGCACCTTTGCAGAGGAGTAAGGACCCCCCACCCCAACGAGTGTCCTGGATATGATACTAAACAATCTGATGGTGAGGTTCCAATGATCCTGGAACTTTGGAGAATTCAGAGCACCCTTTCATTGCTATCGCTCCCAAGTCCACTCTGGCCTGGAGTGGTAGCACCTGATTGGGCCCTATCTATAGATTGAATAGAACTAAACTGCATACTTATGCTAAACTGAATTGTTTAAAATAGAAATGTTTTGACATTTAATGGTGTGTAAACAAAATCTATATTTATCTATATGCCAAATCCATTTTATACAAATGTATGAAATGGATTTGGTATTAAATAACCTGCAAAGGTTGTTATGCCATAAAACCCAAACAATCAATCATTACTGAAAAGCTAAACCACAGGTCATATTTAAAATTATATAAACTGACCATAGATTTATTCATCTGACTTCATTGCAGCAATAAACAAAACATTCAACCAAATTATGTTTTTGTGAGGACTTAAACATTAATACCTTAGGGAAAGGTATGAACCTCCTTATTTTCCCAGCTAGGGGTTAAATAATACCACTACTGATCTTCTACAAAGATGACTATGACAGTAAATAACCTATGAAGGTTGACATGCCATTAAACAAAGAAATCAAACTAAGTTAAATATTGATTATAATGTTTAGGTCCTTTCTTAATTATTGTTTGTCCTACAAATATAAACATGAAAGAAAGAAGAAAAATTTTAAGCCTTGATTTTGATTTTTATTTTTTTCTTTTAAATAGAAAAAAAAGTTAAAATTTTGGTTGCTTGGATAGGAAATCTTCAGCTAGATAACTACTTTATACAGTAAAACAATTAGATTTGGTTTCCGTAATCTGAAACACAAAAAGACTAGTTCAGCTCTATACTTTCATTACGGATCAAACCTTTTGCTGAAAACTTTAAATACTTACAAATTTTCCAAAAAATGATAATGCTGAAAACATTCTCTAGGGTCATTTAGTAACTACAAAATTTGACATCAAAAACTCTTAGCCATTCTTGATTAATGTGATGAAATAAAATTTGACTAAAGATTAATAATTGTAATATTATGAACTTACAACTCCTCTTGACTTTTTAAACCCTGTAACATTGTGAGATGAATGTATGTATTTGAAACTGTTTGAAAACAGTTGTAAATTGTTTCTTTTTGTTCAGCTTTTAATTTTTTCTTTTCTAAAATCACCTTTGTGGTGATTTAATTATTTATTAAAAATGATTGTTTATGAGCTTTATTCTTTCATTAATTACACTTTAAGTTTAAAGGAAATGAGATAATTATATATTTTATTGAAAGTTGTTTTACAAAAATTACTGAATCTGGAAATCCAGTTAAATATTTTGCAAGCATATTTTTGATGAATAAAACCTTCAAGCCAATTTATCAAATTTATTAGTTATTTAGTTATCATATATTAAAAAATACAAATGTTATACAGAGATGTTTATGAAAAATATTTTGGCATACTGAGTTTAATTTTTCATATTTTAAAACTTTAATTTAATTGCTCTCCAATTTTTCTGTGTTGCTAACCAGCAATTTTGCATTCCTAATTGTTGATTTAAATAATTGGCTAAGTGAAATATTCTAAATATTAGAGATTAACTTAAGTTTATTAAATAAGGATAAAAATATATTACATGTTAAATGTAAATAAGATTTTAAAAACTTTTCTTTTTGTTTTTTTGTTTTTTCCAAAAATATCTTTTTTGTGTGTGCAATCAGTGCTTTATTTGGACATTTTTATATTGTAAAAACCACTTGAAGAATGCTTTCTACAGCAGATGAAGACTTGTTTAATTATTAAAATTCTATTTAGTCTATTCTGTTTCTTTTATTTTCTCCTGTTGTTCTCCTTTCTGTTATTAGTGGCTTAGCAAATATATAATTATTTCATCAGTGTTATTTATACAATTATTGCCATTAAATGTGTTTTAGAAATGTGTAATGCTGCAGATCATGTAATAGTAATAGCAAATGTTAGCTCAAGATAATAATTAATTATTGTCTTAGAGAAAAGATCTTTGGATTAATAAAACAAAAAATATTATGTTCAAAATTTGTTTGTCCAATTAAAAAAAACAACTGTCTATGCATATTTACTTATCCAAGAGAAATGTGAAATCTCTCATCTTAAGGCATATAAGGCACATTGGTTTTTAAGATTTTTAAATGATTTCTATCTATTTATCTATCTAGTGCTATATACAAAATTTTAGAATTTTAGTAGAGCATACATAAGTTCTAAAAGGGAACATTTTTGGTCATGTTTTATCAGAGAACACTGTGACAAAAGCAAGTAATACAAAGGAATACAGAGGTTTGATAGTAGTTGATGAAAGAAAGAAAAAACTCACAAAGTAAGGTAAAAGAAAATCCTTCCATTCCTTCCTGGTAATTTTTTTTTGTTTTTTCTGTTTTTTCCCCCCATCCCTACTTGGTGGTTTTTATTATCTTTTGTCAACAACTATCTGATCTCTTTATTTCTCTGTTACTTGCTTTTGTCTGGTGTTCTCTGATAAGATGTGACCGACTAAGTTCCTTTTTTTTAACTTATGATGTATGCTTTACTTAAAGCATTATGTTTTTCTTCAGATTGTTTGCTGGTTGAAATAACCCGTTTTTCATATCCTTTCAAAGTTTTATCATGAAAGAATTTTTGGTGTGGTGATAAAAAAAAGAATCACACTCATATGTATACATTGTCTTATATAATGAACATCCTTGTGAAAAACATTCAGTCACATGAGTTAAAATTTTGTGAGTGAATGTCCATTGAGGTATGACAGCAAGGAGCATTGGTTAGTAAACTAATCTTTGATACCGGTAATGGGTTATTTCCTTAATGGGCACTGCATGTATTTGCTTTGTAAGACTATAGTATCTATAATTGATTACTTAACTTAAAACAATGCATAACTTCTCAGACACTTCACTAATGTGGTCATATACCAAGCTAAATTTAATGTGTATGAGATGTATAAATAAATATAGTGTGTGTGCACATTAACAGCTTCCTCTAGAATAAATGTCTGTAATCAATTACTGGAGAAGATAAAATACATAAAACTTGTTATTTATAAACCACTTTTATCATGTTTCCTGTATGTATTTTGTCATAAGAAAATGACTTTCTAAACTTCTATGTATTTTATATAGATTAAATGTATCTAAAATTTTCTTTTTAATGTTAATGAAAAGATGTATTGGATATAGACGGCATAAGTAGTAGTTAATTTAACTAACTTCAAAAAGACAACTTTTGATGGTATTGTGACATTGTCATATGAGAATGCATTTATTTTTTTTATAAAATTTTTAATTGATTCTAATATTGAAGATTGGGAGGGGGGTAGCATATTTCTAATCATTTTTATTTCAAGGTAAAAAAATATGACTTGGATACTTGAAGAAAAAAAATTGTACAGTTTATGAATAAGGTACTGTGAATAATCATTTATGTAAAAAGTAGTTTCAAAGGTTTGCAATTCTTTATGGTTGAGTAGACCTGTTGATTAAAGATCAAATCATAAAATCATTTAATAATAATAATCAATACTATATGATGCTGGAGATAACCAATGTGCTCTGAATAATCAAATCAATTTTAAAAACTTTTTTTTTCTCTTTTCCAGCTTAGTTATGTTAGATATAGCTTCTGGCTTGTTAACTGAGAAAAGAAGGAAGAAAAACTTGTGGTCAATATTTCCATGTGTTATTTCCTACTTAAATATCAAACTTTTTTCTTTTAATAAATTAAGAAAATGGATACCATATGGAATGTCAGAGATTTTAAGGGTAAGCAAAAATGAATCACCATAAAACTGTAACAAAAGTGATGCTGTGTATTTAGTTATATTGGAAGTGAGTCTTCTGAGACCAAATAAATTATTGTTTTAAGGTGTGTCACAAGTATGTTAGCTGTTAAATCAACTAAGAGTTTATAGTATATTTTTGAAGCTTATGAAAGTGTGGTTTTTGATCAGAAAGTTTTTGAATATTGGTTAATGTTTAACTTGCATTTTAATATATCATAATTGACAGCTGATGGTATTCCATTTTTGGGTTTTATTTCAAAGGACAAGTCATCACTCTTGAGATACTTTAACTAGTTTGGAGCTCCAATAATATACAACAGTTGTATATTATTTCATTTTCTGCTTGCTGAATTCTATATGCAGCTTTGAGGCCAAATTTAAAAGGATGCCTCAACATTGCCAGAATCTTAGTTGTTATTGTTGATGATGATGATGATGATAGTGGTGATCATGATGATCATCATTGTTTTCAGATAGGAATAAGCTTTGGTGTAAGAAAATAAAAATACTTTTGTTTTACTTCTGTATTTATTTCATGTGACTAATTGGCCACATGCAGTTTGTATTAGATTTTTGGTATTTTTGTATATGATTTTTACTATTTCCTCTTAGATTCACTTGTATTTTCTTTATCCCTTATAGGATGTATTAAGCAATCATTTTTGTGGGGTATTGAAAGCTAATCTTAAAAGCTGAAACCCCTGGTATTTCCTATGTTGAGGACTCAAAATTTTCTCTTACATCTTTTTTTTTCATGTTAGTTTTATTTCCTAAGAATTAGAGCTTATTGGTTTTTACTTTTCAGAAAGAGAAAGAGAGACTCCCCCACCAATATTTGATGGATGTAGGAAGTAAATTTGTGATGTCGGATTATTGGTTCACTTCCTACGATAGATTTTACATCTTACAAACTGTATGAATATTAGTTTAATTTTCTAAGTTTATTTTGATACTTATTTGGGAGAACAAATCTCATTAACTTTGAATGGCACATTTCTTAGAAGAAGTAAAATTAAATTAAGTTGATTCTGAATATTGTAAATAACTCATATAAAATAATTCTGTTGAATTGTATGTATTTTGATCCTTTCGCTGCTGGTGTTTTAACAAGTTGAAAGTGCCTGCCAGTATAAGAGAAATGCAGTGCACAATGGTTAAAAGTTTCATAAATTCTGTTAGGATCAATTCTGTTTCATTGAGGCCAGAAATCTAACTCTCAATTAAGCATTAAGATGTGGGATATTTTTGTGATGTTTTATTGGCAAAATACCTCATCACTCGCTCCAAGACAATCATTGCATTCACTACTTTCATCACTATCTATGAATCATGATCTGATTCATTGCCAAAGTAAGAAAACAAGGACAAAGAATTTTCTCATGAGATTACTTTTAGTCACTCTTGTACCAGCATTGCTTTCATCACTATCTATGAGTTTTCTTGAATCGCTATCATATTGACTGCCAAGGTGAAGTTGACCTTGGACATATCTCCAATTTCTCTGGAGATATTTTGTCAGCTTTTTCCAAGTGGTTGATATTTTTTTGATAGTTTTGAATTTAATTTCTCACACTTGTTTATAGTTTTACTTTCTGTAATTTTTATAAGTGCACTGTTTTTTTGTTTCAGTTTTGTAAAATGCCAGAAATGGTTTGGGCAATTGAACCTCTTCATATTCTTGATGTTGTATACTCAACATTTTGACCAATCCATTCTTCAACCCTCATTAGGTGTAAAATACAAGAAATAAAAAAGAGAAACCTCCTCTTCCAAAGAATTGATCAGCTAAAATATTCTCTCAGCAACATGAAGAGGTTCAATTGTCTGAACAATATTTAGTATGTTACTGATTTTTCTCAAAGTTAGAAGCAACTGTTTTAGAGTTGACTTGGTGAAAAGAAAATATCTTGTGCTTTTATTGGACTTAAAGAATTCAATTATGGAATTGATTTCATGAATCACAGCTGTAATAAGGCTGGCTTTGTCTAAAACTCTTAATAATGACATTAACACCTTACATGATTTGATAATTAGCAATGATTTGTTAGATTAGCTTAAGAGTTTGATTCTTAGTTGGTGCTCTGTAAATCTGGCCTTGTGCCAAATTAAGTAAAGCTTAGTAAATTACTGTTGTTGAGAATAACACTACATTTTCCTTATTTTTATTTGGAATATCAAAATGAACATAGACTGTATTGTCAAGCTAGTTGTAAATTCAGCCTTCCTTTTCTTTACATTTCCTATGTAATTTTTGTTAACTGACTTTTGTCATTTTTTTTATGTTTGATGAACAAAATATGAAATTGTTATTCCCTCCCAACTTCTCATTCAAATATGAACTGAATTATTTGAAATCTCTTGATAAGTAAATGGGATATAGAAAGATGTTATTTGAGGGAAGTATGTAAACAGATCAAGCTTAGGCAAAAGAAAGATTATAGATAACATGCAAAGAAGGATTTGTAGTATTGACAGAATCCTTAAGCTTATCCATCAGTGAAGGATATTTATACCTCTTGGAAATTTCAGATTTTAGTACAGAAATATACTAACCACAATTGGTCTGTATAAATGATTCCTTTCAGACTGCATCCAGTGATATATATTATAATTATTACAATTACAGAAGACAGTTCTATACTCTTTTTGAAGTATTTTAAAATATATATTTTGATATTTTAAGTGAGTGATATGACTTATATTGTAGGTGCTCATGGTGTTGTCGTTGTAGAAAGTGTATTCAGTTACTCGAGTTCAAATCTTGAACAAGGCTGTTTGTATTTCATATACTATTGATATCCTTGGGTGTAATAGTAGGGCGGAAAGGGTTCTTTAACTTTTGTATGGTAACAGGTCTTGAAGAAGGAAAACGGATTTCAAACCAGTTGTAAACTTGGAGATGGATGGACTGCAGAAAGCTATTTGTACCCAAGATATGTGACATGAGGAGCACCCCCACAGCCAAAACATAAGATGAGTGAGAAAAATGATGTTTTTATCTACTTTATAAGTAAAGTCTAGAATGGAATCCTAAGGGATGAGAAAGGAAGACAGTTGGGAAAATCAGATTGACATGTTTCAATAGAGGTTTAGCATCATGAGAATACAAATGATTTTATTAACACCCCCCTCCCACCGAAAAAAAAATCTATATTAAAGGGAGAGAAGCCTGATTTTCTGTAAAATATCTGAATGGGTATTTAAAAAATGTAACTGTATCAGTCAATTTTATTCATTTGTTGTTTAGTATTCCACATTTTCTGAGTCTTAATTTGATGAAGAATAGGGATACATTATACAAAAAATTTGTCTGTAAATTGACTTGAGAGGACATATGGGTCAAAGTCTGATCATATATGTTATATCTGCTATTCTATAAAAGATATGGACATAATGCATCATTAAACAGTGTGACGGCAAATTGACTAAAATCCCCAAAACGGGACTTTATTTTCGCACGTGTGAAGACGGGGCAGGTTGGCACTTGATCCCCTATGGAATAAGTCCTCGTTCAGAGTTTTTCTCTCAGGCATTGAAGAACTGGCATATTACGTGAGGGATTAATTTAGAGCCAGACTGACCGCCGCTGGCAAAGGGGTTCCAAATTTCACACTATCACACACCCACCATGCCGCTAAACTTCTTTCCCTTAGATAACAGAAGTATACGGGCCTATAGGTCTTAGTCGTATTAATATTAATATTGTAGTAGTCGGCAACTCCGGTTTCCCGTGTGATATTTTAGGAATTAATAGGACAATTCTAAGCAAGATAACTTAAGGCGAATAGAAGCTGAAAAGAAGCATGAAATAACAACATAGACCACATGGTAACATAAAAATACATGAATTCCTTTACTACAGTTATATACACCTTTCAAGGTGTCAAAACATATAATAATTGGACAGTCCACGAATATAAATGTCTTTTCTTGACTTTTATCTTTCTTCAAATTGAGAGAGAGAGAGAGTGGTAAACGAGATTTGGGTATAAAGGAAAATGGCCCCAAAGTTACTTATCTTATATTTTTTTTCGACGGGGTTCCACTGGAGAATCTTTTCTTCTTTCACGGGCTAATAGACTTTGATCTATTTTTTTACACTGGCTTGAAGAGCCTGGGGTCCTTCGTGTCTCAGTAATTCTTTTGTCTTCCACCCGGAGTAAAATGGCTATGGTTCATCCGCCCGCTACGAACCCTGCTCAAAAACTAACTTCTTACTATTTACTTCCGCTGAGGGGAAGGGGTCCCCACTTCCGTTTTGGGGTCCCAGCCAATCATTTGGCTTCTCTCTCTCCCCTTCCGGTGTCCGGCGACCTGAGGTCACTAAGTACCAACATCTGTTTATCCCCTCTGTGACCCACATTCTCTCTTAACAGTCACTTTTTTGACTGCTAGATACTGCTAATTCAACAGGAGGATAGTATTAATCTTATCTCCCTCCTCCCAGTGGGATATCACGTGACAACAGGCTGATGTCATCTTAGGTTGTTCAATAAAGGTTTAAGCTGTCCAGAAAAAAGGTTCTGAGTTCTAAAGTAATCCATTGAGGGGTAGGGCTGATAAAACATGTCTTATGTAAAGGGTGGGGGATTTTCCATTAAAATTTTTTTTTCAATTCTGTTTTTCTATTTTGTTGGAAATTCTGTTTTTCAATTTTTTTTTATAGTATTTCATGAGAAAATTGCAATAAAATATGCTATCATTAAAAACAAAATTCAGTTTAATTCAAGAAATAGATATCTTCAACAAAATCTTTTTTGAAATTTTAAAATCCAAATGAAGAAACAAATATGTATTCAAAGAAAAAAGAAATGACCAAACAAAAAAAAGGAATGTGGCAATGTGTAATTACCACTGGCACAAGGGGTAGTTTCACTTCCGTATCTTCAAGGTAGAATTATTCATTAGAGACTTTCCTTAAGAATAAATATTCAGATTAAGCATCTGAAAAACAAAAGAAGAATTTTTTTTCTACCCTAAGATCTGATTGATTTATAATTATTTATTCACAATATCAAAATTAATAGAATCTGTAGTAATAACTTTAATCTCAATAATAAATATTTGAGTAAGTCAAAAATTTTAACTAAAGTTTTATCAAACAAAAATTAAACTGTAATAATTGAACTATTGTAAAAAAACAAAAAGCAAATTAAGAATTTAGATTGTGTTAAATAAAACATCGTATCTCAAGATGAAATATCAATACTGTTCAAATTTAAGATTCAGTGGCTAATGTGCTGGACAGTAACATCATAGTAAGCAAATTCAATCTTGGACTAATACTCTTGGGAAAGGTACGAACCCACTCCCATATCACTCCAGCTATATGTTGATTTGTATCACTACTGTCATCCTGCAAACATGGCTTTGGCATGAAATAACCCATGAAGATTGATATGCCATTAAAACAAAGAAACCAAATTAAACTTAGCTGAGTCAATATGTCATTAAAATCACTCGAAATCCTTTACTCATTAAGATTTAGTGTTGTCAATGTAAAATCAAGTATTGACAATTTTAAACCCAGATAAAGTTAAGACTTAATTCAGTAAGGTAATCTCATGAGTGGGAAGAGATTAGATTTAAAAACTATTTTTATTCTTTTATTTTATTAACTTTTTTTTAGCCTGAATAGTTAAGTATTTGTTTATTGATATAAAATAATTTTTCAGTTAGTCATTTTTCTCATCTGTCAATGATTTTTTTTGTTTTATGGTTTAACCACTTAAAATAATGATATTTTTCTGCAATGGTTATAGCATTTAAAAAAAAACCTATCAGTCACTCTAGAAGATTTGTTGCTTTCATTGTCTTTATCATCCTTCAATAGTTTTGAATCTCTCATTCACTACCAGAGTAAGAAAACTCAAGAATACAAAAATTTCTTGAGATCTCATCTGCTGCTCCTTTGAAATAATTTATTTTTAAGCATTTGTAACATATTATTTATGATGAATATTAATGAATTTCCTACTCACTGATTAAAAACAATTCTTGAGTGTTTGAGGAGAGGAAAAAGTGTATGTGTGTGTTTGTTTGTTTTTTCATTCCACAAGGCAAGAGGCAAAACCTGCTTTTTTAAAAAAGCCTTTAGTTTTTCTTTTTTTCTTTTTAAGGAGCAAAAGTTTGAATTAACCATAGAGCATTAGGGATATTTCATGTGATGTCATACTGATGAAATCTCACATCATGCACTCCACGTTATGTTCTCTGTTTTTATCACTGTTTTAAATCACTATTCCCAATCACTAACAGTGAAGAAAGCTCAGGACAAATAGATTTAAGACATTTCATCAGCCACTCAAAGCCTAAGAGATTTTATGAGAAATGTCTTGCCAACTGTTCCTAAGTGGTTAAATGTTATTGATACAAAATGAAATTATTTTAGATAATATAAAGTTCATGTAAAATTTTCATATGGCAAAAAATGATTAAAATTGTTTCATCAAGGTGTACTATAATAGCATGGATCCCCTTAACTCTCTCTTATCTTCTGTTCCTATTAGCTATCACTCTAAATCATCTAGACTGTACACAGTGTTTGCACATGGCTGGTGAATGTAAGTTTTTGCTGGTTAGCCAACACTGGTATGTCCATGCATAGGAGTCCATAGGAGTTTTCCTTGTTATTCCAGCAGTGCCCAGCATATCTTGCTAATCTTATTTGAATGATTTACAAGATGAAAAGTGACTGTACAGCTGCTGTTTTGTAGGGTAGTGCTTCCAGTTTTTGTTCAAAACAGCATGCTGCATCTTAGTGTACTTTCATCAACTTTTCTCCAATTGTTTTGTTAGTCCAAGTGGTGCAACCATGCTGTAGTACTGATATGGTTACAACTTGGAAGAACTCCTTTTTTTTATATATTTTTAAAATTTTTTATCACTATTAGTTAGTTTGGTGAATGGTGTCACTTATGACCAGTGTTTTGTCGTTAACCTTTTGAGTTATAATTTTTGCTAACTTATCCTTTGAATTTGGGAGAAAATACAACAGAAACTCATTTAGGTGGCCTTTATAGCTTGATCCTGATAATCAGTCTCTGCTTTATCAAAATCATGGTATTTACCAAGTTGCGTTGTTTCTGAGAAAAACACTCCTTAACATGACCTTTTTAAAATGGTTGCTAAAAATAAGAACTGGCTTGATTTGAAGCATAAGCATCAAAGGTGTTTTGGAAAAAAAAAAAAAAAAAAAAAAAAAACTGGGGAAATATCTTTAAAACAAAACAAAAAATAAATACTATTTCTATTTTGTTGCAACTTGAAAATTGTCAAGTAGTTTTATAAATCTGGTTTACAAAGAATAATGAAGGTTGGAGGGGTATTAAGTTTACAGATGTGTTTATTTTTCAATATAATCTCCTTCCTTGTCAATGCACTTAGTTCATTGGTGAATATCATTTGCATTGATTGAATAGGATAAAGTGAAAATTTTAGTTGAAGTGCTCATGGCATAGCAGTTTCAATAGGAGGTCGAGTAGTAAATGGAGCTCAAACTTTGATTGTGTCTTCAAAATAAATTACTTAATGAAAACATACAATAACATTGAAAAACTTCAGGTGAAATTTAAATAAGATATCTTTTAATTGATATCAGTGGGAAATTTTAGTTTGGTAGCAAATACAGATGTTCATGATATTGGGTTTGTATGGCTGATTAAAACAACTTGAATTTTCTCTTGGTAGGGAGAGGGGATTTTTTTTTTTCACTCATTGAACTATTTCTTTTTTGCAATACAAGCTTTGCCTTTTTTTCATCAATTTAGTTATTTTAATTTTAAAACATCCTTAATGACTCTGTCATCTTCCAGGGTGTCATGACACCCTAGTTGAAAAGTACTGCTTTAGACTTGTTGGTCTTCAGATACCTTCTACTTAGGCTCTCAAATTACTTGTTGTTTTTTTTTCTTTTGTTTAAGTACAAAACAATTTAAAACTTTGCTCTTTCTTTACAAAGATCTCATCTTTCCATTAAAAAAAAAGTTGTAAGTTGTTGCTACACTAAATCTTTTATTAGTGTCTGACATCATCTCAATCAACTTGAAATTTTGGGCTTGGAATGTATAGTAAAATAGAACTCAGTTGAAAATATTGTAATGGATATATACAAACTACTACAAGGTCTCTATTAGAAGAACAAGTTTTCTTATTATAATTGAAGAACCACTAATTTTGGTTTAAAATATTTCTTTCTGAATTATTAGTCTTGCTAATTTGGTTGATTGGTTAGAGCTTACAATTTAAACACTTAAATAATTTTATTTTTTAAATAAGTTAACTATTCTCAAGAGAATAAACCTTTACACTGAAACTGATTTTCCTTTCTTTATGCAATAAATAAGCCATCATAACTTTGCTGTCCTGGTAACAATTACCAGATTTGATTTTAGTGAAATTGAAAAAAACTTAACTGGTTAAAAAGAATAAAATAACTTTGCTTGATTTAAAATTTTCTTTTTTAAATCAAAATATTAGGATATTTATGGTTTTATTGATGCTCATATTTTGTGGAGAAAAGCCTTTTTCTTTTCAAGTTGACTAAGATTTTAAAAAAAATTATTTTGCACATTTAAAAAACTTGATTTTTATGAGTCAGTTCAAGTCAAAATTACCATTTAAAGTTGTCAGTGTTACTATATACTGATGTAAGATCTCAAAATTACTAGATTTTATTAACCTGGCTTGGATATATATTCTTGATTTTAGATATATAGTTATCTGTATTCAAATGTTTCAAAAGTAAGGAAGAAAAGTATTAATTATATTGATTTGGTCAGTATAAAGTGTAATAAAAAGTTGGCTTAAACGGCTTTGAAAATGAAATTAATACCAACATTTAAACAGATTGCTCTGATAGAGCAATTTTGCTTTTTAAAGTATATATAGCTCTGAGAATCTTAGCAACCAATATTTGTGCCGCTACCTAGAAATATATATGCCTTGAATTCTGTTCAGTAATCCCTATTTTTACATTGCTATTGCCTAAAAGAATTACATTTGCTAGGAACCTCAGGCAAAAAGGGTCATGGATATATGGGACTGAAAGGTATGAGGGTTAAAGTTAATTATGTCTAATGTAAATGGTTAATCATTCTAAATCATTTGAATTACCTTTTTATATTCTGGATTTAATGAGAGAAAATTTAGAATTGTGCAATTGAATTTGCATGATTGTAACTTTTAATCATTTCAATGGAAATTATAATCCCAATCCTTAATTTTGAATAACAACCTGTCCCCTACCCTCTTCCACCTCATTATTTAAGATTCTACTTCAATGTCACATGTAAGTGTTTGTATGCTTTTACTTGTTTTGATATATGTTGATTGAATATAAAATTGCAAGACTGAAGGATGATGCCAATTTTGACCCAAGTACTGTTGATACACCCCTTATTTTGGAACCTGTGTTTGTATTGATCTGTATATATGATGATTTACTAGACTCTCGCTATATTACCTGCTTGTTATTCTGAGTAAATTGGAGCACATATTCAATTTTTTATTTTTATTCAAAATTTTTTAAATAAATCTTTGTCGATCATTAATTTTGACTAGTGTTGTCCTTCATTTTAATTCCAGTTTTATTTATTGCCACTCTTTTGGGTTATTTTTACTACAGGAAGGAATAACCCACATCAGAAAATATTCAGGATGTTGTAATGATATTTTCTGTTAGTAGATTTTCATTTTCTTTTTGATATGAATTTAAAATTTATTGCTGGCTTATAAAAATGATATTCAAACATTTTTCTTTGTAAACCCATTCTCTTTATTTGAATCCATTATATATACATATATAATTTATTAACATTGAGCATTAAGTGGCTTATGTGAATATTATCAAACCAAATGTTGCCCTATTTGCATCTTCCAGAAGAATTTTCACTCCCTTATAATACAACAGCCATAAAAAAAAAGTCATTGTAATGTTTGTGGAAAGGTTAAGAACTAGTTACAATGATGTATGCATTTTAGTGTGATCTTATTGGTCAGAAGCCTTTCACCTTGTCAATAGGTTAACAACCTCTCCAAGTTACAAATGATGGTAAAGCATGTTTCTTGGCTCTTGAGCAGGTAACAACCTGAATATCTTGATGCCTCTTGAGTACAGTTGATCTTGATTAATGAGAAGGAAACACTTGTCTTTAATATAGAAACATCTGACCATTCACATTTAGACTGTCATTCTAAATCTGTTCCTTGCATTGCTTTTATTGTATTCAGCTTGGATGACAGTGATGTTTCTATTGTAGATACATCATTGATTATTTAGGTACTAAACTAATCTCTGAGATTTATAACCAGTTCTATGTAACTTTGTTAATGAGCATTATCAACCAGGTTCTTGGGATGGAACTTCACACACCTTCAAGCAGTTTGGTAAATCATTAAATACTCAAATGTCTTGTGACCTGGAGTGGTAGTATTTCTTATTTCCATTCATGGTTCAAATTACTTGTATTTGATAAGACAGTGTACGCAAGAAAGCCCACAAAAAATGCAAATATGAATGTGATTCCCTAATATCTGAGCATAAAAAAAACCCTAAACACATGGACATGCGATTAAAATCAATCAATCAATCATGTAGCTGTCTGGCAATATTTTTGCAGAATGTTAGAGGCTAAAAGATATTTGATTTCAACTCTATTAATTAGAATATCTTATAACACCAAGGTTAATGCACTCTACTCTCAAAAGCTACAGATCATAAATTTTTCTCTCTAGGTGTGGCCCAGTTGGCTGGAGCTGTAGATTACACTGACTTCATCTCTGCAGAGGGTTAAGACTCCCCCAATCAGTGTCCTGGATATGACACTAAATAATCTCATGGTGAGGCTCCAGTAATGCTCGAGCTGTGGGGGATGCGGAGTACTTCTTCTTTGTCATTGCCTGAAGTGGTAGCACCTGATAAAGTTCTAACTATAAGTCAAATAGAACTGTTTGACATTCAAACTGAGTGTAAACAAATGACATACTAAACTGAATTGCTTGAAACAGAACTGCTTGATCATTTAACTATGTGTAAACAAATGACTTTAATTGAATTGTTAGTGTTAAATACTTGAAAACATTTAACTGTGTGAAAACAAATGATAAATTGTAAATAGAATTATTTGTCTTAGAAATAAGTGAAACCTTTTCACTGTGTTACAAAAAATTAACTCAGGCTTGTTTAAAAATGTTAGCTAAAGAATGTGTTTAGAAATCATTTTATGTATAAAAAGGATTTGGCATTAAATAAACTACAATGTTTGATAAGCCTAAAACTGAACCAAACCAAATAATATATATATATGTGTGTGTGATTGCAATTCAATACTTTTTTAGTTTTTGGTCGGAAGATAGGATTTTGTAGAAATAATCCTTACAAATAATTTTTTCAGGGCACAGTATAATTGTGAATTTCATTTTAAAACAATTTAAAATGTTTAAGATGTATTTGAAAAAAAAAATTATATTTTCCACTTATTTTGCTTATAAACAAAATAAAGACTATTTAAGAGAGAAAAACCATGTTTTTTAAGTGCAATAAAGTTGAGATTAATTTAAATCAATTGCAGTGTCTATTTGAAAGTGTATCCTCTTTCTTTATAGTTGATAACTTGTTAAAAAGTTCTTTATTTTGGTGTTTTAATTTGTCACTCTTCTCACTGGATTTTATGAATTTTTCTAATTTGGTAGATGAGTTAGAGCTTAAAATTATTTAAGTACCTTACATATCATCATCATCGTATCATGCCGCCAGCATGGATGTCCCTGACCCTCTCTCGCCACTTCTCCCTATCATTCATCGCCTCTGGCAGGTCTTCAGGCCTACATCCCATATCCTCACAGAGCTGCTGTATATGTGCTTGAGCTGGCCATCATGCTTTTGCTTGACCATATGTGGGGGTCCATAGGAGTACATCACTTATGAGCTCGTCCCTGCTTCTCCAGCAGTGTCCTGCATGTCTGGTTCGTTTAACTTGGATAGCTTTTGTGATGGGAGGTAGGTGGCCGTATAGTTGTTGCTTTGTGGGGTGTTGCCTCCAGGACTTGTTCAATATTGCTCGCAGGATTCTTGTGTAATTGCCATAGCATCCAAGTAGTGCATCCATATAGCAGTATCGATTCAGCTTGGAAGAAACTGCGCTTCATTTTATTGGTCTGGTCTGACTTCCATATGATCGATAGCTTATTGATAGCTGTCCATGCGTTTGTTAGCCACGTGTCGATGTCTTTTTCAGTTGATGAGACACTGCTTCTTAGGTAGGTGAACTTGTCTACTAGTTTCAGAGAGCTTTCGTCTAGTGTGAAGAAGACCTTACATATATATTTCCTGAATGATACTTAGTTCTGCTCATAGGCCTCTGGTTCCTTAGAATATCTGCTGTTTGTAAATGATTTTTTGAGAGCACGTTTTCACTAATTAATTCTCTTGAGTTTTTAAAGTTTGCCTTGAATAGAATGTTTAGTAATTAACTGAGTGCTAAAACAATGAAAACAGAAAATAAAAGCTGTAAGTTATGGTAAGTTGTCATTTAAAAATTTAGATAAATTTTAGATGTTCAACAATACATTGAATAATTTGGGTTTTGGTTAATTTTATTTTTTTTTTATAAAAAGAAAAAAAAAGTGTAGGCTGTTGATGGTGGAGACAATATGTTTGAAGACAAACAATACTACAAACTACAATAAAGAATTATTTCTGCAGAAAAGTTTTTTCTTCAAATTGTGAGCAGTTGTGTGTGTCTCTTTCCCCCGCCCCATAGGCCTTAACTTTTGTTCTGCATTACCAATAGTTTTTACTTATGTGTATCAATTATAAAGGATTTTTTTTTTTCTCTCTCTAAGGAGTTTTTAAGATTCTTTTTCAATGAATTATATTGAAATCTATTCCAAGAAGACCTTGAACAGGACATTATTTTGAAACAAATTAATCACACTATTCAATACATTGCTATTTCACATAAACACACACTTTGTGTTTGAAAAAAAAAATTGATATCATTTTAGATGTACAGGGTATTTCAGAAAAGTTACATCATTTTCTAATGTAATAAGTTAACCAATTCTCATTCAAATGATTTCATTTTAACAACAATGTGGAAACAACTCAAAATTAGGCTAAACTTCTAAAAAATGTGATATCATTTGAGATATATATGGTGTTTTGAAAAAAATTGATCTGATTTTTATAACTGTGTATAATAGCATGAGTAAAACAACTCAAAATTCTATGTTTAATGTTTAAACACCTTTTCTTTTCTAATAAATGGCATTTTTATACCTGGAAGAAAAAACTCATTAAACATAGGATTTTGAGTTGTTCCTACATATGCTGTTAAAATTTGAGTTAAATTCAATGAGAATCGGACAAGTTTGTGATATTCTGAAAGGATATCTATTTTTCTTAAACACCCGGGGGTGGGGATATACATAGCTGGCAATAATGTTATACAAATCAAATACTTAAAACAATAAATTTAGCTTGTTTTACCAATATTTCTCTTATGACAATTCAAGTTTCAGCGTTTTTTTCTTTAATTTGATTAAAATTTGCCAGCATTTAAGATGCATTTTTTCTGTGCCATGAAAGTATTCAAATATTTCACTATATCCAATATGCAAGGAGTATGCAAAACCTGTGTCTTACAGAACAGCAAATATGGTATGAGATCTTACAAAGGATAAAATAAAAAGATACGAGTAAGTAGAAATATAAACATGATCTGAAGAATTTGAAAAGTTATATAAATATTTGAGCTTAGTTTGGCACAATATCACTGTAACCGTACCTTGTGAGGATCAAACTTATTTAAGACTTGCTGACTGCATATTACAATAGACACTCCAATTTTGTCTTTTTTTTTTTTTTTAAATAATCGATTGACAAAATCAAAGAGAATGGCTTCGAACTGACGAAGAAAAGAAGCAGAAGGTACCCCGCAACAATTACCGACGCCGACTACGCAGCGATACTGGCAAATACACCTGACCAAGCCGAAACACTACTGCATAGTTTGGAACGAGCAGCAGCAAACATAGTGTTAATGCACACAAAACGGAATATATGTGCTATAACCAAACGGGGGACATCTCCACTCTAGAAGGAACCCCTCTTAAACTAGTAGACAAATTCACTTACCTAGGAAGCAGCGTCGAATCAACCGAAAAGGACATCGAAACGAGGTTAGCAAAAGCATGGACAGCTATCAATAGGTTATCGATTATTTGGAAATCAGACCTAACCGATAAAATGAAACGCAGTTTCTTCCAGGCAGCGGTCACATCGATACTGCTATATGGCTGCACTACATGGATGCTAACAAAACGGCTGGAGAAGAAGCTAGATGGCAATTACACAAGAATGCTATGTGCAATCTTAAACAAGTCCTGGCGGCAACACCCCACAAGACACCAACTGTACGGCCACCTACCCCCTATCATGAAAACTATTCAAGTTAGATGAGCCAGACATGCAGGACACTGCTGGAGAAGCAGGGACGAACTCATAAGTGATGTACTCTTATGGACCCCCACACATGGCCGTGCAAAAGCAGGACAACCAGCACGAACATACATTCAGCAGCTCTGTGAGGATATGGGATGTTGTCCTGAAGACCTACCTAAGGCGATGAATGATAGGGAGGAGTGGCAAGAGAGGGTCAGGGATATCCGTGCCACCAGCGCGATATGATGATGACTGTTGAAAAAAAAAATCCCACAAAATCACCCTATGTCTTATAAGGTCAAGGGTTAGCTTTGGAGTTTTAGTGCTGCAATGGTCCTTAAATTAAACTACAAATGTAAACAGTCTCAATACATATGAAATTCTAAAAATGACCTAGTAGTGGAGAGGTCAACAAAGTCCAGGTGAACACCCTTCACCTGACATTTGTAGTTTAGTTCTGTTTATTTAAAAAAAAATGCCTGTCCAAATCATTGTGCTTCTTATAAGCTGTCAAATATGGTGACATCTTGTTGGGGGGAAGTTCTTGTGAATATCCCAAATTTGCATAAGATAACAAGAGTATTATACACTGATAAAGTTTAACAAAGAGCTGGAAAATTGACTAACTTGATAAAACAAAGTTTCTGCATCAAGTTGAAACTTTAGTGTGTGTGGTCACTGCTCAAATTTTTCTATTTCAGCTGTGTCAAAATTCTAGAGATATAAAGGTCAAAGCACTCTTTAAAATAGAGTCTCGCTTAGGGAATCAGCCCCTCCCCCTCCATTTATTTAGAATTTTAAAATAATACTGCTCTTATCTTCTTTGCTTGCTTATTTTTATATTTCTTTATAGACTGAAAACAGAAATTCTGAAACCTTTTCTATTGCATCAGGTAAACTACAACAAATTCATTGTGGATCAATTCCATTATATTTTATGCTTCACTGATCATTTTTCTTCTAAGTTTATTCCAGTTATTTTAGGTAGAATCTCAAATAATATTTTGTCTTCATTTAGAATATTTTGTTTACTTTTATGCTTGTTCTTTTTCATACCATACTGGTAATCTTTCATTGGCAAAAAGAGACAGCAAGTCAACTTAATACTCAAGTGCTCTACTCTGTATTCTCCCCAATTTTACTAAGCTATCCAAATGCCTTCAGTTCTTTTAATTTTTGGCAAGGCTTTTGAAAACTGCCCAAATTATGCAAATTAAAAATGGACTCAATAATTATCTCCTTGATATTTCACTCTCTCTCTCTCTCTTTTATATATATATATATATATATATATATATATATATTTATCCCCAGTTCTAGCAAGGTCCAAATATTTGTTTTTATTCTATCAGTTTTAGTCAGTTTGTTGGAACAATGACATTATCCGATAGATCTTCCTTGACATAATCTGGTGTGTATTGAATAATCCATTCAAAATATTTTTCTTTCTACTGTACTGAATTAGTTGGGTTCATGGCATTTAGCCAGAATGGATTATCACTTGATTTCTGTGATAATTTTGTTCCATCTTTTTATGCTGTAAAAATATTTTTTTAGATTTTAACAGCTTGTCAACCTATCTTGGGTTATTTTATGCCTAGAGGTCAGTGAATTGCATTCATTCTCCATTTATATTTACATTTTTTATGTAGTTATTTCTTAAGAGGCCCCCTTCCCCCACATGGGTCTATCAAATATGAATCATTTTTAAACAGATCTATTTGACCCATACCTAGGATCATAACAGGTACTACCATTCCATGTCAGTGGACCTGGGAGTAATGGAAATGAAGGGGTACATAACGCACCTCAGATCACTAGAATTGGAACCTCACTATCACATGCAGTTTAGTGTCTTACCCAAGACATCCACCTTTTTAAGTGTGGTCTTGCCCTTCTGTATTCTATATCCTGCTGACAGGGTAGTGGTAGAACATGAATGAAAAAGCCTATGGTGATTTTAATAAAATTGTATTGGTTATTTATTTTTTCTTTGACAAAATTTCATTTTTCCTTTCTCTTAAGTTGTTCAAATTAGTTTAATTTCATTTATTGACTATTGAAAATAGTTTTGTTGTATTATGACAATTAAAATTTAATGAAATATAAATCATTTGATACTGATGGATATTTCTGTTCATACATTTTATAAACACAAAATTAAATATTCCAAGGAGGTACTATAGCTTGATTTAAAAACCTCCACATTTTTTGTGTAGGGAAAAATGTGTTTGCTGTTAAGCCATTGTTATAAATAGATTGTAAATGTTATGTTTAAACTGCAGAAAAATGTTTCCTGTTTTATTCATTTTGTACCAAGCATTCTTAAAATTCCATAAAATTACAATCTAATTGATTGAATTAATTAGTATTTTTTCAAACATTAATTTAAAACGAATCTTTTTTTTTCTTTTTTAATATAAAGATATTCAAATTAGGATTTTTATCCTTTTTATTTACATCTTCTTAATGTTTTGTGGTCATAAAAATCAGTTTCACAAATTCTGAGTTATTAAAATAATTAGTTGTACTCAACCTACATAGCAAATTTAAGTTTAGAAAATCAAAAATAAGATTGATTAAACACTCCCAACTGTGTAAATTTGTATAACAACAATTAAGAATTTTTATTTTGCAAATTGTTTTTTAAAACAAATCATATGAAAAATATCTTGGCAGTGATCTTTATTGAATGATTAAAAAAATTACTTGTTATGAACTATAAGTGAAATAAATATTGATAAAGGATAGACAGTATTTTCAATTTAAGAGTACTGTTTTTTCACACACACACACACACATTGTTAATTTAATCATTTAAGATGCATATCTCTGATTTATGTATTTCTATACATTGATAAACTGTTTATTTATAATATATTTATTCAATGTTTGACCCTTTTATATATATAGTTTAACTTGAAGAAATATTCATGTGTACTTTCATTGTTTTCTTTGATACAATGAAGATATAACCTTTCTTAAAATACTAGATTTGTTACTAAAATGATTACATATTGAATTTTTTTCTTCATTACTACTGCCAGGTATTGTGTGTAATTTCAAATTTCCTTTGAGATAATTTACCTCATGTACTTGTTTTACTAGAGGCTCTGTGTCTAGATATAATGATGGGATTACATAATACAATTTTCTAAATTACTGTGTAGGTGGTAAAAAAAGAAAAAAATAACATAAGAAAAATAAGAGGATTAAAGAATTTGTCTGAGACTTCAAGGTCAATTCACGTGACCTTGAAGAAAATCAATGATTGTAGAAGGGGTGAAGTTCAGCAAGTTTTAATGAATTAAAAAATAATTCTAATTCACTTGCAAAATATCCAGAAGAAGGTTTTTGGATGAAAAATCAATCATTTTTGTGTTGTTTTCTTTCTCACAGCAATGACAATTTTTCTCCTGTTCTGTTTTTTTGTCTCTCTCTTTTTTCTAACTGCCTCTCTCTTTTGCTCTGTTTTGTGACTGTCTCTGTGTCTCTCTATTGTTCTTTATTCTGTCTCTCTCTTCTGACTCTCTTACTTTTTTGCTCTCTCACTTTTTTGACTCTCTCTTCCGACTCTCTCACTTTTTTGACTCTCTCTTCTGACTCTCTCACTTTTTTGACTCTCTCTTCTGACTCTCTCACTTTTTTGACTCTCTTTTCTGACTCTCTCACTTTTTTGACTCTCTCTTCTGACTCTCTCACTTTTTTGACTCTCTCTTCTGACTCTCTCACTTTTTTGTCTCTCTCTTCTGACTCTCTTACTTTTTTGCTCTCTCACTTTTTTTGACTCTCTCTTCTGACTCTCTCACTTTTTTGACTCACTTTTTTGACTCTCTCTTCTGACTCTCTCACTTTTTTGACTCTCTCTTCTGACTCTCTCACTTTTTTGACTCTCTCTTCTGACTCTCTCACTTTTTTTACTTCTCTCTTCTGACTCTCTCACTTTTTTGACTCTCTCTTCTGACTCTCGCCCTTTTTTGACTCTCTCTTCTGACTCTCTCACTTTTTTGACTCTCTCTTCTGACTCTCTCACTTTTTTGACTCTCTCTTCTGACTCTCTCACTTTTTTGACTCTCTCTTCTGACTCTCTCACTTTTTTGACTCTCTCTTCTGACTCTCTTGCCCTTTTTTGACTCTCTCTTCTGACTCTCTCGCCCTTTTTTTACTCTCTCTCTCTGTCGCCCTTTTTTTACTCTCTCTCTGTCGCCCTTTTTTTTACTCTCTCTCTCTGTCGCCCTTTTTTTTACTCTCTCTCTCTGTCGCCCTTTTTTTTACTCTCTCTCTCTTGCTCCTTCTCCTGGCTCCCTCTCTTTTTTTGCTCCTTCTCCTGACTCTTTTGCTCCCTCTTCTTGTCTCCTCTTCTCCCTCTTCTTTCATTGGTTTTATTTTATTGAAAGGTAATTGATTTTCGAATGCAGTTGACCAAAATGTTTTTACTTCTGTTGCAGGTAAGTAGTAGGATATTTAATTTATGAGTTACTTTATTTGTATTATTCATTAACTTGCTCACTTCTATTCAAATGATTATTAAAAGAATAATATCTGTTTTGTGTAGAGATAATTAGTAGACTTGTTCTAATCTTGTGTGTAAGTAAGTAAAGTTAGCGACCATAGTCGAGGGTGACCCGAAGGTTCCCTTTTCGATAGCTACTACACCAAGGTGTAGGGGAGGGTGCTACTCCATTCCCTGGATTGCTCCACTTTACCCTTGAACCGTACCTTATAATGCTGAGTGTTAAGCAAGGTGGTATCAAGTTCCATTTTTAAAGTCTTTGGTATGACTCGACCTGGGATTGAACCCAGGTCTCCCGGGCCATTGGCGAACACTCTAACCGCTGGGCCAATGTCCCGGTTAGTAAAAAAAAGGTTCTTTTGTCTTTGTAAGTTCTGAAATTTAGACTTGTTTATAAGACCACTGTTAAAGCTTTCAGAAATAACAAGCCACTATATTCTGATTGCACATGGGTTGCATTAGATTCACATACTTGTATTATACTTAACAAAAAAACCCTAAAAACGGTGCATAGCTTGTCAATCACCCTACACTGTTAGACATTTTTTCATAGAATGTAGTGATTTAGCTTTTATTAGATTTTTCTTTCCCTCCCCTCTCTGATTCAGACAATATTCTATTTGAAAATTTCCACATGGATGACATTTTGTCCTTCTTGAAAGGAGTAAAATTATACCAAAAATTTTAAGTGTAAACGTGATCAATACCATACAACCTAATTATTAGATAACAATCCAAGAAGATTGACATATTGGTAAAATAGAATAAAAACTCTTAAGAAAACACTACACAAAAACAGATGTAAATATAAATGCATCATATATATATTACCTACCCTTCCACAATTTTAAGCAGAGTTTAATTGGTTTGAAATCAGTTTTCCTTTTCCTAGACTGATTGCTATACCAAAATTAAAGGGCTTAGTTTACCCTATAATTTTACTCACAGCTGGAGGGAGAATAATTTCCCAAGGGTATTAGTGTCGAGTGAAATGCAAATAGCCTAGTCTAGGATTTGAACTCTTGTCGACATGTCCATTTCCTATGATGGTAACCATTAAAACACCAATGACTGCAATGCACAATGTGTCATTTCCTAACTGCTTGGTATGAAATGATTACAGACAGGTTGACATGGTGTTAAAAACAATGAATTAACTACATTTTTTTTTTTTTTTTTTTTTTTTTTTTGAAGTAGAGGAATTGAGAATTGAATTGCCATGACCAGAAAATTTGCTGAACTTACTAGTTAATTTGGCATCACTTGTGTGCGATATGGATTGGTGGAGTTTTGGCTCTGCATGTATGTTGTGTGTAAGTGTTCGCCAAATTTTCTGGTCATGGTAATTCAATTCACAATGAATCAACTGTTAATCAATTGTTGTAAATAATGCTTTAATGGAAGAATTGGTCAGTCAAAAAATATAGTGCTTTGCTTAATGCAAGAACAGAATCATAATTGGTATCTACAGTCACTGAATGTTTGAAATTTTCTGGGCTAACAGAAATCAAATTCAATTATTTGAAAAACTGACCATTTAAAGATATGAAATCTTAAGTTTTGTTGCTATCAATATTCAAGAAATTATTATTTCTACAACCTGAGAACTTTTCTTTTTTTTAAAATCTGTGTGTGTTTACTCTACAAAGTAAAAATATTAGCAAAGTATTTATGATGCTGTTGGATATATATATATATATATATATACACATACACCTCCTTTGTTTATATATTCAAAAAAAGAAAAAAAAAAAACCTGCCCTACCAATAACACAACAATATTGGAACAACAAAATATCACAAAGATTATAGATTCTTGAAGCCCTACACATTAGAAATAAGTCCCAACCTCAGTAAAATTAATTTTTGAAACCAGTCCTGATCTATTCAAATGTCGTTTGCTATTGTTGCCATTTATAGAACTAAATTTTTTAAAAATTACAACAGTATAAATAAAATGCTTTTTTGTACTTTTGCAATATACACCCTACCCCACCATGATGATGGCTCAAGAGGGAACTAATTAATGATGAAAAATTTATTTGCCAATTCTAGCTGGATATCATGACAATTTGAAAGGATCAAAATAAAAATATGTAGACAAAAGATGTCTATAATATTTAATCAAATATGCTTCAATGAAGAAGTGTGTGTGCGCGCACACACACACACACACACACACACACACACACACACACACACACACACACATATATATTCTAAAGAATTTCGATATTAAAAACAATAGTTTCACTGAACTTAAATGAGAAAAAAAATAACCTATTAATTATGCTCTTGAAATTAACTCATTATGGTAGAAAGCACTTGGAAGAGGATTTTAGACAATTTTTATATGAAATTGAATTAAATTAATTTTTTTTTTTTATTATACCTTGTCTGTGGCTTTTCTGAATGAAATCTGTTATATATTTAAGATGTATTTTGCTTTAGAATATAGACTACTCTAGTTTTTTTTATCATGAAATACATATGCATATTGTGACAGTCATTCAGTAGATATAGGGATCCCCTCCCCCCTGGATATTTTCCCCTCATGTGTAAACTCTGCATTGTTTAGAATTGGTTGATAGTAAAATTTAGTTTGAGACTGTTCATTGGTGGCAGAGAAATGTGAATAATGAAATTTACAAAAGAATGTCTGTATGGAAAAGTATGTTTTAGTCAAAAATGTTTACAAATGAACTAAACCTAGTTTTTGCCTCTATGAACCCAAGTTGAAAAAACAGTCCATGGAGTGGAAATACTTTCTCTCGAAAGAAAAAATTCCAGGCACAGTGGTTAGTTAAGAAGATCATGATGACAGACTTCTGGGATATGAAAGGACCCATCACTATTTCTTTAGTGCTTCCTATTGCCAACTCTTTAGACAAAATTCACCTTATCTACTAGATGACTGTGTGTGAGTGTGTGTGTGTATATATATATATATATATATATATATATAAAACCATAAGCCAGCACTTTAGAGCTAGATTTTTAGTAAAGCAATACAATTAAAATGGTTTAACTTACAGAATAAAACAATTTTCAATATAATAATCTTATTCAATGATTGGAAATTTGTAATTAAAATTTTGTGGAGTTGACCCTCACACTGAACATAATTTCTTTTACTTATCTTGATATATATAAACACTTGATATATAACTAAAATTGTTAATTAAAATCTTGGACTCTTACCAAAATTGAAGCATCAATATAACTGCTATTTTAGTGGGAGCCTAATGGATCTAAAGGTCTACAAAATCAAATTTACCATTTTGTTTTAAACTAAACAATTCAGATAAGTGTGATGCAGATTTTATCCTGAAATAATATATATACTTAAATATAATTCTCACATTTAAATATATTTTTTGTCGTTTATGAAAATTTAATGAAATTAATATTAGTCTTTTATAAAAGCTATAGAAATTTTGGATTGCAGCTTTTCTTTTTTTTTCCCCCCTATCATAGGAAATCTGCTGAAGGCAGTGAATATTTTTCAAGGAATGTTTTGCTTTTTGAGGGGTTTTACATTTGCTTTTGCTTTTTTTTTTTTGTTTTTGTTTTTTTAGTTTCTTGGAAAAGAAAAATTTGAGTAATAAAGGGCACCTGTCCTCAGTTTATTTTTCCTCTTTACAGAATGCACTCTATCTCTCTTATCAATAAAATTCCTCTCTGAAGTTGTCCATTTAACATTATTTGCTTACCAAAACCAATCTTGTATCCTTTTTCTGTAATGTAACCTATTTCTCATTCAACTGTTTGGGAACCTCTATTTGAAATTCCACTTTTTTTTTTTCTTTTCTTGTTCATTTTCTGCACTTAACATAGTTTGATACTGCTTCTTCCAATTTTAATTCATTGTGACATATTTTCATACCTAGCCTTTTAAAGTTATATCCCCCTATAAGCATAAAATGTCTCACCTTCTACAAGAATTACCTCTCCTGTCAAAGCTTAAAGACCAGATAAAGCTCTTAAAAACAAGCAAAAAACAGTTATAATCCAATTTAAACTATACAGTTAGAGTAAATGAAAGCTATTTTTTTAATTCTTTGATATATTTTTTTTATGCTTGCTAGATTTGATATTGCCAGAGTTAAAATAATCATAATTTTTGCTCTTTCAAATAAAAATAGTTTCCTCTGTGTGCGTGTGTGTGTGTAGATATAGTTCACAGCCTAATGATGACAAAAGTATTCATTTTACATAACAAATTTTTTTTCCATCGTCAACTTACCTGACCTACTCTTAGGTGTGCATTTGTATATAAGAGAATAATTCAAAATTATAGAAGATTAAATAATTGATTTTTATCTTATTTTAAAGAAAAATGAATACTTATTAAAAAAGAAAGAAACCCTTAATTCTTAGTTAGCATGTTGTTTTTTTTTTTTTTATCTAAAGTAATGCGCTACACCTTTATATATTACAAGGTTTTCATCTATATTTTAAATTGTAATTGAAAATCATAGCTTGTTTGTGGTTCATTGGTTGGGTTGTTCATTTCTCAATTCGATTGAAATGTTCAATACGATTTTGATTCTCTCACATTCTAATTTGTATATTCTCAGCTCTGATTGTGGCTGACGGAATCATTTCCTACATTGTATTTTGTGTTTAAATCTATTAATTTCTTTTCTTTCCTTTAGTTTGAGGCTATGGTATAAAAACCCAATTTGTTTTTATTAATCTATTAAAAAGATCTTTCCATTGCTATGATTCAATATACTGACCCACTTTTCCTTATTTAATTTCAAAATCTGACTTTACAAATGATTTATAAAAACAGATTTGAATGGAGAACAAGATGGATTGAAGGAAAAGAGTTTTATAGAATCCACCAGTCCAAGACAACCATCATAAACCAACATTACTTGTCATATATTGGCAATGTTTACATGAATAAATCTGGTAAACATGTTTAATGAAATCACTAGCCACCTTAGCTTACCAATATTAAAATATTCTTTCTTTTTTCACTTACATTTAACAGATAATGAAGGTAGAGAAAATGTTAAATAAAAGGCAAGTGAAATAATGAACAGCTAAAATAAAAATTCACTTTGATTACAAAGTTGATAATAATGATTTTCAAAGTGAAAAACTGGAATTAGGTTTATAAAAATAAGAATGGGTGATAAATCATAATTATTATTTTTTTAAATTTTTTTAACAAGTATCATTGTCAGTTTTCCTCTCCCCCTCCCCCTGAACAATAGATGTTATTTACTCTTTGCCAGTTAAATGTGGTTTTTAACTATTCAAAAAAAGTTTTTTTCCTCTTTGATTTTATTTATTACAATCCTCAGCAATTCTACAATAAATAAAAATAATGAAGACAAATAAAGAAGGAACTTCCAACATAACTTTATCTAGTATTCTGTATCCGGGGTTACATCCCGTATCATCACATAGCTGCTGTATGAATGTTCGAGCTGGTCGTCCTGCTTTTGATTGGCTATATGCGGGGGTCCACAGGAGCACATCACTTATGATCTCGTCTTTGCTTCTCCAGCAGTGTCCAGCATGTCTGGTTCTCCTAACAATACTACATTTGCTTATTCATGCTAGATAGTAAGTAAAACAATTTGGTTTAGATAATTGGTCCCAAAATATTAGTTGTATAACAGTCAATTTGAAGCCTTTTCTGATTAAATCAGTATGGGATCCAGATTTTTTTCTAAGAGTATGTATTCATTTCTGATTGCTTTTACTTCTAATTTTTGGTTTCTTTGTTTAATGGCATATTAATCTTTGTAGGATATTTAATGCCAAAGCTATCATTGTAGAAGAGCAGTAGTGGTAGTATTTAGAAGCGGGAGGTAATAAGGGGATTAATACTTTCCCCAAGAGTATTGTAGGAAACATAATAAAGTGATTGGCTTTTCATCTTGCTTACCATAATTTCACTGTCCCGCACTTTATTCCACAGACTCCCCCACTTTTAAGATGTTGAAAAAATTGTAATTTTGTTAAGAAAATAGTTTTAAAAATGTGTATAACTTACAATTTAAGTTAAAAAATAGAGGTGTTTTTTTTTTTTTTTGTTGTTGTTTTTGTTTTTTTCTTTTTTAATTCTTAAAATCAAAGATAAGGTATCTTTTATGCTGTAAATATTTCACTAGATTGTAATGTTAGCTTTCAAAAAAAGCTCAAACAGAAATTTCATTAACAAGAATATTGTGTGGCAAGAAGATGAATTCGATCTCAGACATTGCTTGCTAGGATACAGCCTAATGGGATAAGTTGATTAATTTTTGACAAATTTAATTAATCCTTGTAAGATATTACATATATTCTTGAATGACGGTGAAATCTTAGTCACTTATAAATTAATTGTTCTTAAATATAAATGGAGGACAAATCTGATATAATATAAGACTTTGAAATATTAATGACCACACTGACATGGATTTCCAAAATTCTATCTTTCTCAGTTTTTTTTTTAAGGTACATTCTGTACTTAATTTTTTTTTTTTTTTCAGATGCATTTATCAAATCCTTTAAAAAAATTCATTGATTTTTCTTATTTTTTCTTTCTGTTTCTTTTGACAGAAAAGCAACATGCACACACACACACCTTTTGTGATGAGACTGTGAAAGCCACTGACTGTACGCTTATATTATTGATTCATATTTTGAAATTTGGTGAATTGATAGTACATATACATTACAAAAGTAGATTAAATATGAACTTAAAGGGAGAAAAATAAAGATTTGCTTTGGTGAAGTAATTCACTTTTAGAAGTAAACATATTTATCTGATTTTTGAGAAAAATTTATTTCATTTTTTAGATAGTGGATTCTACTTACTCTGAGGCTAACTTTGCCAGTTAGTGATAAAATAAAAACTGTTTTTGTTTTTTTTCTTTAATTTTATTTTATTTTTATCTTTTTTAAATATAGATTTCTTCTTTTTTTTTTTTAATTTTTTTTTATTAATATATATTTGTAGCAAAAAAGGTAGGGGAAAAAATCACTCTTTTTGTCAGATTATATCAGGCCTTTTTTTTCCCAGTCGGCTGGGGCCGTAGAATATAATGACTGCTTACCTGCAGAGGGGAAAGATCCCCCTAACAAGTGTCCTGGATATGATACATGGTCGAACGATAAAATTGTCGTCCTAAAGAAAACAACACTACAGCTAGATTTTAAAACTTTTATTGAAAAAATCAATTCAGGTAACTTGATTATGTTGTAGAGCTGATATCTATTCAATGTAGCCGCCTTCAGCCTCAATCACTGCCTCAATACAGATCTGTAACTGGGAGCATGCCTTTTCTACAAGCGCCTACCTACCTAACTACGTGGATGGACAAGAGATGAATTCTTAAATTCATTCATGATTATTAGCTCAAAGTAAAAACACAATTTTATCCAAGATTTGAACTCAGATTGTTGAGTCTGTTTTCTATGCCACAGAACTCGGACATATCTCTTGTTATTGTTGAATAGCAGAAGGCACAACAAGTTGAACTCTGCTCTAGTCTGACTTATGCTTTATAATACTTAAGGAAAAGACCAGAACCAGTCTCTTTCCTAACACCTGAAAAAGGCCCTTTAATGAATTGGTCAATGGTCTGAATAATTTTTACAATATTGACCTACTCAAAACTATAGACATTAATTAGGTGATATTCCTACTTGACGATATCTCACTTTTGTTTAAATGACCTGTTTGGGGAAGTCATTGAATCTATCAATATTAGAATTATGTCACTTTTGGGAAGTTTTGTATAAAATGTTTTTTTAATACTTTGAAATTACTGTTGCTATTAACTTGGAGAGAGTTAATTAGGATTTATAATTAACCCTCATAATTTAACATTCAGTTATTGATTTCCAGTTTGAGATATAATAAAATTACTAGTTATATAAATGTCCACACCCATAGAGAAATCCAGACCAGTCCTTAAATCATTTAAAAATTTTCAATTATTAACAATTGAGAGGGTACAGAAATTAGTTGTTGATTCATCATTATTGCTTAAAGAGAGGCTCTATTCAAAAGCATTAATATTTATGACAAAATATCATCATCATATCGTGCTGGCAGCACGGATATCCCTGACCCTCTCTCGCCACTCCTCCCTATCGTTCATCGCCCTAGGCAGGTCTTCAGGACAACAACCTGTATCCTCACATAGCTGCTGAATGTACGTTCGTGCTGGTCGTCCTGCTTTTGCGCGGCCATGTGTGGGGATCCATAAGAGTACATCTCTTATGAGTTCATCTCTGCTTCTCCAGCAATGTCCTGCATGTCTGGTTCGCCTAACTTGAATAGTTTTCGTGATAGGGGGCAGGTGGCCGTACAGTTGGTGTCTTGTGGGGTGTTGCTGCCAGGACTTGTTCAGGATTGCACGCAGCATTCTTGTGTAATTGCCATCTAGTTTCTTCTCCAGCTGTTTTGTTAGCGTCCATGTAGTGCATCCATATAGCAGTATCGATGTGACCGCTGCCTGGAAGAAACTGCGTTTCATTTTATCGGTTAGGTCTGATTTCCATATAGTCGATAGCCTATTGATAGCTGTCCATGCTTTCGTTAACCTCGTTTCGATGTCCTTTTCGGTTGATTCGACGCTGCTTCCTAGGTACGTGAATTTGTCTACTAGTTTAAGAGGGGTTCCTTCTAGAGTGGAGATGTCCCCCGTTTGGTTATAGCACATATATTCCGTTTTGTGTGCATTAACATGGAGGCCTATGCTTGCTGCTGCTCGTTCCAAACTATGCAGAAGTGTTTCGGCCTGGTCAGGTGTATTTGCCAGTATGGCTATGTCATCGGCGTAGTCGGCGTCGGTAATTGTTGTTGCGGGGTATCTTCTGCTTCTTTTCTTCGTCAGTTTGAAGCCATTCTCTTTGATTTTGTCAATCGATGTTCTAAGTACGTAGTCTAGACAAATGATAAAGAGGTACGGAGCCAGCGTGTCCCCTTGTAGTACTCCTGCTACAATGTCGAAGTATTCTCTGTGTGTGTGTGTGTGTGTGTGTGTGTGTGTGTGTGTGAAACTGATCATGCTAAACTCTTGGCAGCTGAGTAGAAATGTTTGATCTATTAATTTTAACTGTTCTTTCTATGCCTAACATTCTTTGTTTGCCAGTGTCTCTTCTGAAAACTACTCATAACTTAAACTTTTGTTTCTGAAGATAACCTGATTAGGTTCTTAAACTTTTGTTAACCTTCAAATAGCTATCTATATTTTTGATAATGTTGCTTTAAGATTTATTTTATATTTGCCTATTCAAATTTTTTGTGACTTCTGTGAACCAGCTACAATTTTTGAGATCATTCTTACACTAATACACTCATCTAAACACCATCTATACTATAATGATCGAGTTTTTATGCACATATATATATTAGCTTTATCTCGTGTATTGAGCACTTCATTAACGTTTTAAGTTAGTTGATTTTGTCTGTGTTTTTTCTTTTTGACTAGACACATGTGGTACTTGGTTATTTTCAAGAAGCACATTTTTTTTCGTCTTTTGTTTTTTTTTAATGAAATTTTTTCCCCCAGATATCAGTTTGTAGAATTTACAAATTGTACAATCTGAGTTTTTTTTCTTTTTCAAACCAACAGACTTATGGTTTAGATATAAAGATTTATATATATATATATATATATATATATATATATATATATATATATATAAGCCCCTATGATGTAATGGCTAAGGTACTGGACTGCAGTTTTGGAGTGAGTGAGTTCAAACTCAAGTTGTGCTATTGCATTCACTTTCCGACTCATACTTCTAGGGAAAGGTATGAATCTCCTTATTCCTCCAACAATGGGTTAAACACTATGACTTCTGTTTTACAAGGATAGCTTTGATATCAAATAGCTCACAAAGGCTGATATGACATTAAACACAGAAGACACACACAGGAATATAATATATATTCCTATTAAATGGTGGTGTGTGAGACCCTGGGTTTCATGCTTTATGCATTCATCAGACAAAACTAGTGATAAGGATAAACCATTACAATTTATATATAATTTACCAACAACTATATGAACAGTATGTGACACAAGATAGATATTTTGAGCTGAGTTTAACAGGTTTGAAATCAGAATTTTCCTTCTACATTTTTTGAAAAGTCCATTCTGCTCTACTAGAGGGAGAATAATTGGATGTGTACTTTTCCAAATGATGTTAGTACTATATGAAAAACAAACAGCTTTGTCTAGGATTTGAACTTTGGTTGCTGTGTCCATTTCCTACAATAACAACTGATACATTATACATTCCTCCAGTTTTTGTATGTATGTTATAAAACAGCCAAAATGACCCATTATATCCAGGGTTTTGTTAATACAATAACATTGAAATGTACTAATTATGAGAATAAGCAAGATTTTCAATCTAATTTGCAACTTGTAGTCTGTCAACCAATTATTATAATTTCTCAAGGTAGTTAACTACTGTTACTAATCGAGTACTGCACCTTCGTGGCTTGCTTGCTGTTTTCATCTGCTATTATACTATATATCAAGTCATATTCTATTGCCCAGTGGGCTGGGATTGTAGAATACATCAACTGCTTTTTTGCAATGTCTTAGATATGACCCTAAACAATCTAATGGTAAGATTCCCATTGCTCTCAGGTCCACTCTGACCCAGTGTGGTAACACCTGATAGGATCCTATCTATGGCTCAAATACAACTAAACTGTGTACTTATGCTAAAGTTAATTGTTTGAAATAGAACTGTTAATATGTATAAAAGTGGATTTGGCATTAAATAGCCTGTAATGGTTGATGTGCCATAAAATCAAACCAAACCTATTTACAAAAGTTATAATTGAAAACATTAAAAAAATCTGGTAATTATGATATAGATTAATTAAAAATTTTATAGGTAGGATGTGATTCATCATTGAGCTTAATTGCCACTGAAGGTGACTTTTAAGAGAGTGAGAATAAATCCATATGTCCAGTTTTCAGTAATATTAAAATGCATTTGCTACTAATTGTTTTTTCTCTTTTAGTCGAGTTAGCCAGAGAATAACAAGGCAAATAAGTCCAAGACTTGTACTAAACAACTTCAACAATTCACTAATTCATGATTGTTATACTGTTTTTTTTTTTTATTTTAGTTTTTAATACTAGTAAATGATTTTTTGACTTGGTGTTGTGATTATGATAAGAAGAAGCCAAACTGATGCATAATTTTTTCCTCACCCTTATGCTTACTTTTGGTCTGGTATTTTTAGCAGTTTCTTTCTTACCACCACTACCACTCATATAAACACACACACATATATATATATATACACACATGCACATACACACTGTGCAGCTCTGTAACTTGTTAAAAATCTATTCACACCCGTAAGCATATATATATATATATATATATATATATATATATATATATATATATATATATAGTTTTAGTTATTGCTATACTTCTGCCATGTTCCAAACTTTATCACTTATTGATTTGTATTGACTGATAGTTTCTAGCCGCCTCCCCACTTTAGATTCCAAACATGTCATTTGCTGACACCCACCTAAACATACAAATTTAAAGGAGTTGGGGTTAAGGGTGTGAATACACTGACATGTGTACCGTGGTAACTTATTAGATTTTTAACAAGTGTTCCTGATTTTTTAATTTACTTGTATTTGTTAAAATGTAGAAAGGATTTGAACAATATAGGAAAAGGAAAAAGGCTAGTAACAATATTACTATAGATAAATTTAGATAAATAAACAAATTCCACATAAAAACTACATAGACTTATTTAGGAGATTTATGTTAAAGATGGCCATTTTTCTTTTACCTAAAAATAGCTAGCCCAGTTGGATGGGGCTGTAGAATACACAGACTGCATCTCTGCATAGTTGTAAGGACCCCCCCCCAAGTATCTTGGATATGACACTAAACTATCTGATGGTGAGGCTCCAGTCTTGGAGATTTGGGGAATGTGGAGTACTGCTTCATTACCATTGCTCCCAGATCTACTTTAACCTAGAGTGGTTGCACCTGTTAGGGTCCTATCTATGGGTCAAATAGGACAAACTGTGTGCAAACAAATGACTGATGTTAAATTGTAACATTTGTATAACAATACTTGAAACCATTTAACTGTGTGCAAGAAAGTGCTCAGGCTTGTTTAAAAATGTTATTCACAAAATGTGTTTACAAATCATATATATATATATATATATATATAAACAACAGGGTTTAGCATTAAATAACTTACAATGATTAATATACCATAACAAATTGCATGAGTATGTCTTATTGCCAAGTCAAACTGCAGAGTTATTGCCGCTGTTGCTATCTTCCTAAGTTGACATATATTATTTTCAGCAATTAAACATCACCAGTAGCCATCTAAATATCATGCCCTGTGGATGGGGTTTAGAATACACTGACTGCATTCTCTGCAGAAGTGTAGCCCTCCACACACACACACACACAAAAAAAAATGTCTTTGGTGTAACACTAAACTGCATTTGATGGTGATACTCTTGTTGTGGAGAGTCACCTCTTTATTGCCATTACTCCCAGTTCCACTCTGATCCAGTGTGATACTACATGTTAATCCCATTATTTGCTCAAATAGATCTATTTGTTATTTTATTTGATAGGATTATGTACAAAAATAAAATAAACATAAAAAAAAATAACCTTATGAAACAATTACAGAAAAAAATATAAATATGAACATGATTCCTTAACCTCTAGATGTGAAATAATCATAGACTGGTTGACAAGTGGTTAAAATCAGTCAGTATTAATGTTAGAAAAGATGCAGCAAAGACTGTCCAGTTATAAAAGCAAACTAATATTTTTTAAAATCAATATTTCATCTGCTTTGTTGTGGGTTGGAGTTAAGATTAATTCTCTCTATGTAGGCATGTTTAAAACTTCTGTTATGATGTATAGTCACTTTAAAATGATAGGATGTGCTTTTAATCTAATGTACATACAAAATGGGAGCACTTGGGTTCTTTTTTTTCTGAATTTTCTTTTTACTTTTTTAAAAGCATTGATTTAAACAATTTACAGAAATGTAATAAAGTATAGTCATCTATTCTTGCAGATAGGAACATTTAAAATTTGTTGGATTTAAAAAATCACTTCTTTTTATAGATCCAAGTTGGGATATAAAAGGCAGTTTCAAGGCAGAAAATGATTCTATTAAAAATAAGTAACCAATTTAATTATAAAACCCATCAACAAGCCAATTTCTTATTTATAAATGTTTTCATTTTAGACCTTTTGAGATAATAGTTTCATTTGATCACATAAGATAATTTTTTAGACTAAAATCTATGCTTAATTAGAGAACCAAATTAAAAAAACATTAATGTCTTTCAAGTGTATTTTAGGTGGGTAGAGTATGATACGCCTTCATATTTGAAACTTGGATTTATTAAAACAAGAAGGAAAATGTTTGGATTTTAAAGAAATATTAGTATATTTTAAAAATTTAGATATTAATTCAGTACATCAGATTATTTTTGTAAACATTTCAGGAATAAAATTTTAGATTTAAATTTAAAAAAAGAAAATTAATTTTTTAGTTTATCTATTATATTTTATTAAACATGGTAGAGTGTATCATTGGAAACATATCTTGATAAAAGGATAAAAATAATTTTAAAAAATTTAATGCTTTTATTTCACTCACATATTTTTCTTTTGGAGTTTACAGTGTGAGCAGAGTAAAATGTTCCCTTTTTTTTTTTTGTTTCTTTGAAAATGAATGGATCTAATTTCATTGAAAGATCAATTTGGTCCCTTCATTAACTTAATTTGTATCTAACTAATCAAATTACTGTTATTTGGGATTGCTGCTCACTAGAGATGAGGTAGATTAGAAATTTAATCTTTTCTTTCATTTAGTTTAAATTTGTAAAAAAAAAAAAAAAAAAATCGCTGGAGGCGGGGGGACAAAACACAGCTGAAAAAGTGTTTTTAACCTTTTCATATTTGGTGATCAAGTGCTATGTTTAATCCTACTCCATGAAATTAACTGAAAGCATTAATCAAAGCTAAAAACTGGACAATACTTTTAAGTCAGATGTGTTAAATACTAGCTCACCTGAAGAATAAAAGCATGAAATTCTGAGTTTTTGTCCTGTTTTCTTAGTTTTATACTTGGAATATATTGTCATATTGCTCTACATTTTCATCCTTGAGCACTCTGAAAAAATTTTTGAATTAAAAATACTCCTAGCATTAAATTTTAATCATAATTTTGTATGTATACTACTACTACTCTCTCACACACACACACACACACACACAGTTGACTGGTCCCTGGCATCAGTCTTGTTTGATATGAATTTTTACCTCCAGCTGTGTAGTGGTACCATTGTTATCTATAACAGAATGTTAAATAAGTTAGTCAAGAAACCTTTTCTCTGTCATATGCTCTGGCTTTTATAAAGCGATCCACAGAGTCCTGTGGCATAATGTTGCCGTGCTAGACTATGACATTGATATAAGTGAGGGCAAACTCAAGTTGCATTATGTTTACTTTTGGACTAATACCCATGGGAAAGGCATGAACCTTCTTATCCTCCCAGCTATGGGTTGAATAGTACCACTGTTATTCTTCTACAAGAATGGCTTTGACTTTAAATAACCCACAAAGGTTGATATGCTATTAAACAAAGAAACCAAATAGAATAATCCTGAAAATTATGGCATTGTGATTTGTTTAAAGTATTTACAAAAACTGACGATTCTCATTCAGGAGTTAACCCTATTGTCTTTTATATATATATATATATTGATTAATGAGGCTCTGTAGGTAAACAACAAAGACGGCCACCAATTATTTGTTGCTAAAGTTATTCTAGTATCACCTTTATCAGTTTATATTCCTACATGGCTCTGCAGACAAGATTAGACCCATGTGAGTGGGGAAAGTATTTTTATTGAGGCAGGCATATCTGTTGTCTCTGCTAAGCTTAATACACAGACATTTGCAAGTGAGGAATTTACAGAGGACTGCTTACTTATGTTGGACTGTTCAATGATCAAAGAGTTAGGTATAAAGACTTAGGGTAAAATGCTTGCTTAATTAAAACTTGTCAAAAAACCATTATCATCCCTTTCATCACTAGCCTACTATACTAAAACACTGGCTGCAGAACTTTCCCACATCCACTTGGAAATGACAACACTATTCCAAAAGTTCAAAATAGACTAGGGTGTATTTTCACAAATTACTAGCCTCCCTGTCACTATTGAATATTCAACTATACAATTGGGCTGATGAAACTGTTCAACATTGACTTCAGTAAGCTACTCAATATGCTTGAACTTTTGGTGACTCAGAAATCAAATCCAATGACGCATAGGATTTTATTTTTTGTCCATTTTTGCAGGGTAAAAACAAGTCTAGTCAAAGCTTTTGGGAGCATGGGATGGTAACTTAACGTGTCTTGTCTGTAAACACTAGCTATCTGATGTGTATATAAAAGATCCGTTTATTTGGGAATAACCAATGAAGTGCAACAGGCAGATGTGTTGGCTAAGGCAGTTTCACTGAAGACTCTTGAACAAAATGTAAATCCTGCAGAAGCATTTGAAATAGACATGCGAGACCAAAATATCTGGCGTCTTGGGTGTAATGGGATTTTGTTTTTGACAGCAATATATTGACATGCAGTCTCAGAATGCTGAACGAATACCCCAAAATCCTGAAAATAATGTAGCTGAGATGAAACCCTATTGTAATGTATGTGGAGGTTGTGATATCTACCAGCATAAGATTGAAACTAATGACTGGCAGTGAGCATGTGGTCAAACATACAATATATGTAGTTGGCAGAATCACTTTGCAAAGGTTTGCTGGTCAACAAGTAAGAACAAATGAAGTACTATATGGTGCACTGAGGATGAAGCAGTCAGTATGGATAAACTCACTGTGCATGTAAATGTTTGATGCAGAAACCAATACCTACAAGTCAAGCACTGGCAATAACCACAAAGAAGTGGGAGTAACATTGATTCTATTCTCCCTACACCCAGAACCATGATAAGCCAAGGACATCTCCACTGTTTATGCTACCAGTCTTAAGATCTACTCCTATAGTAGAGTGACCATATGCTTTGGCAGGTTGTAACACATATGGCACTTGGTAAATCATAGTGAAATTTACCCTTCCTCCTCCAAAAAAAGGAGGATCATATGGTGGGAGGGTTCTCTTTGGTATGCCAAGGTTGAGTACTTGTTCACAAAAGGAAAGAACTGCAAAACAGGCATTATATATATGTTTAAAAAAAATACTTGTCAATATACTACTCTCATGCTTTTCCAAAGCTATGAGAGTGCCACCTATCTCTGCAATTAATTCAGTGATATGATGCTCTACTGCCAGATCTGCAGCATCACACTCTAAACTCTCTAGCCCCTGAATTTAAATTTGAGCCAAATAAAAGCCTGCACCTACCTAATTACTCTAACCTTTTTCAGCAGCTAATGAAAATATAAATTTTGCTTAAAGGATGGTGGTTCAACCAATTTGCTACATCAGTTTCCAATAGTTGTGGGAAATTTCTTGTTATATCTGGTCCCCGAGCTCACATCCACCTCAACCTCCAAGGCTAGATATAGTCCTATTCCAATAGTATACCATTTCAAGGAGTAAATGCAACAAGCTCTTAGGGATGATGTCAAAAGAAGTATTTTTACCCCAGTACCTGTTGGTACCCCTATTGTGATTACCACCATAAAGATGGGAAACCTAGAAGAACATTAGCCTATCAACATTTAAACACTCAATGAAAAGGAGACACACCAAACGAACTGACCATTACAATGAACATTACAGATACCCCCCACCCCTAAGAAAACTATCTTGGTGTGGATGGTTACCACTCAACTCCCTTAGATGCGGAATCTCAGTCACATACAGCCTTTAACACAGTGGGAGTTGTTTTGTATATCTCAGGATTCCCCCCCAAAGATAGTTAGCCTCTGGTGACATGTACATGCACAAATACAATGGAATAAGAGATTCCTTGCAAAGTGAAGATTGTTGATGAAACACTACTCTTTAACTACAATATAGATGGTGCCTTCTACCACACATTTGAGTACTTATCACTCTCTGCAAAAAATGGGATCATCCTTAACAAAAGTAGATTCCAATTCAGTCAGTATCTAGTTCAGTTTGGCGACCTTCAAATAATAATAATAATAATAGGAGAAACCCCTAACAAAAATTTGCCCAACACAATTGTCAACTTTATGTTAAAAAATATCTCGGATGCAAGGTCTTGGTTTGGGTTAGTCGACCAAGTACCATGGGCATATTCTTTAAGCCCCATAATGTATTCCTTTTGAGACCTTGTCAAACAAAATTCACACTTTTAGAACCAAGATCTTAAGAAAACATTTCACCACTCTAAACAGATCATCATAGGCTTAATAAAAAAAGGACATTATGACTTTTGGCATTGAGTAATCGATCTTGCTCCAGACTGAAGCAAATAAGGTATGGGTTTCCTGCTATTGCTATATGTGGCTCACCAAAAAGCCCCAGTGTGTTTTCTTAAGAGTTGGCGCATTCTACTTGCAGGCAACAGATTTTGCACCAATACAGTGTGTCAATATGCACCCATTAAGAGCAAAGTTGCTGCTATTGACTGAATATTAGGTAAAGCTGCATATTTTGGATTGCTCTAACATAATTGGAGTATTTAGCAACAGGGAAATTAGCAAAATGCATAACCTACACCTCTTAAATTGTCAAGAGAAATCACTTGGGTATTTTTCACTATCCAGCACTGCTTGGGCAATTGGCACTAGGGTTTTGATGCTATTTCTCAAAATCTAGTCATTTCAGTAGAATCACTTATTTACCGATTTTTTTTTTCCCATGCATCTCTTCCACTTGTTAGACAAAATAAATGCCATGGTGGAATCTGCAACCTTTTAAGCAATAGAAAATTATGGAGACAATGAGACTTGTGTCAGCTGGCCACAGTTTTGATTATCCTTTCCAACAGATAGTAATAAACCCCTTCTATGTCAAACATACTGTAAACCTCATCTGTGCAGATAGACACACTGGCTGGCTTATTTTGCACCACCTAAAAACCAGGTCATGCCACCACTTCAAAATCAATATCTATTTGTCGGAAACTATTCCACACTTACGGTACCCCTGAAAAACTCAGTAGCCACTCTCCTCCAACCTATTTCAACTGTTCCTCAAGACATGGTGTGTGAAACACAGTCCTCAGTAGCATATCCTCAATCTAATGGCTGTGAAGAGCTTGCTGAAAAACTGCAAAAATAAATTGCAACTCAGGTCCCTAGGGTTTGTTAGATAATGACAACCCAGGCCATTCTGCAATACTGCAACACTCTCATCCAAGGCATTAATCTATCTCTAGAACAATTTCTGCTCCACAACCTACTTTTCAATTCCATTCCTCTACCAGGCACACCCTGAATGGATAGCTGCAGCACAATGCTGTGAGTAGAGCCTCCACTAACACAATGCACAAATGAAGAGGAGATATAACTGATATACACGTGACCTTTGCTCTCTGCTGAAAGTTGATATAGTAGCGATCCAAAATAAACTCAACCACTGGTGGAACACTATGGGTAATCATCACTGTCCTTCTAGATCATCAGTACCAAATTAGTCAATGGAGCAGCGCTTAGGAACTGCCATTTCTTGAAAAAGTTGGAGATTAGACCCAGACCCGCTCCCATATTCCGTACTATACCTAAATCCACAAATGTCTCACTCACACATCCTAATCTTTGAATCTCTTTTAGTGATGATGCTCATGCAGCAATTTGACTCTAAGTAAGGGGCACATCAACATACTCTTGGCACTCACAGCACATGCTGACAAAAATTCTGACTCTGTCCAAACTATTCCTACATAATAGTGTGGGCCTTAAAGAAATGTCCACTCCTCACAGAACCTTTCCGACATGCCGGGGAATGAAATGAGGAGATATAGGAGTTATCCCTGTTGAGCCTATATTCCTCTACTTTGGTTCATAAGGGAAATTTGGTGTGTATGCATGTTGAGGATCATTGTATCACAGTTCATATTACTTCATTTTGTTTTGGGCACTGCTTGGAACTTTAAATAATTATTTATATACACATTTGCACACACTATTGTTTTGGGTAGGAATTAAGTTTTATTTGAAGAGAAATAGTAAAGGTGCATTATCATGGCATTTTGAGAAAGGATATAGAGAAGCAAAAAACAATAATAGTTTTTTTTTTTTTATTTAGATATATTTTCTGTTTTGCTAAGTCTTTTTATTACCTATTTCCAAAATCATTAATTGTGGCATTATTCTTAACTCCTTCCCTGCAACCATACAATGTATTCCTTGCCTTATACAAGAATCATTAGTTAGTACTGATCTCACAAACTAGTTATTTGGGTTCTGACCTATGAAAAAAAATTAATTTCATGCTTTGCAGCATTTAGATATATGAAATATATATTTTCTTTTTTTTTTTTTTTTCTTTTTTTTTTTTTTTTTTTTTTTTTTTTACCCTATGATGTTCTTTTTGTTACTTTTTTCTTTCTTCTGTCTGTCTGAAGACATTTTTTCAATTTGTAAACATTGGTGTAATTAAAAACAGGAAAAATATACAACTTTAAAAATACTGCTTGAAATTATTTTGATAATTGGCAGACAAAATTATCAAATTTCCTGAAATAAACTTAGAAGTATATATTTGATATACTTAATATCTGAATGCAATATTGAAAATTTAGCAGAAATTTGATTGTTGTGAGTAATCAAAATAGAATTTATGAAAATGATCTGGAGACATTTGATTGTCTTCTGAGAGTTATACATCATTTTATGTTTACTAAACAAATAATAATAAAACCAGTTAATTGATATGAAAAGAGTTTTCCTTTGTTTATGAAAAGAATAAGATTTAAACCATTTCAGTTGTTGAATTTTTGAGAAAAAGACTCAAAAAAAAAATTTTTTTTTTTTTTTAAAGTAGTAATGATTATTTGACTAAAACTGTATATAATTTTTTCAAATTGAAAACTAATCCTTAAATAATAAGGAAAAGATAATCCTAAAAATTTATTTTCCATTCCTATTAAAAGGGTTATTTATGCTAAGGCATATGTTTAGTTGTTTATATATTAAGATTTGTTTTGGTTTAGGTGTGATCGTGAAAGTATATAAACACTACATCAGTTCTTGATTGATCTTTATCTTGAAACCAAAGTGAACTCAATGAATTAAACCACCCCTAAAATATTACATTTTGATTATCAAATACTTTTCTAAAATATTTTTTTAAAAGAAAAAACATTTTATTGACTGATCTTCCTTCTTAATGACATTTTAAGAGGGGAAAAAAATGAATTTTTTTTTTATTAACACATGCAAAATCAGATGATAATGCTGTTTAAGCTGAAGTTAAAATCACATTCATGTATGAAGCCAATTCCTTGGTATTAGTAAGCCTTTCAGTCTTGAAATAAATATCCTCTGATAGCTGAAGGCCAAAATTTGTAGGAATTAGCAAACTTATATAAAAAAAGTAGTGTTTCGGCTTGGTCAGGTGTATTTGCCAGTATCGCTATGTCATCGGCGTAGTCGGCGTCGGTAATTGTTGTTGCGGGGTACCTTTTGCTTCTTTTCTTCGTCAGTTCGAAGCCATTCTCTTTGATTTTGTCAATCGATGTTCTAAGTACGTAGTCTAGACAAATGATAAAGAGGTACGGAGCCAGCGTGTCCCCTTGTAGTACTCCTGCTACAATGTCAAAGTATTCTGTGTCTCCATCCGGTGATCATACTTTTACTTTAGTGTTTCTATAGAGAATCGTTATTGCCGCTACGGTTTCTTTAGGTATGCTGTACGCTAGTAGGATTTGTTCCATCTTTCCTCTGTGAATGAAATCGAAAGCCTGGGTAAAGTTGACAAATATTAATGTCGCTTGTAGGTTTTTTGCCCGTACACCTTCAAGGATTCTACGGATGGTTAATATTTGTGAGGTCGTGGATCTATTTCTTCGGAAGCCATTTTGCTTTTTTCTAAGTATATTGTCTATTTTGGGTTCTATGCGGTTTCGTAGTAGGGCATTGTAGATTTTGGCTGCTATGGATGTAAGTGTTATGCCTCGGTAGTTTTTGGCTAATCCGAGGTCCCCCTTTTTAGGGAAGGGGAGTATGCATCCCTTCATCCATCTATCTATCGGATTTTGATTGTATACTGCGTTGCAGTGTCGGAGCAGTATGTCGTCGAATTGTCTGGTCTTCCATACTTCCGGGGGAATTTCGTCCAGCCCTGCAGCTTTCCTATTTTTAATTTTTCTGAGAAGCCGAAACACTACTGCATAGTTTGGAACGAGCAGCAGCAAGCATAGGCCTCTATGTTAATGCACACAAAACGGAATATATGTGCTATAACCAAACGGGGGACATCTCCACTCTAAAAGGAACCCCTCTTAAACTAGTAGACAAATTCACTTACCTAGGAAGCAGCGTCGAATCAACCGAAAAGGACATCGAAACGAGGTTAACGAAAGCATGGACAGCTATCAATAGGCTATCAATTATATGGAAATCAGACCTAACCAATAAAATGAAACGCAGTTTCTTCCAGGCAGCGGTCACATCGATACTGCTGTATGGCTGCACTACATGGACGCTAACAAAACGGCTGGAGAAGAAGCTAGATGGCAATTACACAAGAATGCTGCGTGCAATCCTGAACAAGTCCTGGCAGCAACACCCCACAAGACACCAACTGTACGGCCACCTGCCCCCTATCACGAAAACTATTCAAGTTAGGCGAACCAGACATGCAGGACACTGCTGGAGAAGTAGGGACGAACTCATAAGAGATGTACTCTTATGGATCCCCACACATGGCCGTGCAAAAGCAGGGCAACCAGCACGAACATACATTCAGCAGCTATGTGAGGATGCAGGATGTTGTCCTGAAGACCTACCTAGGGTGATGAACGATAGGGAGGAGTGGCGAGAGAGGGTCAGGGATATCCGTGCTACCAGCGCGATATGATGATGATATAAAAAAAAAACTACTTTTTTCTTCCAACTTGGTGTCTATTCTTTCATTCATTTTGTATATTGATGGTGTTGGTGGAAGGTATTAAAAATACTAGAACACAAATTTTGATTTGGCATCTTCAGTGCTTATTATAGACTAGCATAGTTGTTGTCAAAATTCTTAACTTAACTGTATTGAATTTCATATAAAATAGCTTCATCCTCTCCATAACTGACTGTTATGTCTCTCTCTACAACATTTGGCTTAAATGTCATCAGGTTCATATTCTCATACTAAAAAGTGCAAGGGGCACAACTCACAACATCAACAAGATATATCTTCACTGAAAGGGGGAGTGGTTACCAAAAATAACAATACTTAGATTTAGATTAGCACTTCTGTCTTAAGTCGAATATCTCACTGATCTGTCTTGGATTCATGTGTCACTCTTTGACATTTTAGCCTAAGACCAAAGTGTCGCTCCCTATCCTTTTGGCTGAGATCAAAGTGACAAATTTTTTCCTCAGGATAAAATTACAAATAATTATTTTACCATACAAATGGACAAAATTTGGATCAAAGATATAAAAAAACAAATATTGAAAAAAAGTTGTTTTGTTTTTTATACTTATTAATATTTGGTCCAAATTCTGTTATGAAATTAGGGAAATGTATTAGCAAACCTGGTTTCATGAGAGTAATGATAAATTTGGTTGTTATAGTTACAAAAGGCAAAAGTAGTGTGGAGTAATATCTCATTTTACCATTATAGAAAGTTTTATTTGTGTAATTAAAATGTCACAATGTATTTTTTATATTGTTGGTTTATTACTTTAAAATAGTGTTTTTTTTTTTTGTTTTTTTTTCTTTGTTTTCATTATCTCTTGAAAATGTATATGGTTCATGAGTTTTTGCTGAATAAGTGGATTTAAAGAAGAAATGGAGAAATATATTGAGTGCATCTTAATTGGGCTTGTAACTGCTTCATATTAATGTTACATTGTTCATGTCAATGAAGTCAAATGAATATTTATTTGAATTTTATCTATTTAGTTCATCAAAATGCGACTGTTCAACAACTCTCAACTATTTTAAAATAGTTTTTTTTTTAAAAATGCCAAAAATGCATTTTATTATAAAGGCAACAGCATTAATCTTAGAATGATTTTGCATTAACTTGTTCTTTATTATCACCAAGGCAACTGCATCCCTAGTAACAATCTATTTTCCATCACTAGTCATACTACCAAAAATAGTTATTTACCTGTAAGGCATACTATGAATATGCAGTAAGATATTTTGATTAGATACATTTTAATATCGCTGATGTCTTTAGCAGAGTAAAGAACTTAACTGTCACTTATGTTAATGTATGTTCATATTTTCATTTCTTTTATATGTGTGATAATAAAAATAGTTTTTCAAGAGTACAGAAAAAAAGTATTAAATATTCATATATTGAGAATTTGTCAAGAGAATAAAATATTGCATTAAAATTTGGAAGGAGGGGAATGAAATATATATATATATATATATATATATATATATATATATATATATATTACAGTTGACAAAGCACTTTCATAATAAAAGATGATACACTTCTATGAATGAAATTTATTTTTAGTAAATTAAATGAATAACTTTGTTTTGGCTTGATATTTTCAGCTTTAAAATGTTTGATTTTAATATAACTAAGAAAAAAATTTTTTTTAATCTCAAAATATTTTCAATAGATTTGCTCAAAGGCAACCTTTGGCTGCAATTCATCTTAATGCTGAATCATATCTTATAGAATTTATAAAGTACAAATAATTAGATAATGGGAAATATTGGTATTTAAGAGTTGGGGCACACAGAAACACTCATTAACAATGGATTTCTAGCTTCATGAGTTGATCATTACTGTAATCTCTGTTAGAGCATTTGAATTCTACTGCATATACGAATATAACTTTATCCCATTTCTATAATTACTGTGTTGCAATAACATATTAATGTGTTCTATTAGCTGAAACTGTAGAATACATTGACAGTACCTCTGCAGAAGGGTAACACCCTCTCCTCCTCTTTGCTTTAGGAGGCTGTTGGTGGTGCTTGAGGATGGGATCCTGGTGGCTGAGCAGTCCATGACCCTTCAACTAAAAAGACCATGTGACTTTGAACACTCCACTTAGGCTCTTGCTGGGCTAGATGGGCAGTCGGAGATGTCTGAAACAATCAATTGGCTAGTCATGTTAAGCTCTAATACCTAATATGATTTTATTTTATATCAGGTGCTAGACGATAGTAGCTGAGTCAGTTGCACTGAGATAGTTAAAATGGTTTCAAGTATTACAATGTACAAACAAATTAGATATATTAAATTGAATTATTTGTCTTAAATAGTCATACTTGAAACCATGTCCTGGATAGGACACAAAACTATATCTGATGGTGATGCTCCAGTGCTGGAGTTTGGGGAATGTAGAGTACTCCTCTATAACTGTTAGGTCCACTCTGAACCAGAGTGGTGGTACCTGTTTGGGTCCTATTTAATATTAGTTATTTGAAGCCATAGAGCTATGTGCAAATTTTTTGCATGAGATAGGAATACTTGAATAGAATCACTAATGTTAAATAACTATAATTGAAATCATTTAACCATGTGAAAACAAATGAGTAATATTGAATAGAATTATTAGTATTGAATAACAATACTTGAAACTATTTAACTGTGTGCAAGCAAATGGTTATTGTAACAGCAGTAACTGGGGTCAGAAATCAAAGACACGAGTCTCGTACTGGTGAAGTTGTATATCTTTATTTGCGCACATGTTAGGCGTAAAATGCGTACGTTGTCCAATTCACTCTTCAACGTGAAAACTGAAACAAATAAATGCACTCGTAAATGTTCCAAAAGAGGAAACACACCACGAATGTGATGATATAAATTGAATCAGTTCAAGAGAATTCACATGCTTACCTCTTTTTGCCTTGCTAGTGACCCACGACAAGAGAAATGTCAGACTCGCATGCCAGTCGATTTGAAAAAGGCTGAATTCGCGCCAGCCGGTGTTCAAGCCGGAAGTCCCTCCCACACCGAAGTGACCAGTGCTGGAGGCAAATTTCAATCTAAAAACTATATCGGCCGAAACGCAAACTCTTACATTAACAGTTATCATTAAAAAGAATTATTAGTGTTACAATACTTGAAACCATTTAAATGTAAATAAATGAGCTCTGCTTTATTTAAAAAAACAAAACAAAAAAAAAAATGATGTTACCTACAAACTATTAGCTTACAAGTCATATGATTTAGCATTACATAACCGACAAGGGTTAATATGCTATAAAACTCAGCCAAAACATATTAGCCCAGTCGGCTGGGGCTGTAGAATAGATCGACTGCTTCTCTGCAGAGGGGTAAGACCACCCCCCAACAAGTGTCCTATATATGACACTAAACAATCTGATGGTGAGGTTCCAGCAATTCTGGAGCTTCGGGTAATGTGGAGTGCCATTGCTCACAGGTCCACTCTGGCCTGGAGTGGTAGCACCCGATAAGGGTCCTATCTATGGGTTAAATAGAATGAAACAGTGGTTGGAGTTTACTGTTCTTTTGCATTTAAACTGTGTATTTATGCTGAACTGAATTGTTTGAAAGAGAGCTGTTTTGACATTTAAACTGCATATTTATGCTAAACTGAATTATCTGAAATAAAACTGTTTTGACATTAACTCTGTATTGCCCAGTCAGCTGTGGTTGTAGAATACACCAACTGCACTTCTGCAGAGGGGTAAGACACCCCCACCCGACGAGTGTCCTGGATATGACACTAAACAATCTGATGGTGAGATTCCAGTAATGCTGGAGCTTTGGGGAATGTGGAGTTCCTCTTTATTGCCATCGCTCTGGCCCGGCGTGGTAGCACCTAATAGGGCCCTATCTATGGGTTAAATAGAACTAATGGCATACTTATGCTAAACTGAATTGTTTGAAATAGAAATTTTTTTCACAATTAAACTGTATTTACATTTAATCTGTGTGTTTATACTAAACTGAATTATTTGAAATAAAACTGTTTTTTGACATTGAAACTGTATTTACACTAAACTGAATTATTTAACATAGAACTGTTTTCACATTTAACTGTATGTAAACAAAATATGTACTTATACTAAACTGAATTAACTGAATTAGAACTGCTTGACTAAACTGAATAGCTAGAAATAGAATTGTTTTTCACAATAAACCTGTATTTACATTTTAACTGAGTTGTTTGAAATTGAACTGTTTTTGACATTGAAACTGTTCTTAGACTAAACTGAATTGTTATATATAACAGCTTGAATAAACTGAAGTTTGAAATAGAAATGTTTTTGACAATTAAACTCTGTACTCATGTTAAACTGAATTGTTTGAAACAGAACTGATTATTTATATAAAAATGGATTTGGCATTAAATAACCTACAAAGGTTGATATGCCATAAAACCCAACCAACCAAACCAAACATATTAATGAGTTCGTACATATGTAATATAGATTTATGTTATAATTTTGTGTAACTTGAATAATAAGATTGGATGAAGAGAGCAATATTCCAGAACTGTTGTTTTGTATTAAATCAAATAGTTTAATATCACTTTTTTATTTCTATTTACAAATTTTTTTTATTTTTTTTTACCGTATTTGATGGGTTAGAAGATGCACCTTAATTTGGACAGGCATCTTTTTTTAAAAATGGTTTAAACTATGAATGTCAGTTGGAAGGTTTTTGCCTGACATTCATAGCCTTCTCTTCAGGTTATTTTTAAAGTTTCATATGTATTCAGACCTCTTTTTTTTTTTTTCTTAAGACCAATTGCAGCACTAGAACTCTACAAGCCAAGAACCCAAAGCTGACCTTTGACCTTATAAGAGGATTTTCTAGGACATGGTTTGGGGAAAAAGTCTTATAAGCTGTCAAATACAGTATTCTATTTGTTTTTTAAAGACACCATGCTTTGATATTTGTTTAAAAAATGTTTTATTCATGTTAATAGCCATTTAATATAATAAGCACATCTAAGTTTATTACTTATATTTTATTAATCAATGATATAATGACTTATGATATGAATATGCTGGAAACACCTGCTCTTATTGAATAAGTTATATTCTTATTACAAACTGAACAAATGACCATTAAGGGTTTCCTGATCTTACCACTGAAAGGAGGGAAAATTCCAACTTAAAATCCATTTGAAAAAGATTTATGTAAAAAACATATTTCTTAGTTTACAGCTTGTTAAAGTATTTTTGATAGTTAAGTTATCATTTGGTACTGGTTTATACCAAACTACTTTTTCTGCCATTCTGTTTTGATTGAGGATTACCTAATTTAAGCCTTTGCTCTCACCCCTTAAATATGAGAATTTGTAGTATTCTAATGACTTTATTTCTTTGATAAGAGTTCCCCTCTCCTTTTGGATATACAAGTTTCCTACTACAACTATATGCCTTCTGCATCTCTTCAGGAGGTAAGACTCCACTCCCATGCGTATCCTGAATATAACACTAAACCATCTGATGGTGAGGATCCAGTCCTGGGACTTTGGTGAATGTGGAGTACTCTTCATTGCCATGACTCACTGGTCCACTCTGACTCAGCATGATAGTTTCTGTTAGGGTCCCATCTATGGGTCAAATAGAACTATTTAATCATTTATCATACTTGAAACAATTTAACTGTATGCAAACAAATGAACTCTGGCTCATCTAAAAATGTTCCTTACAAGCTGTTTGTTTACAAATCGTATATATAACAGGGTTTGACATTAAATGACCTACATGGATTGATATGCCATAAAACACAATCAACCTACCACAACTTGAAAATGGAGCATTCATTTAAAACATTTTATAAACTAAGATGTCGTGCAAAAAGTAATTTAATTTATATGGGAAAATTCAGAGCCTCCAAAAATAACCTAAACAGTTTTGCTCTGATTAACAGTGCTACATTAAGTTGCAGAAATAGTATGACTTAGATTTTGAAAAGGCATATAAGTTTTGAACAAGTTTAAAGAATGTTTCTTGAGCCTACAAAGAATTATATAATTAAGAAAAGAAAAAAATTGAGGTGAATTGTACTATCATATTTCAAGCTTTCTACAACAGAAAAAATTTAGTTTTGAGTTTATTTAAAAAAAACTTCCTCTTAACAGAAATTACATCCTCCTTTTACAGTATTTCTAATCATCAAGGAAATGTGAACTGTTTGTTTTCTGTCTGTTTGTCTCTCTCTCTCTCTCATATATATAAAATCAAAGTTGCATAAAGTGTACTTTGGAAAAGTGGATGGTACCTATACTTGATTTCCAGATTGTAGAATTAATTTGATTAGATATTTCAGAATTCAGTGTAAAAATTCATGTTCCCAGAAAACTTTGTCTGGAAGAGGGAATTCCAACAAAAAGTAAGTGTGCATATTTCTTACAATATTGTCTTTGAATTAAAAATCATGGCTGTATCAACAAGAGCTTTATATTGAACTTTGGAGAAAACCTAAACATATTTTATGCAACTCTCAGTCAAATTTATCGATTTAGAACTTTCTTTATTTTTGTATAACTATTATGAATCACTGGTTACTCAGGTGAGTGTACTTAATCTTGTAATCTTTTCTACTGTATAATTCTTTCAAAAAGGGTCTTAGATGAAAGCTGCACCAAGATTCAGTTATTCTTAAAGGTCATTCTTCTCGTTTTCTATCTTTCTGTCTTCCTTAAAAGATAATATATGTAAATGAAGTAATGGTTCTTTCTTTCGTCTAGGTACATTATTCTTGATGTCAGGTTATTATTTTATATATATATATATATATATATATATATATATATATATAGTTTTAAAATAAATTTGTATTAAAATATAAGAATAAAGGCTGCTTAGGTTTGTTATAATGTTCTTAATTTATTACTGTTTTTGAAAAGTGGATAATACATGAAATTCTTTTAAGATAATGAGACAAATTCTCCGACATCATTGGTGCAATTCCTATTATCAGTTACAACTTTATGATGATAGTCAGTTGTGGATGAGTGAAAGATTTACTGGGACTCTAAAATATAACTACTATGGTCCCCGCAAAAAAAAAAAAAAATATATGGAGGATTGTTCAGAGTTGATACTAAATTGGATTTGGTGGTGAAGCTTGATTCTGAACATCTAGGGAGTACAGAGTTCCAGTTTAATGCCAGTACTCCCAGGTCCACTTGGACCCAGAGTGGTAGTACCTGTTGGCATCTTATCTATGCATCAAATAGATCTGTTAACAAATTATTTGTATTCAATAGGAATACTTGATATCTTATAACTGTGCACAAAAATTCTTAAACTGTACAAAAGATATAGATGCAGACATATAATGTATGCAATTCCCTAATCTCTTGGTTTAAAATAACTCCAGACTGGTTGATGTACCCTTTTAAAATCAATCAACCAATCCAAAACACATCAATTTCTAAACACAAATCTAAAAGGTCAATTTTCTATTTATTGACATAGAAATCTGTTTTAGATTCAATCACCTTTGTTACTATTTGGTCAGTGTCAGTTGGCAACCCTATACAAATATTAGTATTTTGTTTATCATTCTCTATTTAGTGACACTTGTATTTTAATGCAAAAGAATCTACATATTCATTTAGTCTTGCCAGTTCATGAAACATGTTCAAAAGACAGCATATTTGCCAATAAAAAGACATTGTTCTATTTTCCTTTTATCAGTAAGGAAGGAAAATATTTTTAAAAGGTTTCTAAATAAACTCATACATTCTTATTCATATTTCAATCATGTGTTCAAAATCTCTCTGTAAAGATTTTAAAGTATAATTTCATCATGGCTTCCCATTTTAATTTTCTTTGCTCATGTTTTACATGATTTTAATTTATTTTATTTTATTTTCAAGAATAAATTCCTGTTTATTTTAAGCACAGAGAGAAAAACTTAAATTTCCATTTGATGTTGTTGCCCTTGACTGAACTACCAATATTGTCAGTTTGCTTGAATTCCATTGTAGTTTGCAAGATTTTTTATGCTTGACTGCTGTTCTTCATGTCAGGAGGCAATAATCATGAAATTTGGACAAGAATAACTAGTTTACTTTCTTCTGTGTAGAACTTGAAAAGGGAACCTCCTCCTCCTTCTTTTCTGATACATCTGAAAAAAATCTTTTTAAAATTTTGATTTTATTTCTAAAAAAAAATTTTTTTGTTCATTTTTGCACCTTAACTAGTATAGGGAAAAGACTGGTTGGTTTCATGAACAATATTTTTGAATAAGTTGTGGTTAGTATTTTCTACTTTTTGATTATTTTACTCAATGACTGTACAGTAAAAATATTCAGTCATAGTTGAGTAATGTTTTGTTTTAATTGCTTAATGCTAAAATAATTCAATTTGGTTACCACTTTGGGTTTTTTGTCTACTATAACTATGGCAATCCAATTTTTGTTAAAACAAAGTTTTCATTCACTCTTATAACGTTGCATTGATAATATTATTAGATTTTCTGTTAGGTTTTGTAATTTTGTGCTGCGTGATTATTTTCGATCAAGAGATGAAATATAAATTTTGTTAGTAATTAGTTTCACTTGTATTTTTCTATATATACTAGAGAAAATATACACGTTGATAATACATCACTGGAGTAAGTGTATATTTTATATAGTTAATTTTACTAGTATTTTTGGTTATGATGGTAATCAAATAATGTTTTTATATAGTTTCTGTATATGAAACCAAACTTTATAGAAAGGTGTACTCTCTTGTTGGTGGTACTTAGAATATACTGACTGCATTCCCTGCAGAAGACCCCCTGCCAAAAAAACATGTTGGGGGGGGGGGGTCCTGGTTATGACACTAAGTTGAATTTTCATGGTGAGGCTCCATTTCTGAAGATCTGGTGAGTGTGAAGTACCTCTCATTTATGGGTCAAATAGATCTGTTTACAAATTACTTGTTTTAGATAAGAATATTTGATATCATAAGTGTACAAAAAAATGTGTCCTGGGTATGACATTAGACTCTTTTTTTTTTTTTTTTTTTTTTTTTTTTTTTTTTTGTTCTGGAGAGTGTAGAGTATCCTTTCATTGTCATTATTCCCAGGTCCACTCTGACGCAGAGTCGTAGAACCTGTTAGGATCCCATCTTTGAGTCCAATTGATCTATTTAAAAATTATATTTCATTGGATTTTGTGGTGGGTGGGGACTTTTGAGAAATAAATACACAAAAAATGTAAACATAAAATGACCTTTGACAGGTTGACATGCCATTAAGATTAATCAAAAAGTGTAGCAAGTCTTTTACATTGTTTTTTTCTTTTTTATTTCTAATTTTTTTTTTGTTTCCAATTGCTAAACTTAAGGAAGCATACAAATGTATTGGATCAAATCAAATCAAATAGTAATGTTTGATCAAAATATCAATTATATAGAAAATGGATTTATTTCTTGACTTTTTTTGAAAACCAGTTACATTTTCATAGAACAAAATAGATTCAAATAATAATCATAGTTCCAAATTTTCAAAATAATTTTTTTTCTTTCATGTTAATTAAGTAACATTACTTTTTCATTTTGAAATGTATGTACTGATTTTATATATATATATATGTATATATAAAATTTTTAAAATTTTTTAAAATATATATATATATATATATGTATATATAAAATTTTTTTAAGATAAAGAAGCATTATCACTTGCCCAAAAGGAAGCGCAAAAATCCCAGAAAAGTACATTTTGCTGATAAGTACCAATATGGATATTATTTCCTAAAAAAAATTGTATCTATAAAACAATATAAATCCCCCCCCCCTTTTTTTTACAAGCTTGCTAATAATATATTGGCCTGGGTTAAGGAGACTAAGTTTTGCTGAAAACCATGCATGGTCCATGAAGATATTTAAAATATCTTGATTCTTTCCTCACAGTTTAGTTTTTGCATTGTTAATCATTGATTTACTCAGATTGCAGCCTGTGCACATAACTTTCTTTTTCTTATTTAAATTTATTATATAATTTTCTGTTTGTTAATGGCCTTTCTGTATGTGGATCACTTTCAACAGATTCCAAGCCAAGTTTGAAGCATTGATACCAAAATTTTAACTGAGCTTCGCTCAATGAATCATTCCTCAAAGCCACTTTAATCATTCAAATAGATCCATCTGTAAAATGTCTAAGTTTTGAGGAAATTGTCATGTGTATTAAGTATAAACACAACTGCCACACAATACTCCAGCTCACTCAAGGAAGTCTCATTGCTGACTGAGTAACTCTGTGGTAGTGTCTATTAATATGTATATGCTGTAAGATTTCCTCAGATTGGTTACCAAGTTAGATCAGGTTTCAGGACATCCAAAATGTCTAACTTATTATTTAGCTTAATTCAGTACAGAGGGCTAGCAGGTACTGAAAACAACCGAAGTTGTCCTCCACATTATCATATTTACTAACCCCTCCGCTCGGGCAGGATATGACACAAGGTCAATTTTTAAGCGGAGTTTAACAGGTTTGAATTCAGAGTTTTCCTTCTCCTAGACTAGTTGCCTCACCAAGGCTGAAGAACCTAGTCTGCCCTACTATTTACCCATAGCTGGAGGGAGAATATTTGGATTCATACCTTTCCTAAGGGTATTAGTGCTATGTGAAATGCAATCAGTCAGGTCCAGGATTTGAACTCGTGTCGCCGTGTCCATATCCTGCGACGATAACCATTACACCACAGGCACCTCCACTTTATTGGCTTTCACAGCAAAAATACATCTGAGCCTAGGCAGAAATATGACGCAAACAACCAAAGCCACACACTATGACTGGTTCTTGCTTAACAATAGAGATATTAGCAATAAATATACGATAACACTAAGAAACAAATTTGATGCTCTTCAGTAGATATTCAAAACACTTACTCTGAATAACAATTATTAGAACTTTATCAATGCCCATATGGAAGCAGCAAAATGCATACCAACCAAACTAAGAGCCAAACAGAGTTCCATGGGAGACATTAGCAATCAGGAAAAAATAAGACGTGAAAACAGCATCCCTGTGTAATAAAAGGAACTTGATTAATGCCAAAGCTCAGAAACTTAAGAAGGCACAAAGAGAATTAATTAACACACACCAAAAAGAACAAATAGAATATATTCAAGGCCAGATCAATAAGAAATTCAGTAGAAGATAGACAATCTTGAATAGCATGACAAACAGTAAAGGAAGAGTACCTCCAGAGCTAAACTAAAAGCTGCCAGCCAAGAGGAATGAATCCAGATGTGGAAAGAACATTTCAAGAATCTGCTTGGAAAATACCCTAAAGTTACAGATAAACCTATCATGAAAATTATTCATAATCAACTAGACATCAAACTAAGACAGTTTACTCAAGAAGAATTTGACATAGTACTAACAAAAATTAAAAACAGGAAAGCTACCGGTCTTGATGAGATACTTCCAGAAATATGGAAGACAAGGAAATTTGGTGACTTGCTGCTCTGCTACGGCAACACTGTATATCCAGAACACAATAGAGATGGACAAAAGGCTGCATCCTCCTTTTCCACCCAGGAAAGTAACTTTGGAATTGCCAAGAACTACTGAGGTATGACACTTCCATTGAGAAAATTCTTAGAAAAAATTGCAATAGTTTTTGGAGAAAGCAATCCACAACATCACAGATTCTGACAATCCGTCAAGACTTAGGAATTTGTGCAAAAATCCTTGAAGCTAAACTTAAATTTGTAGATTTCTCAAAGGTATTTGATTCTATACACAGAGGGAAGATGGAGCAAATACTTATTGTGTATGGTCTCCCCAAAGAAGCTGTCACAGCCAAATTGATGTTTTATAAAAACACAAAAGTAAAAGTTTGCTTACCAGATGGAGACACACTTCTTTGACATTGTTGCTGGGGTTCTGCTAGGGGATATATTTGCTCCATGTCTGTACATAATCTGCCGAGATTACGTACTTCAAAAATCAATAGATCTAATGAAAGAAAATAGCTTTACACTAAAAAAGGCAAGAAGCAGATGATACCCCGCAAAAAAACTATTTTGGACATAGACTATGCAGATGACATAGCGCTTTTGGCAAATAAACCTACTAAAGCCAAATCCCTTCTGCATAGTCTGGAGCTGGTGGCACTGGATTCCATGTGAATGCAGACAAAATGGAGTACATGTGTTTTAATCAAAAAGGAAACTTTTCCACTCTAAATGATGGTTCTCTGAAATCAGTGAACTAGTTCACCTACCTCAGAAGCAGTGTCTCATCTACTGAATGTGACATCAATGTGACTAGCTATTGATAGACTATTGATCATATGGAAGTCAAACCTATCCAATAAAATAAAATGCAATTTCTTCCAAGCAGGAGTTGTCAATTCTACTATATGGATGCACCACATGGATGCTGACTAAATGTATTAGAAAAAAGCTAGCCAGGAACTGCACAAGAAAGTTACAAGCTGTATTGAACATTTTCTGGAAGCAATATCCTACAAAACAGCAGCTGTATGACCACCTGCCTCCTATTCCTAAAACTATCAAAATAGGATGAACAAAACATGTAGGACACTGCTGGAGAAGTAAGGATGAACACATAAGTGACATTCTCCTGTGGACTTTTTCACATGGATGTGCAAGTGTTGGCTGACCAACAAAAACATATCTACAACTGCTCTGTATGGACACAGGATGTAGTCTACAAGACCTGTTGGAAGTCATGAATGATAGATGAATGGTGAGAGAGAGTTAGGGAAAAACCATGCTAGCAGTGTAACATGATAGATTTTATATATATATACATACAATTGTACATGAGAAAAATATCAAACAAAATTTGACAAATAGGGGTATGGTGGGTCAGAGATCTATTATTGAATTTTATTTTGGTTGGATTTATAAAATAGGTAATTTTTCCATGTGGTTATAACTGTATATGCTTATGGCTTTCTATTTCTAACTCTGAAGGTATGTTTAATGGAAACACTCATGGTATGATGGCTATCATCATAGGAAATGGATACTGTGGTCAGAGTTCAAATCTGAATGAACCTATTTGCATTTCCCATAGTGCTCATACTCTTGGGAAAGGTATGAATCTGACTAATCTTCCTCTAGAAAAACTTTGAATTTAAACTGGTTAAACTCTGCTCAAAAATTGACCATGTGATGGTGTTGGATAAATAGAAGAATTCTGATAATTTAAATAAAATTAAGGTTTTTTAATATGATACCTGTAAATGACGTTGGTTCTGACTTAATATAAATTTTAGATTAATTAATTCGTCTGCATCTAACCTGACAGCTTGTTGTGCATAGTCATCTTTTATCTTGACTGCATGTACCTATTTTCATCAGTGAATTTTTAGTTCTAAGTATACATTTCCAGATATTGATTCCATTCATCTATAAATCCAATGAATAGACTTTAGATAATACTATTAATAATGCTACATCCTGCTTTCTCAATCATCATCACTATTTTTGAGTGCAATTACCTGACTTGTACAACTGTTTTTCATTCATGGAATATCGGGGGTGTATATAATTGATCTAACTTTGATTCCACATTTTACCTCTACCCTACATTTTCATCCCCATCCTCTTTTATCAAAATATAAACTTGGCTCCCTTGATATGAATTTGAATATATTCATACTGTATCAACTGAGTAATTATTTAACAATATTGCTACTTTAACCCAGAAGTTCAGTCTTAACCTTTTCCTCCAAAAATTATGTTCCTTGAAGAAGAATCAAGTTTGTCATTCTCCTCACTCCCAATCAATACTTCTAGTCTGTTGAATTATGGTATCTCTACTTAAACCAGCAGCACTAAAACTAATGGAGTCACATGATCAAAACAGTAAATATCATGTTGTGCTGATTGCACAGATTCTCTTAACTCTCATACCATCCATCCTTATCGCCCATAACTCTTTACAGGTCTTCTAAGCTGCATCCTGTGTCTGCACTGAATTAATGAATTTAAGTCTTTACTGGTCAACCAACACTGGTGTGCCCATGTGTAGGAGTCCACTGGAGAACATCACTTATGAGTTTCTTTGCTTCTTCAGCATGTCTTAACCATCTTACTTGGATAGTTTTTGAGATGGAAGGTAGCTGCTGTTTTGTGAGGTGCTGCTTCCAGGATTATAAAAAAATTTAGGTATATATATAAAAGCAACATTTAAAGCTTTTAATCTGAGTCCTGGCAATTTTTCAGGATATACATACTATATACAAGTAACTGTAAAGCTGGTTTATTTTTTATTTGAAAAATTGGTTGGTAAATTAACCTCTATGGAATACATTCATTGTTAGTAACATTGTGTGTGTGTGTGTGTGTGTGTGACATAAAAAGATAAATTTAAATGAGAAAATTTTGCAAGAAAAAGTGCTCAATACTACTACAGTAGAGATGATTTAAAGCATAAGACTTTTCCATTTGATGATTGTCTGCACCATATGAAATTTAAAGAAATGAACTTGTAATGTTCTCTATTTGATATTTTTCTATGTGTGTGTGTGAGTGAATGTATATATTCTTGAACTTTTTGAGATACAGACACACACACACGTCAATTTTTACAGCCCTTTTAAAATTAATTCTCTAAATAGCAGTTTCATTAAGCTTGGTTTTATACTTGTATTTCATTTATGTTTTCACAGAATCAAGAGATTTTTACTTAATTTTTCTTTTTTTTTTTGCTATACTTAATATTTGCTATCTTTCAACATTTTTATGTCAAACAATATTTATAATCCTCTGTTAAAAATAGATTTTAGAAATTCTAAGAAAGAAGAGTTTCCTTATTCTAATGCTAATATATTGTGTATTTATTATAATCTCTTTTTGCAAAGTATTATTCCTTGTCCTTTCATGTAAAGGGAAGTCATCACTTCACTTTGGCACTGTCTCTTCAGTTTAAATAAAGAAGCAAAACTCTCTCATAAGCTAACTTACTATTCCTGGCATATTTACCACTGTTTCCCTGCTTTCTCTATAAGATATCTTCCACTTTTCTGCTTTAGTGTATTTGCTTAAAAAAATCCTTCCTGAAAAGATATTAAATCCACCTCAGCTTTATTCAGTTTGTTATTAATTTGTATTTCTTACAGTGTGTTGTGGTCTTTCCGAAATGGAACAAGGAATTAATATTTCTTTTGTTTCTTTTTCCTATCCAGAACAACATCTGGCTGCAAATTAAGAATCAGCAGCAAAAGACAGACTTGTTCTCTAGATATTTCTTATTCAATGTAGAGGCCACTATGATGAGATGTTGGATGTACACCTTGATGTATAGGATGGAATGCAGCCATTTTAATTAATGCTATATATGGAGCACACAGATTCTTGTATCACTGACCTTAGTAATTATGTTAGAGACAGAAATTAAATCAAGTGAAAATATATTTGGCTTATATAGATAGACTTAAAGCTCTATATTTGAAGGCAAAACCAGGAATCCTATTTGAAAGCTAACTTGAGACATACAGTCTATCATGATCGAATTAATTAAAATGCATTGGATAAAATCTAAAAATTGTTAATGCACAGCAAATGCAAATTAAGATTTTAATGATTTCCATATTTTCATTGCTTAGTTTTTTGGGCACTTTGCAAATATAAAAATTTGAATATAAAATCTTGATACCCGTTTCTTTCTAGGTTTGTGCATAATAAGTTTTGCCAAGAAGAGTGAAAGGTCATTATTTAGTAGATAAATAATTGATTTCTGACTTTGTTCATGGCAAGTAGGCAGATAAGCATGTAAAATGAAGTTGCTGTAGCTTTTGTCTGCCAAAAAGGATAATAACAGCACCTTCCAATATGGAATGCTGAGTTTTAAGTGATTTATTTATTTTTATTTTTTATAGAAATGAAATTGGGGATCTTCTTTACCCTTATATAATTGGTAATGTACAACTAGAGGCAGGTGAGAAAAAAATAGACAATATCATATATAGGAAAACCAGTAAGTAATAGACAAGCCCTCTATACTTACTACTCTGACATGGCTTATGTAGCAGCTCTCAGATGACTTGATTCAGGACACTCTTAATGTGTTGAATTGAAAACATGAATTTTTTTCTTCTATTTCTATACTGTAAATGGGCTTGAATATCTAGGGTGGGGAGACACTTCATTTTGCCCTATTTATTTGGTAGGAACTTGAAAACTTATGACTAAAATGCAAAGATTTTTTTCCTTCTTTACTATACATGTATCAGGATGTGAGATTTATTTGAAGAAATACATGAGAAACCTGTTTCTGGAGCTTAAAATCTGTTTTCAAAAGATGTTAAATTAGTGTCTTATTGTCTGTTAGCTATGAAATAAGACTTTAGAATGTAGTCATTTATTTTATTTGTTTATTTATTTTTTTTAATTTTTTTTTTCAAGAAATTAGTTGTTGTTTTTTCTCCCTTTCTAACAATATTATACAATTTCTTGAAAATTTTAAATAAGCTATAAAAAATCCTTGTTGAGGATATTGATATTTAGTCAAACTGAAAAATGATATTATGTTAGGATTCACAGGTGTATCAGTATGTCTCTAGTCATGATAATTTACAACAGATTTTTTATCTTGCTCATTGGCCCAGTGGGTAGAGTGTTCACCAATGATCTGGGAGACCTGTTTTCAATCCCAGGTCACATCATACCAAAGACTTCAAAAATGGTACTTGATACCTCCTTGCTTAACACTCAGCAATATAAGGTACATATCAAGGGTAAAGTGGAGCAATTACGGGAAAAGGAGTAGCACCCTCCCCTGCACCTCGGTGTAGTAGCTATAGGAAAGGGAGCCTTCTTCTCGCCCTCGACTACACTCATCTTTTTTACTTCTTATATCCTGATAAAGGGTTGTTCTTATATAGTTGTTGTAAACAGCATAAACTGTTTACAACAACTATATAAGAACAACCCATTTGGTAGTGATCAGTATTATCATCTCTTTGATACCAACTAATGTTTGCCTAAGAAAAATGATATCTATAAATCTTATAGCTTATAAAGAATCTTTTCAAACCATCTGATACACTATCATAGTTATTTTCAATTTTTGCTTTGTCTGCTCCAAAGGTTTTAAGGCGTCCTGGATATGAAATTAAACCATCTGATGGTGAGGAATACGGGTAATCATTCATTGCCATTGATCTCAGGTCCACTCTGACCCAGAGTGGTAGCATCTGTTCTATGGGTCAAATAGAACAAACTGTGTGTGCAAACAAATGACATGTTAAATTGTGACTCTTATACAGCAATACTTGAAAACATTTAACTGTGTGCACAAAAGTGTTTAGGCTCACTTAAGAATGTTATTTACAAAATGTGTTTACAAATCATATATATTTAACACACACACACACACACACACACACACACACACACACACACACACACACACAGAGAGGATCTGGCATTAAATAACATACAAAGGTTGATATCCCATAAAACCCAACCCGACCAGACCAAATCATATATTTGATATATATGTATAAAGAGGATTTGGGATTAAATAACCTACAATAGTTGATATGCCATAAAACTCAACCAAACCAAATCAAAGGTCTTAAGTTATAATAAGCAGCTGTTACATTCCCTGAGACCCTTGTGGAAGTTTGTGTGGTGCAATGGTTAAAGTGCTCGGCTATGGTATTGTAATAAGAGTTTGAATTCTACTTGTGCTATTATGTTCACTTTTGGACTAATACCCTTGGGAAAGGTACGAACATTATCTTTGCAGTTATATTTTAAGTAGTACCACTACTGTCCTTCTACAAGGATCAGTTAGGCATGAAATAAACCATGAAAGGTGATATGCTATTAAAGAAGCCGAAGAAACTATGAGACCCTTGATATTTATTAATAGTTTTTGATGAAGATCCATTTACCAAAATTTTATTTAATTCTATTCTAATCATGCTTTATTGGAAAAAAAACTATTTTCAATTCCATTTAACTATCTTGGACTGGCAGTACCAATTTAGCTCATAGAGTTTTACTGATAAACCAACCTCTTGCCATGTTTGTTTTTTAAAAAATTGTTGCCAGCTGCCAGTTTGGGTTGAAATTATTGAATCTATATGTCAAGTTTACAAAGGAAACAAATATCTCAAGAATGAAATTGTCTGGTTGTCTTTATTGATAATAATTTTTCTTAAACCAAACCAAGAGTCGATAACCAAGCAGATAACAGATAAAACTTGGGTACTGGTCAGTACTCTACCTCAATCTAGCCATGACTAGTTCTTAACCCTGCCAAGGACTCCAGTTTGGCTTAGTGACCCTCTTTGTGTTCAACTGCTCTCTACTATACCCTAGACTTGAACTGCTCACAGGGAGCTACTGCTTCTACTGAATAAATTGGGTTTGATTTGAAGCCTGTAATTTTCCTGTTTTGACCACCCAAATTCTAAAGACGTGAAAAAAAAAAAAAAGATGAGGTATTTGTCTGCTAACTTCTGATTGTATTAGCACCAAAGACTTCAGTTTATTATAAATATCAAAAAATTATGCTTTCATTTCCATTCTCCTATTTTCTCTGTTAAGATTTGCTGTCCTCCCTAACTTGTTTAGCCATCCCTTTGATATTATTACACATGGACATCCATACACACTACACTTCTATTTATACATACTTAGAAAAAAAACACTTGTACCTACATGCATCTAGGTGTGTAACGGTAGTGAGGTCAGGATACAGTAGGTATCATGGAACAGTACATATCACAATACCTGTGATATAAAAACACACCAACTGATTCTGTTGGTACAATATGCCTTTATCATAGTAAAAACATGTAAATAAAAATACATAAAAAGAAACATCTGTATGCAGACAAGAAACTATAAAAGAAAATGACACGTCATGATTTTTTTGTGATGTTTAGATGATACAAGTCCGGATTGATTTTAATCTATCCATTTTATAATAAAATCTCAAAATGGCTTTTAACAGTAAAAATATATCTCAAATGCTATTCTTAGAACATATAAACTTTGTTTCTAAAACATTTTCAGTTCTTCTGAAAAATACGTTATTCATGCTATTGTGCCCGTCTCCCAAACCTTGAATGTTATTTTAAAAGCCTAATTCATTATAATTAAAAATTGTTTATCTTTTAATTTGTCACTCATTTCAACTCTTTTTCAAATAACAAAAAGGAAAGAATAAACTTTTTAAAAAACTGAATTACATTAGAATTAATAACACTGGGCAACAATTTTTTACTTTTTGAATGTTGTCTAGATTTCTACAACTGATTTAGGGTATTTTTGCACTGCTGAATCAGGAAATGGCATCCGTTTCTCTCCATCAGGTCAGGGTTTTTTTGTGAGGTTGATTTGTAAAAAATCAGATCTTTTGACAAAATTGTCAACACATATCATCCTAAATATGTTTTCAAGAGAAAAAAATGTTTTGCCAACAACATATATTGATTACCTGATAGAAACATCGATTACTGTAAACTGAATGGTGGGCATTGATAAAGGTAAGTACATGTAAATTGCATGTTGCTTCACCATTGTTCAAACTTCAGGGCTTGAACTTCCGTTTCTTCAAACTCCTTGAATGCTCAGCAGCAGGGAGGTCTCTCTTCAGATTCCAACAGTAGTCATCTATCATGACTGCGTCCCGGCAACCCTGATACCTAGTCTCCATCTCTTTCAGGTCCAGATGGAATCTCTCCTCCTGCTCGTCACTCATTGAACCCAGGTTCTCAGGAAACCGGTCCATATGTGAAAATAGGTAGTGCATCTTGACGCTCATGTTGCAGCCCAGATTTCTGAAAGCAGTTTTCATGTTGTTGACAAGTTCTGCATAGTTTCTGGGCTTATTGTTGCCAAGAATGTTCTTCACTACCAGAACAAATGCCTCCCACGCTTCCATTTCCACTTCGTTCATTGAGTTTTTGAACTCTGGATCTCTGATATGCTACCGGATCTGAGGACCGTCAAAGATGCCAGATTTCAACTTCTCCATGGTCAATCTTGGAAAAGCCTGGCACAAGTAAGTGAAACAGTCACCATCCTTGTCCAGAGCCTTGGTGAACTGCTTGATTAAACTGAGCTTGATGTGCCGCGGTGGGAAGAGTATTCTGTCTCTGTCCACCAGAGGGTCGTTGATGATGTTCTTTTCTTTGCAAGGCACCAATTCCTCCCGCAAATGCCTGTCCTTCTTCGTGTAATGCTGAGCAAGGTCCCTACTATCCCACATCCACAGAAAACATGGTTTTATGACTTCAAACTGATCCTTTTTTGACATAATCACCCAGAACTATCGAACCTGAATACTTCTTGTCATTAAAATAATCATTTCCCGTCAAAACAATTATTCGACATGGCATTTTAACTCCAACCAACTTCTAAAATGCTCCACAAATGCATACATGTGAACAAAAAACCTACAAAAAAAACGACATGTGGCCATAGCTCAAAAACTTGACCTGATTGAGCAAAACCAATGTGATTTTTAGATTCAGCGCATCAGATTCGTCCTAAATCAACTAAAAAATAAGCAGACAACAAATTTGTTGTTGACCAGTGTAACAGAAGAGTGAGTGTCTATAATTTAGTTACCAAAGTTTAGTTTTACTGGCTCTGAAATAGTATGCTCTTTGACAATTTTGTTTTCATTTCCTTTTACTTCAAATCCCAAATAATTCCAAACAGCTGATTTATATTGTGTTGTCTTTCTAAAATTATAGATTTTGAATCTGTTTTTGACATATTTTCTTTCACTTTCTTAGCAAAAATTTAAGAGAAAGAAGAAAAAGATAGACAAGTGTGTGAAAAAAAAATTGAAAGCTGGCTAGCTGTTTTAACTTTGTCAAACAATACGAAATGATGTACTTACCTTGTAATGTTAATATGGATAAATGATTTAATTTTTATTAGTACTAACATTTATAGCTGGTGGTTTCATGCCAGAAGTGCCTCCTGACCACTGGCATAATATATTTAAATTGAAATTTACCCTTTTTTTGCTTTGTGTGTGTGTGTGTGTGTTTTATCATGTTTATGTTCGCCCAGGTCGCAAAATGGGCACTAACTTTATATTTCAAAACTCAATTTATAAGAGCAATGTTTTTTTGGTAAAATTGTCATTTTTATTTCCGTTTTGCTTTTTAACCCCCCACTCCCCAATGAATGAATTTTTTTTTTTTTAAATCAAATAGGTGATATAGCATGATATTTTTTCATGCATCATCAGCAAAATAATCATCATGCATCAGAGCATCTCTAATACATACATGTACATAATGTTTATACACATACACACTCAGATGCTCACACCTCTACACAAATTATTGTACGTAAATATGTGCATAGAAGAGAAATAGAAGAGCTTATAATGTCAAAGGACCAACATTGAAAGTAAGCGATCTCTCATATTTCAAAACTTTCAAAATTGATAACATGTACATATATTTTTTATACTTTATGATGTGCATATACGAGGTGCCTTCAATAAGTTTCCTGACTTTTTTTGTATGAGTACTTTTATTGATAGTACACACACGAAACTCTAGTCCACTTCAAAGTAATCTCCTCCGGCTGCAATACCCTTGTTGTACTGTTTTAACAACTTCTGGAAGGCCCCATGGAAGTCCTTGTATGAGCGTGTCAATGACCTTCATCACAGCCTCTTTCATCTCCTCAATTGTCTGATAATGACAGCCTCTAAGTTTTCCCTTGAGCTTAGGGAATAAGCAAAAGTCACAGGGAGCAAGGT
>OY757907.1:124119645-124369645 GCA_963585895.1 Sepioteuthis lessoniana
TAATTGTTGTTGCGGGGTATCTTCTGCTTCTTCTCTTCGTCAGTTCGAAGCCATTCTCTTTGATTTTGTTAATCGATGTTCTAAGTACGTAGTCTAGACAAATGATAAAGAGGTACGGGGCCAGTGTGTCCCCTTGTAGTACTCCTGCTACAATGTCAAAGTATTCTGTGTCTCCATCCGGTGATCGTACTTTTACTTTAGTGTTTCTATAGAGAATCGTTATTGCCGCTACGGTTTCTTTAGGTATGCCGTACGCTAGTAGGATTTGTTCCATCTTTCCTCTGTGAATGGAGTCGAAAGCCTTGGTAAAGTCGACAAATATTAATGTCGCTTGTTGTTTCTTTGCCCGTACACCTTCAAGGATTCTGGGATGGTTAATGCAATATTTATTCTTTTTAATCATAAAAATTCTTGAATAACAGAATTTTAACTATGAAAGGCTTATCAGAATCCTTCATTTCTTAAATAAAAAAACCCTCAATATACACTGCCGTTATTGCAAGAAGACAAATTCACTGATCATCTAGTGGAATCTAAAACTTCAATGGGGTGTCCCTATGATGTAATGGCTAAAGTGCTGCTTTGCAGCCTTGAAGTGTGTGTGTGTGTGTGTTATTATTACCTTCACTTTTCAGTCTTAGGGAATGATATAAAACCTTGTTATCCCAACTATCTAAATAGTACCACTGCTATTATTCAACAAGGATGGATTTGACATTAGATAACCCATGAAGGTTGATATGCCATTAAACACCAAACCAAACCTTAATCAACTCAAGAAAGAGGGAATTTTTCTGTTGGCCAGTTATATGATTTGGTATATGTATACAGGGTAGATAATATAAATGAGGTTTAAGAAAAGAAAGAAAAAAAACCTTCTCCACCTTAGCATAAGTTAACCTTAACTCTGCTCAATAACAAATGTAAGTCACCTAAACTATTATAATAGTTTGCACCGTGTGACCTACTTCAGTGTCTCCAAAAACTTTGTGGTCATGATAATTTGTGTCCAAATTTTACATTTGTTATTTTCCTGTCACACTTTACGACACATGGATTTTTTTAAATCAATAAAAAATGCTAATTGCAAGATACTTGTTTACGATTTATTTTTAAAACATCTTTTCTTGTTAATGGTAAAGAAAATGGCTGTGAATAAGTTGATCGCATTATAAGATATTGCTAATGCATATCTGATTGTTGGAATTTAAAATGTTCTTTAATGCAGTTTTTATTCTTGCTGTTCTTATGAAAATACTCAGAGTAATTTAAATGAATATAACAAAGTTTGCTTGTTTTTAAAATACATTCACTTATTGCTTTTTAAACCTATACATTCCAAGTGAAGCATTTATATGAGTTAATTTTAAACTGAAACTTGAAAAAGTTAGTCCCTTATTTCATTATCTTTTTGTCTTGAAACAAATTTGTCGGGGGAGATTATTGCATATTTGCTTTATTTTTAAATTACATACTCAAAAAATGTTGATGACTGCTCTGAGGGTGGAGTAACTAACTTACTGTTTTTTTTGTTTTTTTTTTCTTCTTTTTTCCCCTTTTTTTTCTCCTAATTATTCTTCCAGCTGGTGTTCATCTTTTAAGAATGTTAAGCATTGCTAGTGTTGCCAAATATTTCTTGGCTATTTTTCCATTCATTTTTATATTACAGCCATCTGCCCAATTATTAAAATCAATTCAGAATAATTTTTATTGATTCATTGATATCCCTGTGTGATATTTTCTATTTATTTCAATATTAATTAAACTCAAAAAGAAATTTGCATAATTCTGATTAAAAATAACTTAAAAAAAATTTTTTTTTTTTTTAAACAAGCAAGCTTTCTGAGCGAATAGAAGCTGATATTTTATTGATGAGATGAGTCAATTGAATTGTTAGTTTGTGCTTTCACTCATTATGAGGAAAGAGTGCTAGGGATCTTACCTTATGAATTGCTATTTTCATTTTGCCCTATCACCTAAATTACTTACTTGTATTCATTCATTTAAAATGAAAAAATGGACTGATCAAACATTTTGGAATACTAACTAAACTTCATTAATTTAGACAATTGGTATAGATTTTTCAAACCAGTGAAAGTTAAGATTAAAAAAGATCCAAATAATGCTTATGATTTAGACTTTTCATAAACTGATTTGGTCATGGAGTCACTACTCATATCGTCTCTCTCACTCTACGTCTGGTTTAAATTAAAGTTTTCTTTCTCCTAGATTGGTTGTCATGCCAAGGTTAAATTGTCCAATCTGGCCTGCTATTTACCCATAACTGGAGGGAGAATATTTGCATCCCTACCTTTCCCAGGAGTATTAGCGCAAAGTGAAATGCAAACAGCCTTGTTCAGGCTTTGAACTTTGATAGCTGAGTCTGCTTCCTATGATGATTACCCTTACACCACAAGTACCTCTTAATGCATATCCTCATCAAGTTATTCAGCTAGCATGGATTTCCCTGACTCTCTCTCTCTCTCTCTCTCCATTTGTCCCTATCATCGATTGCTCCTGGCGGATCCTCCAGACTACTTCCGGTGTTCATATAGAGTTGTTAAGTTTTTGTTGATTTGTTGACACTGGCAAGTCCAAGTAAAGGGCTCCATAGGAGAACATCACTTATAAGTTTTCCTTGCTTCTCCAGAACTCTCTCATATGTCTTGTTTGTCTTATTTAGATGTTTTTAGACATGGGAGGTAAGTGGTTGTTCAGCTATTTCATGATATGTTGCTTTCAGGATCAGTATTATAACTACAACTTATGTAGTCAAAAAATATAACTGAAATGAATGTGGAATGTGAATAGATAGTCTATTTTGTCTTTGAGATATCATGAGAAATCTTTTCTTTCATAGCATCTCAGTGGAGGGTTACTTCATGATGCTTATGTCCTCTCCAAGTAATATGCAACAGGTTGTATTGATTTACACAACACTCACAGGAAGGAACAATCCTTAATCTGACCTATAGATGCAGTATAATCATTTTTAAAAAATTTTTTAAAGTTAAAATTTCCATCAAATGTTGAAAGGAAAATTAAAATGGTTCTTGTTAAATATTGATATTTTTATTAAAATCTTTGGAGACTTGAGGTAGATTTTTAAAATTGATTTGTTTTTTGCTTCAAACATTTCTAATGCAAATGATAATTTTTTTATAGTTAAATTCTCACCAATTTTTCTTTTTTAATAGAACAAAAAACCTTGACAATAAAATTTTTCATAATCACCATTAAATCTGGTGTCAATTCTTTGTCAGTACCTACAAACTGACCCACTTAATTCAAATCACCATTTCTTAACCATTGAAGTTTTTAAACTAGTGATTACCTGATTAGTAAGATTTAATCTGTACAATAAGTTACCTCCTGTAGTTTTTTCATCACTATAAGATTGAATCATTTTGTTATCAAACTTAGAAAAAGAAAATAACTGGAACTAATCTACTTGTTTCAGTTTAGTATCGTTTTCACTTTTTTCTAATGAATTTAATTATATACTAGAAATTTAAGAATCTTTTTGTATACAAAAGTCTACATTTGATTTAAATTCTTCCCCACCTATCCATTTCGTTGTTTATAATCCTCTTTCTTGAGAGTGGGGGGAGGAGAAGAGAAAAAAATCAACTTCAGTAAGATTTTTCAGCTTTTTCTTTTAAAATGATTTTAATTTTATTAAAGTTTCTCTTGTTTCTAATTCTCTAAAGAAATGTCAAATTAGTTTAGAGAAACATTTGTCTTGATTAGGAGCTGTGACATTCAATTAAAGCTCACATTGTGTGGGCAATGATTGAATCTGCATGCAGCCAAATTACACAAACAGGTGCTGCTATTATACACATGGGCTTTTTTGGAAAAGAATACAACTTTTCAAAATTTTACTATTTTTACCTGGTTTCATTGTGATTAAACACCTGGAATTGGTCTCACATTCTGTCTTACTTTTTATTGTACTTGTAGCTCAGAGAAAGAATTTTTTAAAAATACTTCTACAAATAAAATAAAGGATTCAGCTGGGTTGGGGTTACAAATCTTTTGGAATAGAATTTATTTAGGATTTTTGTGACTTTTTTTAACTTGTTAGAAAATAAAGTATTAAATTTTGATGAAGGTTTTAGTCATTAATGATTTAAAAATATTTCTCTGCTAATTTCTTTGCATCTTGAAGATTTTTCTGATATTATGAAGAACTTATTCAGATTCTTAGATTTTTTTCTTTCTTTTAATATAATTTAGTCAATCTGAGGAACATTGAAATTAACTATTGCAAAGGAATAGCATTGATTATTGCTTCATTTTAATATCACTTGACATTTTAGATTTCTTACTTAACAAAAAGCCATTTCGTTTATCTTGCTTTAAAATCATTTAGAGTATTCTAAATGAAGGTAAAGGATACCTACATTTCAAATTTTAAGTATAAACTCAAAATTTGTTATGTAGGTATCCTTTACCTTCATTTATGGAATTAAAGTTTAGCTTCTTTCTATTATGTTTGAATTAGAACCTTTAAAATTATTACACATCTAGATTGACACTAATATTTATCCTGAATATTAGCCCCTAGCTATGGCTTTAAATAGTACTACTACTACTGTTCTTGTACAAGGATGGTTTTGGCATTAGATAACCCATGAAAGTTGATATACCATTAAAACATAAACCAAACCTAAATATTTGGTATTCAAAATTCAAACGATACATGAATTAGAATAAGTAAACTACTTGAATAAATTTTTCATTTTAAAATATTTTGACTATCCTATTCAGTTTTTAAGTCCATCTTTGCATTTGAATGTGAATCTTATATAGGAAAACATACTTCTTGAAACTAAGTTTATTCAAAGTAAAAAAAAAAAAAAAAAAGCTTTTTATTTATTTTTGAAACCTTAATAACATAATTCTTTTACCAAATCAGGAAAATGATTTTTCAAGCTGCTATTGTAGAAGAAAATCATTCATATTTGATTTTAAAGGCAACATCTGAAATTTTATACAGTACAATTTCATCTTTTAACTAATTCTGGGTTTTTAGGTCTTCAGTTTCAAAATGAACTTTTGGGACTTAATGTCTGTCATTTTGGGTTACTTGTCACAATTCTAAATTTGGACCTAATTGATATGCAATTGACCTTAATTGAATAGACTGAACCATACACCTTTGCTATATCTCCAATTTTGGCTCACAATCAGCTGCATGAAGTCTTTTCTAGCTCTTGTTTTCTCTTTATTTCTTTAAATCTTTTTTGGGGGGAGGAGGGCGCCTTACTCCTCATCCATTACCCCATATTTTTCTTCCTTTTTCTTCTTTAATTTCTTTCCATTCTTGCTATCACTGTTTCTTTTTTTTTTCTTCTTTCATAACACCACTCCATCCTTTTTTGTTTCTGTTTCTCCTCTTTGGTGATATCTACTTTAGTGCTACTGATGGCTCATGAGTAGTAGCGGTTATGTTAGCAGTTCTTCCCTTGTGGTGATTGCTTTTGTTTCACTTTGTTAGCTATGCTTACTTGTCAATAAAACTATGGCTATACTCTGTGATATTGGCATGCTTCCAGCTCAGCAGCATATCTTTCCTCCAGGCCTTGCTCCTCTTGTTCCTTGTCCTTCTCTTTATCCACACTGCTAACTGCACTGTTCCCATTTCATTAGCTCTTGACTAACTTGTACTGTAAGTGTTTAGATTTATTCATTTGCTTTTAGTTATTTACTTTGCTTCATTGCTTGTCTTTAGTAACTGCTTTTGGCACATTTGCTGAATGGCTCTTTCCTATTGGTTGGCAGTGGTAAGATGTCATTTGGCCAAATACTAAAATTAAGGAAAAATTATACACAGGCTTTGCTTATCATCCTTTCTTTAAACTCTACTTTCACTATTTTTTAAATGATTTTTCTTTATATCTCTTAGTTAGCAACATATCAAAAATTAGTATTATTTAGTTTAAAATAATGCTTTATTTATATATATTTATATATATATATACACACACTCACACACTATTTGGCAGCTTGTAAGATGCACCCTCACCTCCAAGAAATGTTCCAGAAAATCAACCTGAGTCTTATAAGTTCAGGGATCAGTTTTAGGTTACGTTATAGTGCTGTAGTGGCCCTTCAATTCAACTGCAAACATCTTTGCAAATGTACACAAGATCTCAATACATATGAAACTTTTTTTTTTTTTAATGACCTGATTGTGGGGCGGCCTATGAGTGTCAGGCAAAAACCTTTCCGCCTGATATTCATAATTTAAACCTTTTATAAGCTGTCAAATTGTATGTGTGTAATATATACAATAATGCTGATAGCACAGTCCCTTGTCTCTCTCTCTCTCTCTCTCTCATATATATATATATATATATATATATATATATATATATATATATATATATATATAACAATCCCTATCATTCATCTCGCCTGCCAGGTCCTTTGTGTCCTCATAGAATTGGTGTATGTCAGTCGTTACTGCTCAGCCAGCACTGATGTGTCCTTGTGTAGGAGTCCATTGGAGAATGTCCCATCATTTTTGTCCTTACTTCTTCAGCAGTGCCCAGCATATCTTGTTTGTAAGATGGGCAGCAAGTGCTATTTTGTTGGGTGCTGCTTCCAGGATTTGTTCAAGACAGCATGTAGCATTCTTATGTAGTTCCTATCTGGCTTTTTTTCTCAGTGTTTTCTTAGCATCCAGGTGATGCAACCATACAGTAGTACTGACATAGTCACAGCTTAGAAGAAATCTCATCTTATTTTATTAGTGATCAGATTTCTATATGATTATTAACCTCTCAATAGCAATCCATGTCTTCCATATATGCATGTTGCCATCACTTTCTGTAGATGAGATATTGCTAGCAAGGTATGTGAACAAGCCTACTAATTACAGAGGTTCACCATATGGAGATGGCTCCATCTAATTTAAAACATGAATTCTGTTTTATCTGTGTTTACATAGAGGCTAATACTGCTTGTTGCTTGCTCCAGGTTATGTAACAGGGATTCAGCTCTGGTAGGTGTATTTGCAGAGTCTGCATGTTATAGTTTCTGTAAATGATCATTGACTTTTTTTTTCTTATTAATGTGAAACCATTTTCTTCTATTAGATTGATTAATGTTTGTAGTCCATAATCTAGGCAGAATATAAACAGATATAGTGCTAATGTATCCCCTTATAAGACTCTAGTGACAATGTCAAATGGTGTCACCATTTGGTGAGCACACCATTGCTTTCATGTTCTTGTAAAGCATCATTATAGCAGTAACAGTTTCTTTGGGGAGACCATATGCTCATATGATTTGCTCCATTTTTTACTCAATGAATGAAATCAAATGTCTTTTTAGAAATGTACAGTGTTGCCTCAATTTTTTGCGCATGATTTTCTCTGATTTGATGGATAGTCAGAATCTAAAATTGCAGTTTGATTTCTTTGAAAGCCATTCTGATTTTTCCTGATTATTCAATTTCTGGTTGAATACAATTGAGAAGTAGGGTGTTATAAACTTTAGCAGTTATAATAGTAAGAATCATGCCTTTATAGTTCTTTGAGATTTCAAGGTCGCCTTTCTTGGAAAAATAGAAGATGCAACCTTTTATCCATTTCTCTTTTGTGTTTTGTTTATAACCAGCATTGCATAATCAAAGAAGTATATTGCCAAATTTTCTTGTCTTCCATACTTCATCAGGTATTTCATCAAGGCCCACAGCCTTTCTGCTTTTAATTTTTTTCAATACTGCATCTTTGTCCATAAAATGTCCTAGTTCGATATCTAGTTGGCCATTAATTTCTTCTGTAAGTTTCAGTGATTTCTGGAAAGTTGTTAAGCGAATTCTTAAAGTGTTCTTTCCATTGTAGATTAAACCTCCCCCCACTCACATCTTTTTAGTTGTAGAACTCAAGTATTAAGTAATGTCAACAGTATTTTGAGTAGAATATATAACAAGGTTGAAAAAAAAATTATCTTTTCTTGAAGACAATTCAACAAATCTTGTAACATGTTAGAGTAGCCATGTTTGATCATGAACATTTCTTTAAACAAAGAAAAAACAAAATAATTTGGATGTTTATAAATATTTCAGTTTGTTTTCTGAAAACATTTTTTGTATAAATCAGTTTTAAAGCAAGCCTATTTAGAATATAAGATTTGGTAAATAACCATGATATGAAGAATATTTCTAGTGTTGGTAGTGCCAGTTCAGTGAGCACTCTCTTGCAACTCTAATTCTTTTTCTTTTGCTTGATTGCAATTCATCTAGTTACTCCCTCCCCAACCAGATACTGCTTGCCATTTTAACTCCTGTATGCAACCTATTCATAATACAATGAAAATGCATTTTTTTTTATCTTCCTTTTCCTTTATTTGAATTGAATTATAAATTTGTATGTATATTAAATATTAGCTTGATGGTTGTACTTAATAACCTTGGTTGCTAAGGGAAACTTTTTCAGTCAACATTTTTATGAGATTTTTGCTGGTTTACATGAACCTGTAATTAATCTTCTTTTTTTTTTGTAATATCTACAAAATAATGCATATTAAATTAGAGAGATGAACAGTTCTTAATGCAACCAAGATTTTTTTTTTCTTAAGGCTTAAAGAAAAATTTTAAGAATTTTCGAATGAATTTATAGAACAGCTTGTTTCATGGCTCTAAATAATCTTGGTTGGATTGCGGATTTTCAGTACCATTTTGTCATATTATATAAAGTACCAATATTTATGTACCATTTCAAAGAATTTGTATCAGAAGCTAAAGTAAGTGTTTTCATCTTATATTCTTAAGCAATTTTGTTGACTTGTATCAACAATATAATTACTACACACAGTGGTTCCACTTTAAAACAACTCTTATATGCTTGTATATCAGACATTTTTTTTACTTGGCTAGAATAACTTGGAACATTAATTTATTTCTCATAAATAGTCAACGGATAGGTTTTCATGGCAGAAACTTTAATCTTTGTCCCTTAAGTTGTCAAAGACAAGTCTGAGTTTTACATTATATCTTACAAACTAAAAATTTGTCCATGTGTAAAAGTGAAAGTTGAATTTTACATGGAAATGAAATATTTTTAAATACAAAAACTGGATATGATATATAAATGGTCAAACTTACGACTTTCTATTTAAGATGCTGATGTTGGAAGAGAAATAAGGTAAAAACTCATTTGGAGTTTTATATATTCTTAGTTCTTATTTCTCTTTCATTCTGTCAGATAATTTATTCATATATTTATTCATATTATAAAGTTACAGTTTTCTTACATGTCAATTGCAATAAATTAACTCTTTAAAAATTAACCTCTATTGTAATGTTAAAACATTAGGTTAAATATTTATTGGCTTAAAGCAACAACTCAACTTTCTTAATATTTCTGCAAGCAAAAATGTATCTCTCTATGTTGGCAAGTGACACAAGATCGAGTCATTAACTGAAGAAATACACTGGATTTGAGCCAAATTTTTCGTTTGCCTCACCCAATCAGCCACTATCTGAAGATTTGGTGATCTTTTATAATCAGCTAATGCTTAAAGAGAAAGCAACAGCCTCTGTGTGTGTGTGTGTGTGTGTGTGTGTGTGTGTGTGTGTGTGACCAATTTTATATTCCATTCTTAAATATATCAAGAAAGATATCAAGAATTTTATGTAGTACGAATATTTACTCAAGCAATTTTGTTTCTTTTATAAATAATTTGAATATTAGTCACAATGAGTTTTCTTTTCTTATTTTCAAGGATATAGTGTGTGTAGGTGTATTTTGCACTATGATTATTATTATTTAATTTCAAATTTTTTCAAGTATTTAATAACTTGTCATCTTTTGTTTAAAATGACCTAGTGAAAGTAAGTCAGGCAATTTTAGGAAGATGATAAAGTTTTATATCAAGGTAATAATTAAGGTAGCTTTTTTATGTTGTAATTAGATTACTTTTTTTTTTTTTTATTACTATTTTCTATCCAAGTCCAGTCAGCTGGGGCTGTAGAATATACTGACTGCATCTCTGTAGAGGGGTAATGCCTTTCCCCCCAACAAGTGTCCTGGATATGACATAAAACAACCTGATGGTGAGACTTCAATCCTGGAGCTTTGGGGAATGTAAAATACTTCATTACCATTACTCCCAGGTTCACTTTGACCCAGAGTGGTAGTATTTATTACAGTCCTATTTATGGATCAATAGTACTGTTTAATTGTTTACTTGAAACCATTTAACTGTGTGCAATCAGATGAGTAATAATAAATTGAATTATTCATACTACATAGTAATGCTTGAAATCATTTAACTGTGGCATGTAGAACTATTAGTGTTAAATAGCAATACTTTAAACCATTTAACTGTGTCTAAACAAATGAGCTCTAGTTGGTTTAAAAAATGTTACCTACAAACTATTCTCTTAAAAATCGTGTGTGTATATATATATATATATATATATATAGGGTTGATGACATTAAACCAAATAACCTAACCTATTTTCTATCCAGGAGCTCAGGGTGAGACTGCTTATGGGTATGGAGAGTTCAGTTTTAAAGGTTAAAAGAAAACTGAAGATTTGGGTATCGGTTCACTAATTCTTGAAAAGTTAGTCAAAATGGCTAATAATTTGTATCTAAGTTTTTATCAGTATTCTTCATAAAAATGTAATATTTATTGAAGTTGCTTAAGCAGATATCAAAGATCTTTTAGGTATAAAAAGACACCCCTTGTCATATTTTTAATGATAAGTTGGAAACTTTTATTTATCTTTTTCTTTTTTTTGAATTTTATTTAGTGAAATTGTTTTCTGTAAAAGATATTTTAGAAACTAAAATATGAAAATAGCTATCTCTTCCATTTGAAACAAGATAATTTTCAAGTAGAGTACAAAAATATTTCTCAGCATGCAACTAGGCTTCTTTTGGTACATTGTGATTTTATCTTAGAATGGCTTGTTAGAAAAACATAATGGAATTTTAAAAACTCTTATTTATTATCTTATCCTTAAAGGTCAGAATATATTCAATAAAAAGGTTACTTGAGAAATATTTTTTTGTAATTCAAGTTTTTCCTCTTCTGTAATTTTTATCATATTTGATATATTTTTAAAGACTTTTATCTAATACATTTTTGTTTGTAGACTCCCCAATAAAGTTGAGTTGCTAATTGATATGACATCTAATCAAAATAGAGTTGATTTTAGATAGACTGATTAGGGGACTTTTAATATTTCAGTATTTTTAGCCTGGTTTGGGTCAAGTTTGTTCAATAATTTTTAACTGATATGAATCTGCTTGATATAGGAAAGACTGTCTCCATGTAAATTTTTAAAAAGCTATTTTAAGCATGTATGTAAATTTATCCCCCTCCCTTTTTAAAAAAAACCCTAAAAAACTTCAATTTTGTTAGTAGACTTTGATATCCATTATTTTCTGGATTGTAAAACTGAATACTTAAAGCTGTAGGGTTTGGGTTAAAACATTAAATTTTGTAAGTTAAAGATTTCAGTTAAAACTGTTTTAATCTTTGTCCTCTCTATTTGCTTTATTTCCTATAATTTTGCAATGTTCTGTTAGCAGTGTTAAGATACACTGACTATATCCTCTGCAAAGGGGTGAGATCTCCCCCTGAAAAAGTTGTTTCCTGGGTATTGATACCAAATAGCATCAGATAATGAGGCTCCAGATCTGAGGAGTGTAGAGTATCCTCCTCATATAATTAATCATATAATTTTGCAAAACCGCAATAATTTACCCCAAAATACCTGCTCAGAACAGCTTCAAGTATAAGACTGTTATGATAATCTGAGTTGAATAATTTGGGGGTGGGGTGAAAATAAATCAGCTTTAAGATAAAAACAGAGGAGAAAAGAAAGCATTATCTATTATTTTGAAAATATTTTTTTCTAAATGTTGTAATACAAATATTCCCCCCTCCTCCCTGCCTAGATTTCTTAATGTTGTTTAAAATTTAATTAATACTGACAATTTTGGTTTCAGAAAGTTGAAATGACATTGGTTCCTTGAACCAATGTCATTTCAACTTTGCAAAACCAAATATAATAGCCATGAGAGAAAGGCGTTAATGAAGTGCCTATGTTGACATTTTTGATCCTGTAGATTAGCATAATTCTATTTCTATATAATTATTAAATTTTAATATTCTTTAATACAATTAGATATTTTTGACTTTTTTCTTTTTTTTTCTTTTAAATATTTGTCTTCTAAAATAATCTTCCAATATATTCTAGATGATGAAGGAATATATCTGTAGAGTGTTTTTAGCAGCATATCAACTCTTGATTTATTTAATACTGAAATCAATCTTTCTTTCCCTACCTCCCAAAGCAGTTAGGGTTTCAAGTATTCCTTTCTGTAGTTTGCAGACAATTATAGCTTCAAGTAACTATTCTTAATACAATAATTTGCACACTATTTTAAATACTTAAAAACCTGATAGCTAATTTTCAAACTGATCTATAGGACCCTACCAGGTACTACCTCTCTGGGGTTAGTAGACTTAGAATTTATGACAAGTAGTGGCTCTATACTCTGTAGCTCAAGCCTCACCTCATGCCCAAGACACTCTGAGAGGAGTCTGGATCCTCCATTGGGGATGCAGCCAGTGTATTTTAGACCCTGCCATAAGGGCAATTAATAACTTCCTACCTACTATGTTACTTGAGTTGGGTTAGAATGAAGTCTATTAAGAGTCATTTGATAATTTTGTTTCATAAGAGTTTGTCTTAGTTTTTTCCAGGCCTGTGGAATAATGGAGCCTAAATCAATTCTGAGGTTACTGGAGTTGGTATATTCTTTCTAATTCTGTCTCAGTGACACCCAGAACATTTCAGTTTGTGTGACGCAATATACTATACAAGCTTAGTTCTATGTGAGAGCATGTATGTGCATGCATGCATGTGAGTGTTTACTTGTATATGCTTGTGTGTGTGTGTGTGTGTGTGTGTGTGTTCATGTTCATATAGGGGTTGAGACATTTGCTTGGGAATTGCTGATTCAGCCCTGCTAGTATAAAACACAGATACAGACGAAATGTTTGGGGACAGGGTTATTAGAAAATGAAGAACAGGGCTAGTCTGTTATTAGAAAGAGTAGGAGACATATGCAGAGGGTCAGTCAGAAGAGACACCAGCAGCACAGGGAGAAGAGGTCTGTCCACTACTAGAGTGAGAGAGTATATGACCAGAGCACCAGCTGGGATCACAGAGACAGATGGGCTGAGAAGAATACAAAAGAGATTGGGGTGGGGGCAGAGAATTGGAAAACAGTGACAGACAGACATGCAGATAGACTAAGAACTTTTTAGTTAAGGGATATCATTGGAAAATGTCACACGAACTTCCTCTCCATTCACATTTATTCTACTTGTTGTTTTTGTCTTGTCTTTCCTGGTGGGACCATCTAGGCCTCAATTTGCAGAGAAAGCAAAGACAATGAAGGGTCAGACTATCATGCTGCCAAAGATTTTCATTCTGTAGAGTGCATGACCCATTTTGTGTTGTCACTTTAGAGTGCCTGAAATCTTGAAGAGACCTGGAAATTTGGTGAGAAAAATTAATCAAAAACTACTCATTCTACCTACAGAATCCTTGTCTAATGGGCATGTAAATTCTCTTCTCCTAAGAGAGTGTTTTAAAATTAATTGCAGAAAATCTCTGGTGTATTAAACTCTGATCCCTCTTTCCTACCTTAGTTGAGGAACTATGTAATTTTATACTCATTGAAATAACTATTTTCATTTATATATTTTATTCTCTTTAGGTTTTGAAATAACTATCAGATTTTTCTACATGTACAGATACTGTTCTGATCTTAAGCAGACGTGCTGGGAGTGTTAAAATACTCTGATCATAGAATAGAATGCTGACCCATATATAAACAATCCAATCACTCTCTCTCCCCTCTCTCTCATATATATATATAATTTTTTTTGAGAACTATGCTAACTTTTTATATTGATGAATCTTGGAGATCCAGCAGTTGGGGAGAGGACTCTACTAAAATGTGTGGGGTGTATATTTGGCTGAATTATATTTTAAATACATTCATATGTTCACATATTTTTGTTATTTGATTACTAGTGCAGATCAATTATGATCAAAAACCTAAAGGTTCTCTTTTGACCAATATATCTTTGGTAGAAATCTTTAAAAGAAAAAAAAAAAACTTATTTACATAACTGTCTATAAAAGAGGGTAGAGTTAAAGCTTCATTAACCTTAGCTTTTTATTATAAGATTTGCGAATTTTCATCAGTTATTCCAGAACAGTTATTTTTTTTTCCTCCTGCCTTCATTATCTATAAATTGTCTTTATTCACTTGTTTGTCACTCAAGTGAGTTGATATGAATCAATGAAAATATTTTAATTGGCTCTATCAGCTTAGTGATGCATCTAAAAAATTTTATTTTTATATCAAAGATTAATCTTCTCTTGATGCCATAGAAAAGTATACTGTTAACCATTATGGCATGTTACTGATGAGGTCATTTCTTAAGGTATTTAAGATGAGACTATTGGAGAATTGTGGATTTACGCCTTTCTTAGGGCTATTATTGTAAAGTGAAGCTCTTTGAGAGGAATTGGAATTTGGTTTGCTTATTTCATTTTTGGTGCCTATTATGCCAACTGCTACTATTGTTTTATGTAATCATTAAAAAGATTTAAAATAAACCAATTATTCTTGTTAAGCATAATCTTTGTTTTTGAATTTATTTATTTCCTTTTGAAACTGTGAGAATTTTTTTTAAATGCAGGCTATTAATAATAATTTTAATATAGCTTATTTCGTTAAATAAATTTTCTGAAAAGCTATTTGGAAACAAAAAGATGGTATTTATAAAGTCACACTCACACAGCAAGTGTGTGACCTCTGTATGTGTATTTGTAAGTTCGTTTTTTTTTTTTTTTTTTATCTTAACTGTAAATTGCTTTTGCTGGACTGCTCAAAGCAGAAGAGACTTGTCACTCTTGTGTGTAGGCTTTTTTCAAACCGTCTTAAAACAAACTTTGTTGCTGCTAAAAGAGAGATCTCAGAAAAATAACATTTTAACTAAGCAAGCATAACTTGGGGGTCTTTTTTATTTTTTAAATTTTTATTTTTTGTATTGTATTGTTTCTCTAAAGAACAAATGTTATCTGGAGCACCTGCCAACATTTACATGAACTGATATTGATTACTTTCAGCCTTGTACTTCCTACATTCTTTGTTAAAAAGACCAGAGACGATTTCATCTTGTATTTCATGTTCAGTTATTCTTTGTTTGTTTGCTATCTTAAGGTACAGTTTTATTGGATTTTTTTTTCTTTTAATAAACATTTGTAGAAATGATGCTTTTTTGGTCTATGTTTCCATTTGTTAGATTTGAAATTTTTGGACGGATGACCTTGACTTATTTTTTTCCCTAGTTTTAATTAGTAACCTTTCCATTATCAGGCAAAATTGATCATTGTCTTTTTCAACTACACAGTCCAATGATAATATTATATAAAATGTATATTCCTTATATATTTAGTCTCTCTGTACATGCCTCCATTTTAATTCTGTTCATTCACTTATTGGTCAGATCATTTCTAACCTGAGCTTTGAACAAATTTATTAAATCAAAGCTTTGAGCACATATCCTATATCTGAATTCAGTTAATATTCAGGAAATACTGGTTTTGCTATGTTTTGTTTAGTTTGGCACAAGATCAGTTGTCTGGAACACCCTGTGAGAATCAAATTCACTAGTAATGGTTTGCAAGCTCTTGAAAAAAATCTTAAACTGGACAACTCCATACCATACAACCATGAATCAAAATTCCATAAACTATTACATGATATTGTGGTGCCATTGATAATCTATGGTTGATAATGAATTACAAACTTATAAAAGTGCTTGTGTTCGCTACAAAGAAATTAAGGGATTTTATTTATTCATTTTTTAAACTTTTTCTAAAATTTTCATTTCATCTTGTCTATTTTATTTAAGTGCATCTTGTATGCCATCAAATACAGTAATTAGATTGTTTCCTCTTTCCTGTACTTGGATGGTTAGTGTGATGTGAGGTAACAAGACATGCCTGAGTCCTACAGGAGAAGCAAGGACAAGCTTACAAGTAACCTTCTCCGGTAGTCTTACTCATGGATATACCAGTATTGACCAACCTGCAAAAACTTATATTTACCATCTTTGTGCAGATACTGAATTTATCAAAGATGATGGCTGATTGGGAACAGTGGTGAAAAAAAAGTCAAATGAATCCATGCTGTTGGCACACAATGATGATGGCTGCCTCTGTCTCATAATAGTTGTTCAGTTGCATATAAATTTCAATGATTAAATGTATCAACAGGTATAATTACTTGTTTTAGTAATAAATTTATTTGCTCTTTTCATCAATACAAATAAAATGGTGAGGCTTGTAAAGTAAGTCTGACTTAAGAGTTTACCAAAGTGTTTCCTTTTAAGAATTTTTGTTACAAAAATATAAAATTATTAGAACCATTTAAATATATTTTGAATTGTTTTTTTTAAACCTTTTTGACATGGAGAGCAACTCAAGTTACCCAAATATACTTAATGTGTGAAGGTGATATCCTACTTTAGTCCAAATTACTTGAAAATTATGCATCTTGTGTGATATATTCTCCCCCAAAATTGCCTATTGTTCAATATATCCCAGCCCTAAAATTATACAATAAAAACAAAGTATTACTTTTAAAACTTTAATAAAACAGTTATTTTTATAAATATCAGTGAATAAGAAATTACAATAACAATATCATATCAATAAGAAATTTTCTTATAAGCACACTTGTGTGACATATACCTCAATGCTAACAGTATTTTGTAGTGTTGTAATCATGAAACTCCAATGAATTTTTTTTATTATTAAAAGTTCATTCCAGCCATTAAATATGTTGGCAAATGCACTACAACAAGTGTTTAGGCCTTTATTGGTAGCTCATTACCCGACATTATTATTGGCTATTGTCATGTAGTCTACCACTGAGAGGAGAGAAATAAGGAATATCCCCTACCCCTCCGTGTTTGAATTAGCAGGCCACCAAAGAATGACCGTTAAAAGAGGAATGTAGGTCAACTTCAACCGGCCTGTCGGAGAAAATAAAGAATGTGGGTCAGGCTATCTGTAACCTCACTCGGGTGAAAGAGATAGTAGTCTGAACGGATCGCCTACAGAATGAAAGCCAACAGATGTTTGCACTCTGTGACCAGGGAAAGGAAGGAAAAGGCTAAATGATTGGCTAGAATCCTAAAACTGAAATAGCCCCCTTTTTCATCAGCGGAAATAGGGTAAAAGAAAATCAGTTTTGAAGAGAGATGTTGTTGTGAACAGATGGGGCGAATCTCATGCCAAACTCCGGGTGAAGAAGCGAAATAGAGCTCTGGACAAGAATAGCAGACCCCTTCAGCCGAGCTCCATTGAATCCCGCTCACCTGTTAAAGAAAATATTCTCAGAAGGAACCCGTCAAAAAGCTAAGTGAACTTTAAGACTTTCTCCCTCCACTCTTCCTAAAACTGCAATTACATATTCTCTCTCTCTCTCTCTCAATTTGAAGAAAGAAAAGGAAGAAAGACATTTATAGTTATGTATTATCCGCTGATAATATAGCCGGCACGTTGAATGTGTCCGCGTGTGTATTAAAAAGATTGTTATATTTTAATGTTCCCACGTATTGAAGTTTGTTCATTGTGTTGCTTGCTGTCAAGTTGTCTGTTTCATGTTTGTTTTCAGCTTCTTTCGCCTTATGTTATTCTCGCCTAAATTGTCCTATTCTTTCCTTTAAAAATATTATATGGGAAACCGGAGTTGTCGACTACTATAGATTAATATTATTATATCAAAACCTAGAGGCTCATATCTTCCTTTATTCTAGGGGTAGGAAGAGCTAGTGGCCTGGTGGGTGTGTGTGTAATGTGAAATTTGGAAACCCCATGCCAGCAGCGGTCAGTCCAGCCCCAAATTAACCCCCACATAATATGCTAGTTCCTATATGCCCGAGAAAGGACTCTGAACAAGGACTTATTCTACGAGGGATCAAGTGCCAGACCGCCCTGTCTTCACACGTGCGAAAAATAAACTCCCCGTTTGGTGATAACAATATTTAAATGTACCAGTTTCCATAGGCTTTTAAATGGTTGCTCATGCAGGGATCTTTTTCTTTTGATTTACCGTCATAGCTATATTCATAATTTTTTAGGTACTTTATTACAGTGTTATCTACATTAGTGTTAAGCTGTTTTCAGAATTTCTAATGGAACTGAATAATTACAAAGAAAAATTAAATCATTACAAAGTTTTGATATTGGTGCTAATAAAAACATGGAAAACCTTGACTGATATTTCAACAGTTAAGTACTCTGGTGGTGAAACTTAGAATTGCGGACTGCATTCTTTTCAGAGGGATAAGACACCCCCAAAAAGTGTGTTTGTGGGGGAATTCTTGGGTAGGACACTTAATTGACTCTGGTGGTGAGGCTCCAGTTCTAGAGTGCTCTCTAGAGTGTGGAGTCATCACTTCATTGCCATTGCCCTCAGGTCGACTTTGGCTCAGAGTGGTAGCACCTGATAGGGTCCTATCTGTGGGTCAAGTAGAACTGTTTGACATTTTAACCAAAATGACTTTGACTAAATTGAATTGTTTGATCGTTTAACTGTATAAACAAATGACTGATGTTTAATTGAATTGTTAGTGATACCTAGCAATAGTTGAAACCATTTAACTGTGTGCAAATGGATGTGTAATAATGAATAATTAATGTTAAATAGCAATACTTGTAACCACTTCACTGTGTGCAAACAAATGATTAATAGTAAATAGAAATATTTAAACCATTTAACTGTGTACAAATGAATGAGCTCAGTCTTTAAAAAAGAATTAATATACAAAATGAGTTTACAAATCATATATCTATTTAATATATATTTAAAAACAGGAATGGATATTAAATAACCAACAGTAGTTGATATGCCATAAAACCCAACCAAACCAAACCTATATTTAAAAAAACATACTAAAAGCTTTGTAGTAATTTTGTAAGTTTAGCTTAATACAAATCCCAAAGTAGAGGGACACTTAGTGAAAACCAAATTCATCATTATAGATCTATTTGTCATGTTTGCTAGCCATTACAATAGGTTGAAGTGTTTGTTAAGCTTCATATTGTAGCTAGCAGTGAGTGTTAATTAATACTAGTTAGATTTACTCTAAGCAACTTAAAAAAGGTTTTGTACAAGAAATAAAAAAAATCTATCGAATGGATTTTATCACGAGCATAAAAACATCAACTGGCTCTTTAAATTATTTGAATGCATTATATATATATATATATGTGTGTGTGTAGAACTGCTTGCTTAAATACACAATATTTCTAACATTGTGATTTGATTATGTAAGTCATATAGTGTCAAATATCATTTCCCTTTCCAACAAGTTTTTATCCAAATCTTTAATCTCTCCCAGATTTGGAATATTTGATTTTATTTTGAAATTGTGAGTTAGATTAGGCCTGCAGTTACTAAAACGGGATTTTTGAAGTTTCTAACTGTATGGATAAACAATAACTTCATGAATCTACATTCTTAGTCTATATTTTCCCCTAATTCTTCTGTTTGAAGTTAATATATGCTTTTTTTTCCTTTTTTTTTTTTTTTTTTTTTTTTAATCGACTTCATAATTTTGAAAAAATAATCTTTAACCACCACCCTACAAAAATGTATCTTATCAGCAGGAGAGCCATGTGCAAAAAAAAAAAAAAAAAATGAAAAAAAATACTATGCACAAAATGTAAATATGAACATACAATGAATGCAATTTCCTAACCTACAAGCATAAGACAGATTGACATGCCATTAAAATCAATCAATCAATCAACTAACAAAAGTAGCACATCCTAGCAAGATTTTTATTAGAGAAATACGCTTCAAATGCTGTTAGAATAAAGCAATTTTTAGTCAGATTTCCAACTGATGGATTATTTTATGGGATCTGTATTCATGCTGAACTTCTTTTTTTTTTTTTCCTTCCCCCTTCCAAATTCTCAATACAATAGAGATAATTCTGAAAATGCTTATTAGAATCTTTTATTTCTTCCTAAATAAAAGTATCAATATTATCATAGGACAAATGTTACAACAGAAACCCAACAGGCTCATAAGTTGTCTTGTTAGATTCTGTGATTGTGTACTTCATATTAACATGCTCTTCTTTTCAAAACCTGTTATTGGCTTTTTTCCTATGTTCTAGTCTTTGAGTTAAATAAGCTGCTTAAACAGAGATTATATTCAACCCACATATTTGGTGATGTAGTAATATCTGAATTTGTTTGACATCATTATTCCTCTGTGTGCAATTTTGCACATTCTACATCAGATTTATTTTCAAATACAATTTTTCAGTAGAATGTAGAATTGAGTGGAGGGGAGTATGTGTAATATTTATTCAATGTAAGTGTAAATAACAAGACAAAATATGAATATTCATGAAGATTAGTAGTAGTAGTAGTATTTATTTATGTGATTGTTTTGTGCTTTGTATGAGAATAAAGTACATTTTCTAAACTGAAACCTTGCTTGGATATACTGTCTATCTAATTAACATAGGAATGGATCTAATGAAGATGTATAAAAAGCTGGCAAGAGTTTGGTTTTTATAAAGTATTGGTAGATTTTAAATGCCAGATGACAGAAATACAAAATATTAAAATTGAAAATCTGTACATTTAAAGTCAGTGTTTTCAAACTCAAGTTAACCAATAATTATTCTGAGCTAATTCATTTTTTTGATATATAGCTGATGTTTGTTTTTGTTTTTTTGTTTATATGCTAAATAGATTGAATCTTGCAGAAACAGCATGATGCCAGTAACTCAAGACATATTTTGATTATAAAGAAAATGGCTTTTCTCAGATAATAAAACATTACTATATACTAACAAAATTATTATTTATTTTTTTTTTTTTTTAATTACTTATGAACTGAGACTTCTGTCATGGAACTGTGGAGAAATCCTTTTTTTTTTTTTTTTTTTTTTTTTTTTTTTTTTTTTTTTGAATAAGATATAAATTATAAAAATGGTTATTATCATGAAAAGTATAAAATTCAATATTTTCTTGAATAAATACCAAATGAGGAAAAGCAGATATGTAAATATATATGTGTTTTTGTAATTTTACTCGTATAAATACTACATTTTGATCCCAGGCAAAGTGCACATATACTACACTCACATCATAAAAGTTTTGGACAAATAAACAAAGAAAGACACTGTGTGTGTATGCGCACTATATAATGGTTAACAGTACAGAAAATAGAATGAACAAGCAGTCGGAATTTTTGCTGGAGCTGTTTATGTTGACTCATCACTAACTTTGGTAAAGGCATGAATTCTCAGTTCTGTACTATTCTATCAACAAATATCTTTTTAAGATAACATACTATGAGGATGAAGAGAGTGAGGAAGCACTTGAGTAATTACACAGAAATAACTGTAAAATTTTGTGTAACTGATTCTCAATCTTGACAAGTGGTCTTATATATATTATTATTTTGATGAGCTTGAATATTCTATATAACATTCTTTGATTATTAAATCAGAATATATGATGATAACATGCTCAAAGTATAAAATATGAAATGAATAAACATTCCAAGTATCAATTTATAATGTTTATTTTGCATTTTGAATAGTTAATATCTGTACAGATGGAAACATATTGTAGGAGAATGGTTTCTATTCTGTGACACCTTGGCTTTTTGTATCTAGGCATAACCAAAATGAAATCTGTACATTAATGTCTAACTACCGCGTCCTTCCTTAAATTGACAGATTTAGTGATTTTTCAAGTGTGCTTGTTTATCAGTTATAGGATGATCTAGGTGTTACGGTTTGGTGATAGGTTATGTCATAAGAATATCTAATTTCATATTTGATTACAATATTAATTGTTTATCTCTGTTGGTTCATGACATGTGAGAATCTTTAGATAGAGAAATGGTTTCAGATTGTGCTGCCAAAAGGTTTTTCAATTACTAAATCTATTTTTTGTATCAAAATCAGAATGACTAATGATTGTGAAGTATATTAAAAAGAAAATCAAGAACATAAATTTTCCCAGTGAGAGTGTAGTCTGAATTTCTTCATTTTTATGAAAGGTAAAATTCATAGTGATCAATGATAGGGAGGAGTGGCGAGAGAGGGTCAGGGATATCCGTGCTACCAGTGCGGCATGATAATGATGATGATGAAAATTCATGTTTATTTTATCATTATTACTTAGGATTAAGTCACAGCAAGCTTACTGCGATACTCCAGCACTCTTCTCAGTATTCAATTGTTTTTAGCAAGGCTACTGTCTTGGTTACAGGGTGGGGAATTTCCTCTTCAAAACTTTGTTCTATGCTCTTTCATATCATTTCAACTACTCCAATGGTTTATCTACCTGCCCCGCCCCAAAAAAGGTGATACAAAAATAATATTTGTCTATCACTTTCAGGTAACAAAAAAAAAAATCATTCAAATTGACTTTTTTTTCAATTCTATTTAGCATTCTGTTAGAACAATGAAGTCCAATATCTGATATGTCTTGTTTACCATAAAGATTTAATTTTCCGGCTTGGTTCGTATGATCTGTTTGGATCTCAAAATCCCAAAGAATTTTCTCTATTTTTAATCATATCAAATACTTGAACATAGAATTCCTTTAAAAAGACTTATCATCCTGTCCTCTATGGAAGAAAAGCAAAACTATGAAAGTTGATACCTGGAAAAATATTTAGTTATATACTAAACTTGACTTGAATTTATTTCATTAATTAAAAAAAAATTGCCACTCAAATTTTCTAGTGAAAGCTACTTTATAAAGAAACTTTCCCCTAAATTAAAGAAGTGAAAATTTTTAATAAAATCTGATTTGTAAAGTTTCCAAAGATTTTTGTTCATACCTTCTAAATAGTGGTCAAAATGTGGGTGTAGTTATTTATTTTTAATTGAAATGTTCCTAAATTAAATCTGGTTGATGGTAGTACCTGATAGAGCCCTATCTATGGGTTAAATAGAACTAACTGTATACTTCTGCTAAACTGAATTGTTTGAATTAGAACTGTTTGACTGAACTGAATAGCTCAAAATAGAGATGTTTTTGACAATTAAACTGTGTACTTACATTTAAACTGCGTGCTGATGCTAAATTGAATTGTTTGAAATGGAACTGTTTTTTGACATTGAAAGTGTACTTACACTAAACTGAATTGTTTTATATAGAACTGTTTTGACATTTAACTGTGTGTAAACAAAATCTGTACTTATACTAAACTGAATTAGCTTTGTTTGAATAAACTGAATAGCTTGAAACAAGTGTTTTTGACAATTAAACTGTGTATCAATGCTGAACTGAATTGTTTGAAATAGAGCCGACTATTTGCATAAAAATGGAATTGGTGTTAAATAACCTACAATGGTTGATATGCCATAGAACCCAACCCACCAACTAAATCTGGTTGAATTGAATTTGCAAGTATTAAAAATCATTTTATAAGTATTTTGTTTCATCTGCATATCACAATTAGTAAAATTAAGTTTTTGTTTAATCATGTATTAGCTGTGAGGCTATTCTGATATTTTTAGTTATCGTCATTTATTATCTGCATAAAGCAAGTTGATATTCATACTCTTCACATAGTAAAGCATAAACAAGGGCTTGTAAGAGAAGTTAGTTGGTTTTACAGCAGATCAACCCTTGTTGGGTGATTTTATGCCAAAGTTGGTTTCACAATCATCATCTCCAGTTATACTGTACAAAATATTATCACAATCATTTTAAACTGATAAACACTTCATACTTTGGTTTGGTTTTATGTCATATCAACCACTGTTGGTTATTTAATGCCAAATCCTGATTTTACATATATTAAGTATGATTTATAAACACATTTTTTAGATACACACAATTAAAGGATCAAACAGTTCTAGTTCTAACAATTCAATTTAGCATAAGTGAGTTGTTTGCACACTGTTTAAATGTCAAACAGTTCTATTTGACCCAAAGATAGAACCCTATCAGATGCTACCACTCCAGGTAGACCTGGAAGCAATGGTAATGAAAAGGTATTCTGCATTCTCCAAAACTCCAGCATTACTGGAGCCTCACTATCAGGTTGTTTAGTGTCATATCTAGGATGTTTGGTTGGGTCTTACCTCTCTGCAGAGATGCAGTCGGTGTATTCTACAGCCTCAGCTGACTGGGAATTCTGTGAACTTAGTTCAAATCCTGGATAAGGTCATTTGCATTTCACTTAGTGCTAATGCCCTTGGGAAAGGTGTGAATTCATCTGTTTTCTGTCCATTAATGGGTAAATAGCAGATAACCATTCTATAGCCCCAGTTAATTGTGCTGACTTCATACTTAGTTGTGTCATGGTTTTAAGAACCAATTTATTAATGTAGTTCAAAATGATTTTAAACATTAGCTCAAACAGGTTTATTTGACCCGTTGATGATGTTGTCACTTTGGGTCAAAGTGAACCTGGGAGTAATAGCAATGAAAGACTGACTCCATACTCTCCAGAACTGGAACCTCACTACTGAATGCAGTTTAATGTTTTACTCAGGAATAGTTTACATTTGTTTCATATATTTTAAATATTTGTGACACTATAGGAAGGTAATGAATATCTTCCCCTTGTATATGTGGGCATGTCTTTCTTGCTCTTTTTGTCCTTATTCCTCAGATATGACCTTTTTAATTCTGTTCATTAAAGAGACTTGATTTCATCACCCACTGAATGACATGATACACCTAACTATTGAAGTGAAACCTACCAAAGAAGACAGGTTAGACTTTTCACTATTTTTGATATCCCTTTTTATATATAGCTTATCATGGAACAATGTGCATATTTCATCTCTTTAGACACATTAATGTATTCTTGTAATATCTTGTTTTGTATGTATGTGTTAACTGTCCTATATATCTACATGAACTAACTTTGTCTTTTCTTTCATTTGTTCAGTGTTAGTGTATCAAGATGTGCTAATGTTGAACCTTGGTGAGTAGGGACACCACTAAATATCCTCCTTAGGACTGTTAACTACTACAATAACAAGAGTAGATACTTTAGATCACTAGAGACTTAAAAGTGAAATTTTATATTTTAGTAACAAATCTCTTATGAATCATAAGAATTTTCTTTTTGTATAAAATACATTGTCAATTTTTGTTCCTGTTATCCTAAAATTTTCTAAACAACTCTTGTTGATACACATATATGAGGATTTCTTTTTAAACATTTATTTGTAGTAATCGCAAAAGCCATAAAACAGGCAAGCAAGAATGACATTTGGTTTCTATATTACCTCAGCCTCAGGTTTCTCATATTTTTTGTTATAAGCAATCTTTGGTTGCGATTTCTTTCTTTATTCCCCCCCCCACTTCCAGTCACTTAAAACTTGTGGTAAATGTCTTAGTAATTGTGATTGTTTGGAAACACCAACACATATTTTAGCTCACCTCTTAACAGTCCTTGTTTGTAGTTTTTCATCTTCTTGATGCAGACATCCAGACCAAAACAGAACATTACTGACCTTTACGGCTTGTCATTGTAGCTCAATCAATATCTCAGATGTGCGCCTACATCTCCTGATGTATGCACATGTCTGTTCAACATTTCAGCTGGAGTCTTGCAGCCATTATTCATCTGAAATGTTGCAAGTCTTATAGCAACTCTAAAAACATCTGTATTTCTAAAGGTTTCTCTTCACTCTAATTTGCTCACACCTTGGTTTTCTCTCTTTTTATATTTCTCTTACATCATCCACCCCCTATCAAAATTGTAGTTTATGTAAAATGATATCAGGTATATATTTCTCTATTTCACAGTGTGTAGCATGCACACACACACACACACACACACACACACACACACACACACACACACACACACACTGTCCAGAAAATATCCAGCTGTTCCAAACATCTTAAGAACTATTTGCTCAGCCTTAATGTAACATAACAGCCTATAATATCAGACTTAAATCTGGTAGATTATTTTAAAATGCTGCAAAAAATGAAGTTGTTGATTATCTTTTTTAAGAAAGAGAAAAAAAAAATTTTTTTTTTTCTTCAAAGATTTTAAAACTTAAAAGAAATATAAGTTCATTTTATATAAACTCATCTTATATGCTCTGACACTGTTTGTGTTATTCAGTCAGCAGTAAGATATCATAAAGTGTTTACTTGTTTATATCACTTTTAACAGTAGCAAAGCAAGCAGATCAGATTAGTGAATGTGCATAAAGTTTTTCTGCTGAAACTTTTCAAATAATTCACTGAATAAGGCTTTGATAAAATTTTGGTCAGGTCACTTAAAACTTGTAAAAGATCCATTGAAAGTGATCCATATTCTGGAAGGCTTTCAACAAAAACACTTGAAAATGTTGAATACATCTGGGTTCATCCAAGGAAATCGTTGAATGATAAGAGATGATTAAGATGTCCAAAGTCCAAACTGTTCTGAAAATATTCAATCAATTTTATAATCTTACCAACCTATTCTTAAAGGCTCATGCATTTCTCTGTATGTGAGTGTGTGTGTGGGGAGGGGGATATTACATCACCCTCCCTGCAGTTCAGGTTTATCCCCCTGTGACTGGCACTTTCCCCAAGTTAAAATTGCTATTGAAAAAGATTTCAGACAATGAATGAAATGAAAGATAATATGATGAGGCAACTGATGGTGATCTTTTAAAGAAGACTTTTTGTAGACTATTAAAAAGTAAACTGAATGCTAAGATAAGTGAATTCTGAAGAATTTTGAAGTGAACTTTATTAAATAGCTGGATAAATTGTATATCAGTCTGTATGCTACTGAAACTGTCACCACCGATATCACAATTCCCTTATTTGTTATTTTCTCAGTGATTATTAACCATTTTCTAATCTTAATTATCATGTTATTACCAATGTCTGTTTGGCATTTAAACAGAGTGCAAACAAATGACTCATGCTAAATTGAATTGTCAGAAATAGAACTTTTTGATCATTTAACTGTGTGTAAACAAATGACTGAGGTTTGATTGAATTTTTAGTGATACATAATACTTGAGACTATTTAACTTTGTTGACCATATGTTTACAAGTCATATATATATATATCTAATATACATGTATAAACTGGATTTGGCATTAAATAACCAACAATGGTTGATATGCCATAAAACCTAACCATCAAACAGCCCATGTTATAAATGTATTTAAAATCTTGCAATGTGTGTTATATATCATAATAGGTTAAATAGTACCACTACTGTTCTTTTACAAGGATGGCTTTGCCATTAAATAACCCATGAATGTTAATATGCTATTAAAAGAAACATTAAAACAATTCTATGTATAATTTTATATGGAAATAAAATGAAAATAAATGTAATATTTTATATGCATTCTTATTTAGTTCGATTTGTTAGTACCGGACCATTGGCCTTATGAGTAGAGTGTTCACCAGTGGTCTGGGAGACTGGGGTTCAATGCCAGGTTGTGTCATACCAAACACTCAAAAAATGGTACTTGATGCCACCTTGCTAAGCACTCAGCACTATAAAGTGAGGATCAAGAGTAAAGTGGAGCAATCCTGGGAATGAAGTAGCGCCCTCCCCTACACCTTGGTGTAGTTGCTGTTGAAAAGGGGGCCTTCAAGTCACCCTCAACTAAGGTCGCCAACTTTACTAGTCTTTCTAAAATATTTCATGACATGAAAACTTACATACTTGCGCTTGGAGGTGCATATTTTTGCTACTATATATAATACTGCAATATTAACTTATGGTTGACACAAATAGCATTTTGTCATACAAATCTGGGGCTGCACAGCTTTAGAAATATTTGGTTTGAATGGGAAAAAAAATTCGACAAAAACACCCATTAAAAAAACAAACCTTCACACTACAAAACTACTGATTCTGTAGAATCCTTTGAGCATCAAGCAGCAGTCAGACTTCAAGTAGGTTTTTATGAGGTAGGAGTTGCTTCCTTCTTTTTTTCTAACAAGTTTGCCTATCTACATGAATAGAGGTTTCAGTGTGCCCTATTATTTCCTCATAACTGGTGAGAGAAGAAATGTATTCAAGCCTTTCACAGTATGAAGTGAAATGCATACAGCCTTATCCAGAATTTGAACTTGGTTCTCCAAATCCATGTCCTACTATGATAAACTATTATGTTTCTGGGATCTCCATACTACAAAGTTACCAAAAAGAAAACAGTGCAGGATTTTTAAATCACAATTTTAATTTAAAAAAATTTTTTTTTTTTACTAATTTATAAATTCTCTAAGCAAATTATTACATTCTATTGTAAAGTTGCAATAATTTAGTTGTTGTTCAACTAAATTTCCACTGTATTTTAAGATTACCTTAAAATATTTCCTCAATTGTTTATCAACTGCCTCTTTTGTTTAAATTTTATGAAATCCATATCATTTTCATGTCAAAATATTTACTTTTTAATATATATGTTCCTATCCCTAATAATAAACATAATAATTTAATAAATAAACAAACTTAATATTAGAAAAGAATTCTCTTTTTCATATTATTTTCTTTGATTTTCTCTTTGCACTTCTCAACCCATTTCATCTCCTCCTACTCTGTTTATTTTAACTAAATCCACTCTCTGATGATGATAATCAGCAACTGAACACACTTAGTCAAAAATTTATATCTGTTTGAATAACCAATTTTCTTGTTTCATGTGACAGACATATAAATGCCTTTCTTAACATGTCACTCAATAAATCCCGGGTCTGACATAGATGGCACCACCAATAAAAAAAATCCATATGATTTTTATAAAGTACTAACCTTCAAATGATACGTGTCAAAATGTGAGCCCAATCGAATTATTAGTTTACAAATTACAGTTGTTTAAGTGAAGCTACTGTTGCAAATTTTCTAAACAATGGAAAAATCTGAATTTTCTGTGTTGATAAAGGATTGCTTTCTGATGGGGGGGGGATTGTTCAAGCAAAGCAATAGCTTGATAAGTGTTATTCAGACTCCAATCCGTCTTTAATCTGTCTTTAAACATGGTTGTACAGACACAAATGATGCTGAACGCTCAAGTCACCCAAATTCAGCAGCTGTCCCGGAAAACAGCAAAAAACTCGAAACTTGTTTTGGTCAATTGTAAATTGAAGTTGTGGGAGATAGAAGACGAATTGAAGATATCTGAAGGCAGTGTATTCACCATTTTCCATGAACATTTGTCAATGAGAAAGCAATGTTCAAAGTGGGTGCAGCGTTTGCTCACAGTCGATCAAAAATAACAACAAATCAACGATTCAGAGCGTTGTTTGCAACTATTTCAATGCAACAAAAAGGACTTTTTGTGTAAATATGTGACAAAGGATGAAACATTGATCCACCACTTCACTCCAGAGTCAAATCGGCAGTCAGCCAAGTGGACAGCAGCAGGTGAAAGCCATCCAAAGTGACCAAAGATGCAAACATCAGCAGGCACGGTTTTGGCCTTCATATTTTGGGATGTTCATCAATTATCTAGAGAAAGGAAGAACCATCAATAACAAATATTATATAACATTACTGGTGTGTTTGAAGGAAGAAATCGCCAAAAATTGGCCACAAATGAAGAAAAAAATGCTCTTTCACCAAGACAATGCACCATGTCACAAGTTGATTGCAATGATAGCAAAACTATGTGAATTGCACTTCGAACTGCTTCTGCACCCACACTATTCTCCAGATTTGGCCCCCAGCGACTACTGGCTATTTGCAGACCTCAAAAGAATGCTCCAGGGAAAGAGATTTGGCTCCAATGAAGAAGTGATATTGGAAACAGAGGTGCAATTTTAAGCCAAAGACAAATCGTTCTACAAAAAAGGCATGGAATTGTTAGAGAAGCGTTGGAATCAGTGTATCACCCTAGAAGGAGACTGTTGATGAATAAAGTCGAATTTTGCCTTAAAGTTGATGTTTTATTAGTTAAGGTCCGGGATTTATTGAGTGATGTGTTATTATAGATTATACTGTGATATGATAAAGATGAAATGGTAGTCTTTAAAGACTAATGCCCATTTCTCAAATATTTATTTTGGAGAGTTAAGTTATTGATTGTACAGTATTTGGTTTCAAACTTTAACAGTTTTCTTTTCTTTTGAGAGCAAATTGTGTGGGAGGGTTTAGTAGGGGTAACAATATATGTACTATTATTTTGGGAATTGATAGGCAATTGATCTTTATCTGTATAAGTTAATCAGGTAATATTTGTAGTTGTATTACTAAAGTTGATAAAGAGGTATGGGGCTGATTCTGTTTATCATCTGCCTAGAACGTCTATTGATAAAATGAAAGATAACTGTTTCAAGCTAGCAAAGGAAAGAAGCAGAAGATACCTCGCTCAAACAATTATAGACTCGGACTACACCGATGATATCGCGCTTCTGGCAAATACACCCGTCCAAGCTGAAACCTTGCTACATAGTCTGGAACGAGCAGCTGCTAGCATAGGCCTCATAAATGGTACTTCTCTGAAACTAGTGAACAAGTTCACCTACCTAGGAAGCAGTGTCTCATCAACCAAGATAGACATCAACACGTGACTAGCAAAGGCATGGACAGCTATCGATAGGCTATCAGTCATATGGAAGTCTGACCTGACTGATAAATAAAATGCATTTTTTTTCCAAGTGGCAGTCATGTTGATACTGCTATATGGATGCACTACATAGATACTAACTAAACATATGGAGAAAAAGCTTGATGGCAATTACACAAGAATGCTGCAAGCAATATTGAACAGGTCATAGAGGCAGCACCCCACAAAGCAGTAACTGTACATTAGATGAACCAGACATGTGGGACACTGCTGGACATAAGTGACATACTCTGATGGACCCCTTCGCATGGACGAGCAAAGGCAGGATGACCAGCTAGAACCTATATACAACAGCTGTATGATAATACAGGATGTAGCCTTGAAGATCTGCCAGGAGCAATGGACGATAGAGACGGGAGGTGAGAGAGGGTCAGGGAGATCTATGCTGGTGGCACAACATGATTATGATGATTACTAAAGGGAGAAATATTCTTTTTAAAAGAACTGCATCCATTTATATCTTGATTTGTATTTACTTTGAATTGAATTTGTGAAGATTTAACTAATTAGCTGACTTCTAAATAGGATATAGAATCCTCTTAAAGTTTGACCACTGAGAGATAGTTTTTTTAAAGATGACCTAGAAAATATAGTTATGATGTTAGAATAGATTTCAAGATAGTTTATTTAGAATCTTACTGTTCAGAATCATTAGAAATCTCATTTAATATCTATAGATATACAGTCCGATGAGCTATTATATGGAACTTGAGATGTAAAGATATAAATTGAAGAAAGGAAATGATTTGGGGTGACATTAAACTTAATTATATCTAGTGCATTTTTTTTTCTTAGAAATAATGTTAATATTTTTAAACTCCTGGTTTACACTGAAGAAAGACTTTTTTTTTAATGTGAATTTTTTAAAATGTCATTCATCTTAATATTTCTATTTATCTAGTTCAGTCTAATTGTTTGATTAAAGTAGTTTCTTAATGTTAATATGAATTTCATTATATAATTAGCATATGACATTATAAGATTACATATTTTTTTTTAGTTTACTTTCATGAAAAATAATTAGTATAGCAGAACATCATTCATCGAATTATATCTTCCTATTTAAGTATGACTAGAATTTTTTCTTTCTTTCAATGAAGCAATTATAAATGTGCAACTTTGATATTTGTACTTATAAAAATTCAAATTCTTGGTTTTTATTTTTTATTATTTATTCATTTTTAGTGTTATGGCATTTTTGTTTTCAAATTCTTTGGCGGAGCGGGGGGGTCCGAATTAAAAATGAAAAAATACTTAAAGTTGGTTTAAGTTGGCTATTTTGAATTGGTATCTTGCTTAAGGTAAGCTTTTTGCCTATTTCTTGGTAAAATATACAACATTCAGGTATTCTGCGTGAACAAAGCAAAAAAAAAAATAAATAAAATAACACTGGAATAAATCTTTTCGGAATAGATTTTTTCCTTTGTTGGTGTAACTTAGGATAGGCTGATTGTATCTCCTGCAGAAAGAAAAAAAACTCCTTAAAAGTGGGTGTCCTAGGTATAACACTAAACTGCATCTGATGGCAAGGCTCCAATTATGGAACTCTGGGGAGTGTGGAGTACCCTTTTCATTACTCCCAAGTTCACTCTGACCCAGAGTGGTATTACCTGTTAGGGTCCCATTTACTATTCAACCTGTTAGCAAATTATTTGTATAATAGGAAAACTCTTTAGAAACCACATTAAAAAAAAAAAAAAAAAAAGAAAAATTTTTTTTTTTTTTTTTTTGATTGGGTTAATATTAGTGTCCTAAAATATCTTATAGCATATTTGCTATGATAATTTTGTTTGCTTTTGCTACATGGTTTAGTAAAGTGATATTTGGAACATTGCAAGACTAGCAGCCCATTTGGCTGGGGCTGTATAATATGCTGACTGCAAATGAATGTCCAGAATATGATACTAAACTAATGATGAGGCTCCAGTTCTGGAGCTTTGAGGAATGTAGATTACCTTTTCATTACCATCACTCCCAGGTCCACTCTGACCTGGAGTGGTAGTACCTGTTTGGTCCCATGTATGGGTCAACTATTTAATCATTTATTATATGCATAAACAGGATTTGGCATTAAATAATCAAGGGTTGGTATGCTGTTAAACCAAATAGCCTAATCTAACACTGTAAGACTAAACAAATCAACTTAAAGTTTAAAATTGAACTGATTTTTCTCTCAACTAAGCTAATTCATCTGGCTTTATTACAGTGGTGAAGAAAGCATACTACCAAATTTAAGTTTTTGTGACAACTCAAGGAGCTGTTATTTACTAATGGTCATTCTTCTTATAAAATCTCTTATAGGATTTTATAATTAATAATTTAATAAATGCCAACACTGAAGCATGCTTGCTTTTCTTTTTTTTTTCTTTTTTGAATTTAATTTTTTTGAAATTTACATTAAAAAGATGATGAATTCTTTTGTTTGTCTTTCTTTTTTACCTATATGAACTCATGCTTTAAAAATAAAAATTGATAATTTTATAGATATGCATTTTTATATTGACTATTTTATCTTGGATTACCTTTTAGAAATTACTAAATTTATCAGTTTAATTTTTTCTGCTGTAGTGGAATGGATTGAACTTAAAGTAAATTATTTGAATTCATTGCTAATTCTAGAGCTGCTTGAGGTATTTTCTTTGTAGTAAAAATATTGTTGAACCATCAACTCTAAATTTTATACTTTTGTATAAAAAATCTATATACTGCACTTAAACACATTTTTATAACTATTTATCAGAAAACAGACAGCTTTTTTTCTTTTTTTTTGTTGTTTTTTTTTATAACCATCTGGTTTACTAGACTAATTTTTTAGGCCTGTTAGTGGGTCTTAGAATATCATCATCATCATCATGTCGCGCCGCCTGCGCGGATATCCCTGACCGTCTCTCGCCATTTCTCCCTATCATTCATCGCCTCCGGCAGGTCTTCAGAATTACAACCCGTGTCCTCACATAGCTGCTGTATGTAAGTTCGTGCTGGTCGTCCCACTCTTGCACATCCATGAGTGGGGGTCCACAGGAGTACATCGCTTATGAGCTCGTCCTTGCTTCTCCAGCAGTGTCCTGCGTGTCTGGTTCGTCGAACTTGTATAGTTTTTGTGATGGGGGGCAAGTGTCCGTATAGTTGGAGTCTCGTGGGGTGTTGTCGCCAGGACTTGTTTAATACTGCTCTCAACATTCTTGTGTAATTTCCGTCCAGCCTCCTCTCCAGCCGCTTCGTAAGCGTCCATGTGGTGCATCCATATAGCAGTATCGACACAACCGCTGCCTGGAAGAAGCTGCGTTTCATTTTATCTGTTAGGTCCGACTTCCATATGATCGAGAGCCTATCGATAGCTGTCCATGCCTTCGTCAGTCGTGTGTCGATGTCCTTCTCGGTTGATGAGACGCTGCTTCCTAGGTAGGTGAATTTGTCGACTAGTTTCAGAGAGGCTCCGTCTAGTGTGGCAATGTTGCCTATTTGGTTGTAACACATATATTCGGTTTTGTTTGCATTGACATGTAGGCCAATGCCAGCTGCAGCTCATTCCAGACTATGTAGTAGTGTCTCTGCTTGATTAGGCGTATTCGCTAGTAACGCCAAGTCATCAGCGTAGTCGGCGTCCGTGATTGTTTTTGCGGGGTACCTTTTGCTTCTTCTCTTAGTCAGCTCAAAGCCATTTTCTCTGATTTTGTCGATCGAAGTCCTAAGCACATAGTCTAGACAGATGATAAAGAGGTACGGGGCTAGTGTGTCTCCTTGTAGTACTCCTGCAACAATGTCGAAGTATTCCGTGTCTCCATGACTGTATTCCTTGCAAGGGAGTGAAATCCTTCCCCCAAAAGGGGTCTCCTGGGTATGATACTAAAACATTTGGTGGCAAGGCACCTGTTCTGGAGATCTGGAAGTGGAGGTGGAGTACCTTTTTAATGCCTTACTCTGACCTGGAGTGATAGTACCTGTTAGGGTCCTATTTATGGGTCAAATAGATCTGTTGAAAAATTAAACTCAATAGGACTGTGCAAAGAAAAAAAAACTTTAGCAACTACTATGAATATGAACATGTGTTCCTAATATCTAGCCATAAAATAATCTGGACATTCCATTAAAATCAGTCAATCATACACTAACTTTTGAATACTGAATATTTTCAGAAAAATGATTGTTCCCAAGCAAAATATGTAATGATGCAATCTTCTGAAAAATGAGAATTTTTTTTTTTTGTTTTGTTTTGTTCCACCAAAATATAATTCATTTTATTTTCTTATAGAGTTAGAATCGTTTAAAAACTTGGACTATTAACTCTTCATATTATTCTGATGATGTGCAATAATCTTTACAAATATTCTCTTTTGGTCACATGTTGACTAATTGTTGTTTGTGAGAATATTGTATTGATTTCTTTGAGGATGTTCAGTCCTTCATATTGAAAATTTCTAACAAACTTTAAAGATAACAATTCCATGCAAATCTGCATATCTGATAATTGACACAAGAAAAAATATTCAATGGTTAATATAAAATAATTTATATGCAAATTAATTCATGGTATTAAAATCACATTAGAATATCTTTGTAAATGAAGGATTACTGTCAAATGACTGCAGTATGCAAAAACATTATCCCTTAATTTCCTATTTGGGTTTTACTTAAAATGGGAGATATAAAGATATTTTATGTATTTTATTTGTGCTGAAGTGATTTTATATATTTATTCAACTTCCCAGAAACCTTTTGGGTTCACATTGTAACAGCAAACCATGATTATACTGATACTTCTATTACAGAAAGATTGAAGAATTCTTAAGATTTCTTAATTATGTTTTGAATGATTAAAAAAGACATGAATGTAGACTGCAAAATTATCATTCAATTGCAAATGAGATTAAAAAATAGCTTTATCCTCTTAAACATTTTTACTGTTGATGTAATAAAAATATCTCTAGAATGTACTATTTTGGCTAGTCTATGGGTTATACACATACACTCATATATACTGATTGAATATGACTTGAAAACCAAAAATCTGATTGAGTATTTAATGTAATATTTCATTTATTTTTTTACCATTATCAGATAATAATTAAAAAAAAGAATTAACTTGTGAGAAGATAGACAAGAGCGGGTCTGAAACATCGACTCTCACCTGAAAAAATTTTTTACATTTGGAATATCAAAATAAATATTCAACTAGATTTTCGTTTTCAGGACATGTTTCACACATACACACGTGTGTCATTTTAAAAAAAAAAAAAATGGCCATATCAGTCTGTTTAGACTCAAGGTATGACACCACCAAAAGTCACATCTTGATAGAAATCAATTTAAACCTAAACGTGAATTCATCATCATGTTGTGCCGCTAGCACGGATATCCCTTACCTTCTCTCGCCACTTCTCCCTATCGTTCATCACCTCCGGCAGGTCTTCAAAGCTACATCCCGTATTCTCACATAGCTGCTGTATGTATATTCGAGCTTGTCATTCTGCTTTTGCTCGGCCATATGTGGGGGTCCATCGGAGTCTGGGTTAACTTATATAAAAAAAAGTTGGCGACCATAGTCGAGGGTAACCCGAAGGCTCCCTTTTCGATAGCTACTACACCAATGTGTAGGGGAGGGCGCTACTCCTTCCCTGGATTGCTCTACTTTACCCTTGATCCATACCTTATAATGCTGAGTGTTAAGCAAGGAGGCATCAAGTACCATTTTTTGAGTCTTTGGTATGACTCGACCTGGGATTGAACCCAGGTCTCCCGGGCCATTGGCGAACACTCTAACCCCTAGGCCATACTCTGGTATAATGGTTAGCAAACTAGTCTAGCAAACCTACATGAGTGAGTTCAAGTCTCATTAGGTGCCCCATTCATATGTTCTTGTGCCACATCGAAGCAAAAAGCTTTGTAAATTAGAACTTATATACTCGTGTATCTATTTCTATGATTACTTTATTCTTAAACACTCAAATTTACAAACTTAGAGGTTGGTAAGTCAATAAATCTGCAGCCTAATGATGGAAGAGCAATTATTGTATACAACAAATATTCCTTTTTTCTTTTTCTTTTTTTAATATAATCTTATTCTTTGTTAATGTACTTAGTTACTTCGAATGAACATTGAACATTTCAGCTCTGTCAGTATCATGCTAAACTATATCTCTGTCAGTGGCCCTTATATTTTAGGGTGTACTTTTTAGACTCATCACTGGTTGACAACTACTGGCTTCATACCCTTATTGAAGAAAGGGGCTGTAGTCTCACAATCAATCCTTCCTGATATAGTCGTATATTTCAAACATCATCAGTAAAAAATATTGCCTTTCTCCTCTTGAAGCACATACCAATCATTTAACCTTTGGTAGGAGTTCCCTTTAAGTGATAATTTACTATTATCTTTTTTTAGCATGTATTAGCCTTAATTTTGGCTCTTTCAAGACTAATAATTCTATTCTTCACTAGCATTGCTTTTATTTGAATAACCCCTTTTTATCAAAGAACTGTCTGCTTCTATGTGTTTATTTAGCCCACTGCTCCTTAGGTTAATATTTGGCTTCCAACCTATGCCAACATTTTTATACATTGTTCCACACACGTGCTTGTCAAATTGCTTCTTTCTTCTTTTTTTTTCTTTTTTTTTTTTCCCCCTCAATTTTACCCTTTCCTGGCAGTTGATAAACCTCTTCATGAATCCTCACTTTTTTTTTTTTTTTTTTTTTTTTTTTTTTTTTTCAGAGTTTCAATTGCCAGAAGGTGTTTAGCTCTCCATCAGAGACAAGCACAAATTTTCCTCAAATGGACACATGTCAGTGGAGACTTTACAGTCAGGCTGTGGTCTTATTGATTTTTTTCCCTTGAATATGCTCATATATGAATGTATAACAAAAAAATTACTAAAGCTGGCTAAAGTATTGAATCTCTAGTAAAATACACAAAAACACATTTTTATATAACAATCATATCCCAAAACCAATACAACAGATTTCATTAACTGCTATATTCTGATGCTAAAATTTACTCTTTGCTATTAATATATTATGAACATATGTACTGATATATTTCAATAATTACCTTTTTCTTTTATTAGAAGCATTTACTGAAACAAGTAAAACAACAAAAACTTTTCATTTAAATTTAATTTTCTTTGTTCTATTGCTTTTTTTTTTTTTTTTTTTTTTTTTTTTTTTTTTTTTATTACGTGTATAGTATTTTTTTATTGATATATGATAGCTGAATAGTTTCTATATTTTATAAATGTCTTTGTAGAATATTTTAATAACTTTTAGTCCTGAGCATTATAAAATTTTCTTTTTATATTAAACATTCTTTGCAATTATAGTTCTTCTGTAGAGCCAAATTGGAACTTTTTATTTGTGATATAAAATCCTGTAAATAGCTAAAATCTTTAATACAAATTATGACAAGAACTTATAAGAAGTTGACATATTTATATACTCCACAAATATTTGTAATTTTCTACCTGATAGAAACTTGGTGGGAAATAGAGATGAAGTTGTTGTTTTATTGAGCATTTACAGATGCTTTTCATGTTATCATGGTTTAAGATTTTATACTTTCATTAACTTTCATAGATTTAAGTAACGATGGAACAACATTGATATTATTGAGATAGATTTGCAAATACTTTCAAAGCTGGTAAAATTCTGTCAATATTTCTATATGCCTTTTGGAAAGTAACTTTTTTTTACCCATGAATTCTGCTAGGGTTATTTGTTGAGATAAAAATAGACATATCTGTGAGTCTTGAAATCTCAAGATTCTTTAATTTTATTTTATTTTATTTACAAAAGTGATTTTTGTGGATTAATGATAAAAAAAATAGTGTATTTGCTTATAAGTTAATAGTATTGATATGAAAGAAATTAGCAGACTAGCACTCTTATGAGAGAAAAATGAATAAAAGAGCTACCTTAGAATCTCAAAGTATTTGCAGCCAATAATTATAAGCAGTTTTTGCTAAAGGCAAAATAATTCCTACTGTAAGGCTTCTGTGATTTAGTTTACAACTATTGAACCTGAAGCTACTTTAACTCTTTGAGGTACATTTTTTCTCCCTCTTTTTTTTTTTCTACTCTGAATAGCTCTTCCATCTGTTGATAGCCTGGGTACTAAACAAAATGGTGGCACAGAACCTTTGTGCTCCTTTTAGATATATATGGGGAAAAAAAAAGTCCCACTAGGCAAACCAACACTTTAAAAGTGGGATGAAGTTTCACTCATAATGTTTCAAAGAGCTAATAAGCCTTCTTTACTATATTATTGTCACTTAGAGAATGTTGGTTTGATTTGTAAAATTAGCATTTTAACTCTGATAGCTGCAGGTGATAGACATGACAATTTTGTTTTCATGAATCGTTATAGATTTTTAAAGTAATTCTTACTATAAAAGTATAAGAAAGTTACTTCTCTGTACAAAATTATATTGAACATTAGCTAGTAATGCATTTTTTTTTCTCCATCTAGAAAAGATATTAATGGATATCATCAGAGATAAAATAATGTAATTATACCATTTCAGGAGTTGAGTGGAAATGAGTAAGTGAAATTAGACTCTGTTGTTAAAAAAAAGGGGGAAAAGTCAACTTTATCTTATTGATGCTGTTAATTTTCTTATTTAGGTTCAACATTTTTAAATATGTTAGAGAATTTAAAAAAAAAAACCATTTTGGTTTGATATAACAGGACTCCATGGAAATCATGACTTAATATGGAAAAATTAAATGTGTTCACGCATGTATGGATTGTATGCATAGGAATGATATTTTCAAGTTTACCTTGATTCTCTCTCTCTCTCATCTTTTGTGTGTGTGTGTGTTCAAAACTAAATTCTGTAAAAAGTTTTGGGTACATTTTAAAAAGAATTTAAAACACTTTTTGCCTCTGCTGAAATAGTTGTAAGAAACCTTTTTTTCAGCATCAGGGTGTGCTGGCAGCAGAGATTTTTTTGACTATCTCATCCTTTTTCTATTGGTTATCACTCATGGTAAATATTCTTTATGGCATCCAGTGTTTTTTAGTTGGCCAACACTAGTGTGTCCATGGAACACTGAAAAATGTTACTTATGAGCTTCTTCTCCACTAGTGCCCAGTATGTCTTGCTCATCTTACTTGAATTGTTTGTAAGATGGGAGGTAAGTGGCTGTACAGCTGCTGTTTCTCAGCTTTGTTCAAAGCAGCATGCAACATTCTTCTATAGTTCCCATCCAGGCATTTCGTTAAAATCTAATTGATGTAACCATACAGTCCTATGCATAGGATTAATGATTTATAGGATTTTTTTTTTCCTTTGTCCAAAACTAAACTTGTAGGGTAAAAGTTTTGGTTTTATTTATATATATTAATTATATTATAGGACTTTTTTTTTCTTTGTCCTAAACTAAACTTAATAACATTACTTTAATTTTTCTTTGTATTGATTGATTTTTTATTAACTATCTCAAATATATTATACTCTGTAAGGGAAAACACTGTAGATGAACAGAATGTTCCATTCTTTCTTTTTTTTTTTTTTCATTTTTACACACAACTTAAAATATTCATTTTATTTTCAAAATATTTTACAACTATTTTAAGAGAGAACTTTAGTAATGACATTCTCATTCTTCATTACATCTGTTTATCTTTACCTCCTTATCAAGTACGACATTCTTACATATTATGTACCACAGGAAAAATATCGATGTGTATGAAAAAAGTCCTAACAATAAGAATAGCAAGTTGTTTTTTATGAATTCATGAGAGAATGAATTTAACTTGGTCCAATACATTTTAAAATTAAGAATTTGTAAGATCCATGTCTTGATAGTAAAGATTTATAACTACCATGTTTGTTTGGAGGAAGAAATATTATTCTATCTTGATTTTCAGCCACGTTTTTTTTTTTTTTTTTTCAATGCACTTTTCTTTCTCTCTCTTTTTGTGAATACTTCTGTCACTCTCTCTCTCTCTCTCATGAATACTTCTGTCACTCTATCTCTCTTTCTTTTTGTTAATAATTCTGTCACTTTTTCTCTTTGTTAATGCTCCTCTCTCTCTCTCTCTCTCTCTCTTTGTTAATGCTCTTCTCTCTCTCTCTCTTTGTTAATGCTCTTCTCTCTCTCTCTCTCTCTTTGTTAATGCTCTTCTCTCTCTCTCTCTTTGTTAATGCTCTTCTCTCTCTCTCTCTTTGTTAATGCTCTTCTCTCTCTCTCTCTTTGTTAATGCTCTTCTCTCTCTCTCTCTTTGTTAATGCTCTTCTCTCTCTCTCTCTTTGTTAATGCTCTTCTCTCTCTCTCTCTCTTTGTTAATGCTCTTCTCTCTCTCTCTCTCTTTGTTAATGCTCTTCTCTCTCTCTCTCTCTCTCTCTCTTTGTTAATGCTCTTCTCTCTCTCTCTCTCTCTCTCTCTCTCTCTCTCTCTTTGTTAATGCTCTTCTCTCTCCCTCTTTTTGTTAATGCTCTTCTCTCTCCCTCTCTTTCTGTTAATGCTCTTCTTTCTCCCTCTCTTTTTGTTAATGCTCTTCTCTCTCCCTCTCTTTTTGTTAATGCTCTTCTCTCTCTCTCTCTTTTTGTTAATGCTCTTCTCTCTCTCTCTCTTTTTGTTAATGCTCCCCTCTCTCTCTCTTTTTGTTAATGCTCCTCTCTCTCTCTCTTTTTCTTGTTAATGCTCCTCCCCCCCTCTCTCTCTTGTTAATGCTCCTCTCTCTCTCTCTCTTTTGATAATGCTCCCCTCTCTCTCTCTTTTGTTAATGCTCTTCTCTCTTTTTTGTTAATGGTCCTCTTTCTTTTTTTTTGTCAATGCTCTTCTCGCTCTGTCTCTTTTGTTAATGCTCTTCTCTCTCTCTCAGTTAATATTCTTCTCTCTCTCTCTCTCTCTATCATTGCTCTTCTCTCTCTCTCTCTATCATTGCTCTTCTTTCTTTCTCTCTCTCTATCATTGCTCTTCTCTCTCTCTCTCTATCATTGCTCTTCTCTCTCTCTCTCTATCATTGCTCTTCTCTCTCTCTCTCTCTCTATCATTGCTCTTCTCTCTCTCTCTCTCTCTCTATCATTGCTCTTCTCTCTCTCTCTCTCTCTCTCTCTATCATTGCTCTTCTCTCTCTCTCTCTCTCTCTCTCTATCATTGCTCTTCTCTCTCTCTCTCTCTCTATCATTGCTCTTCTCTCTCTCTCTCTCTCTATCATTGCTCTTCTCTCTCTCTCTCTCTCTCTATCACTGCTCTTCTCTCTCTCTCTCTCTCTCTCTATCATTGCTCTTCTCTCTCTCTCTCTCTCTATCATTGCTCTTCTCTCTCTCTCTCTCTCTCTCTATCATTGCTCTTCTCTCTCTCTCTCTCTCTATCATTGCTCTTCTCTCTCTCTCTCTCTCTATCATTGCTCTTCTCTCTCTCTCTCTCTCTCTATCACTGCTCTTCTCTCTCTCTCTCTCTCTCTCTATCATTGCTCTTCTCTCTCTCTCTCTCTCTATCATTGCTCTTCTCTCTCTCTCTCTCTCTCTCTATCATTGCTCTTCTCTCTCTCTCTCTCTCTATCATTGCTCTTCTCTCTCTCTCTCTCTCTATCATTGCTCTTCTCTCTCTCTCTATCAATGCTCTTCTCTCTCTTTCTCTCTCTATCAATGCTCTTCTCTCTCTCTATCAATGCTCTTCTCTCTCTCTCTCTCTCTCTCAATGCTCTTCTCTCTCTCTCTCTCTCTCTCTATCAATGCTCTTCTCTCTCCCTCTCTCTTTGTTAATGCTCTTCTCTCTCCCTCTCTTTTTGTTAATGCTCTTCTCTCTCCCTCTCTTTTTGTTAATGCTCTTCTCTCTCCCTCTCTTTTTGTTAATGCTCTTCTCTCTCCCTCTCTTTTTGTTAATGCTCTTCTCTCTCCCTCTTTTTTTGTTAATGCTCTTCTCTCTCCCTCTCTTTGTTAATGCTCTTCTCTCTCTCTCTCTCTCTCTCTTTGTTAATGCTCTTCTCTCTCTCTCTCTCTTTGTTAATGCTCTTCTCTCTCTCTGTCTTTGTTAATGCTCTTCTCTCTCTCTCTTTCTTTTTGTTAATGCTCCTCTCTCTCTCTCTCTCTCTCTCTCTCTCTCTCTCTCTCTTGTTAATGCTCCTCCCCCTCTCTCTCTTGTTAATGCTCCTCTCTCTCTCTCTCTTTTGATAATGCTCCCCTCTCTCTCTCTCTTTTGTTAATGCTCTTCTCTCTTTTTTGTTAATGGTCCTCTTTCTTTTTTTTTTTTGTCAATGCTCTTCTCTCTCTGTCTCTTTTGTTAATGCTCTTCTCTCTCTCAGTTAATATTCTTCTCTCTCTCTCTATCATTGCTCTTCTCTCTCTCTCTCTCTCTCTCTATCATTGCTCTTCTCTCTCTCTCTCTCTATCATTGCTCTTCTCTCTCTCTCTATCATTGCTCTTCTCTCTCTCTCTATCATTGCTCTTCTCTCTCTCTCTATCATTGCTCTTCTCTCTCTCTCTATCATTGCTCTTCTCTCTCTCTATCATTGCTCTTCTCTCTCTCTCTCTCTCTCAATGCTCTTCTCTCTCTCTCTCTCTCTCTATCAATGCTCTTCTCTCTCCCTCTCTCTTTGTTAATGCTCTTCTCTCTCCCTCTCTCTTTGTTAATGCTCTTCTCTCTCCCTCTCTTTTTGTTAATGCTCTTCTCTCTCCCTCTCTTTTTGTTAATGCTCTTCTCTCTCCCTCTCTTTTTGTTAATGCTCTTCTCTCTCCCTCTCTTTTTGTTAATGCTCTTCTCTCTCCCTCTCTTTTTGTTAATGCTCTTCTCTCTCCCTCTCTTTGTTAATGCTCTTCTCTCTCTCTCTCTCTCTCTCTCTTTGTTAATGCTCTTCTCTCTCTCTCTCTCTTTGTTAATGCTCTTCTCTCTCTCTGTCTTTGTTAATGCTCTTCTCTCTCTCTCTTTCTTTTTGTTAATGCTCCTCTCTCTCTCTCTCTCTCTCTCTTGTTAATGCTCCTCCCCCTCTCTCTCTCTTGTTAATGCTCCTCTCTCTCTCTCTCTTTTGATAATGCTCCCCTCTCTCTCTCTCTCTTTTGTTAATGCTCTTCTCTCTTTTTTGTTAATGGTCCTCTTTCTTTTTTTTTTTTGTCAATGCTCTTCTCTCTCTGTCTCTTTTGTTAATGCTCTTCTCTCTCTCAGTTAATATTCTTCTCTCTCTCTCTATCATTGCTCTTCTCTCTCTCTCTCTCTCTCTATCATTGCTCTTCTCTCTCTCTCTATCATTGCTCTTCTCTCTCTCTCTATCATTGCTCTTCTCTCTCTCTCTATCATTGCTCTTCTCTCTCTCTCTATCATTGCTCTTCTCTCTCTCTCTATCATTGCTCTTCTCTCTCTCTCTATCATTGCTCTTCTCTCTCTCTATCATTGCTCTTCTCTCTCTCTATCATTGCTCTTCTCTCTCTCTCTCTATCATTGCTCTTCTCTCTCTCTCTCTCTCTCTCTCTATCATTGCTCTTCTCTCTCTCTCTCTCTATCATTGCTCTTCTCTCTCTCTCTATCATTGCTCTTCTCTCTCTCTATCATTGCTCTTCTCTCTCTCTCTATCATTGCTCTTCTCTCTCTCTCTATCATTGCTCTTCTCTCTCTCTCTATCATTGCTCTTCTCTCTCTCTCTATCAATGCTCTTCTCTCTCTCTCTCTCTCTCTCTCTCTATCAATGCTCTTCTCTCTCTCTCTCTCTCTCTCTCTCTCTCTATCAATGCTCTTCTCTCTCTCTCTCTCTATCAATGCTCTTCTCTCTCTCTCTCTCTCTCTCAATGCTCTTCTCTCTCTCTCTCTCTCTATCAATGCTCTTCTCTCTCTCTCTCTCAATGCTCTTCTCTCTCTTTCTTTTTATTAATACTCCCCTCTCTTTCAAAATGCCCTTTTTTCATTTGTTATCCTCATTATCATGTCTTTGTTTTGACTTCCTTTTGAATTCTTTCATATTTTTTAATTTCTTTTCTTCATAAGTTAATTTATTCCTTTTCTGTTTATTCTTTGTTTTTTTTTTTATTTGTTTTTACTTCCAACTGATAATTATGTATTATAACTTACCAATCTTGCTCTTGCTTAGCCTTCCACAAATAACCTTATATAATTTTTAAAAAATCAGTCTGTTCCTTCTGATTTGAAAATAACTAGAAATTTGTTTTCAGATGAGGAAATTATAAAAGTTTAAAAATAAACTATCTTTGTGCAACGGTAACAATTTTGCTTGGAGTTAAACAGATAGGAAATTGAAAATCTGAAAGCAGAAAACAAAATTTGCAAGACTACACCTGTATGATTGGTTCATTCTCAATCAAAGTAGTCAACTTATAGATTATTAGAAAGAAATCCTTTATCATGGATTGCCTCATAAATATCGTCTTTTTTTTTTTTTTTATAAGCAAGCATAATTGAAGGAAAGAAATCATTCAGAATTTTTAAATCTAAAATTCTTTTAAAAAAGAAAAATCTTGCTTATCCAAATGCATTTTGTGTGAGCGTGGAGAAATAGCTAAATTTATTTTTCTCCTTGGGATATTTGGAATCAATCGGGTATCAATTGTATTTACTCTCTCTCTTTCTCTCTCAAATACCTTACAATTGTATATTTATATAAGTGCATACATTTATTGGGTAGAATACAAACTGTATTCTATTTTATGTTTTGAATATGGACACATGTTTTTAACCCTTTTGGTGTGGCAACAAATTTAATCACTAGAAGACACTTAGGACTATAAAATAAAATTTTTTAAAAACCTTGCAAATAAAATATTCATTGGAGTTTCACAATTACAATACACTGGTAAGGGGGAGGTGTATATCACACTAGTGTGTTTATAAGATTTTTTATTCACTAATACTTCTTAAAACAACTGTTTTACTAAAGTTTTAGAAGTATGTCATTTTTATATATATATATATATATATATAATTTTAGGACCAGATTATATTGAAGTAAAAGACACTTTTGGGGTGGTATATCACACAAGATCCAAAACTTTTAAGTAATGTGTACTAAAGTTGTATCTGGCCCTCACGCATTCAGTATATTTAAGTGACTTGAGTTGCTGTCTGTGCCCAAAGTTTTTTGTTGTTTTTTTTTGTTTTTTTTTAATCCTAATTTTTATTCCATTTTCTTTGAAAGAAATCCCACCACCACCAAAAATTAAAAAAAAAAAAAAAATGGTGAGGGTCCCGAATATGACACTGAAATGCATCTGGTGGTAAGGCACCAATTATGGAGTTTTCTTTGAGAGAGTGTAGAGTACACCTTTATTGCCATTTCTCCCAGCTTTACTCCCACCTAAATTGGTAATACCTGTTAGGGTCCCATCTTTGTATCAAATAGATCTGTTTGCAAATTATCTTTATTTGATTGGAATACTTGACAGAAGTATACAAGAGATATTTTAAACATCATGTATTTCTTTTAAAAAAACAAAACATTTATTCATAATTATTATTGTGAAGACCATGCAAAATTAATGTTAAAACATTTTATACTTATCTTTGCTTCTTCTCTCATTCTATTGACTTATTTCATCATTGTAATTTATTTGGGGTGGGGGGAGTAGACATGTTAGAAAATAGGGAGGGAATCATTACTAATTAAATTACATTGTTTGAAACATCAATTCAGTTATGAATTGGTTTGTGAGAAGTACCAGTTTTTGTTCTACCATTCCAATAAAATTTCTACATTTATTTCCCACTTTTTTTTTCTAAATTCATTATTCAATAGTAAGGGGTCTAGATTAATTCAGTATTTATTACCCTGTGGCACTGCACTCAAAATTAAGTCTGGCACAAGGCCACAAATGTAATGCACCCTTTGGTAACTGAATTCACTGCTTAGTTAATAAAGTTAGCGACCCTAGTTGAGGGTGACCCCAAGTATCCCTTTTCGATAGCTACTATACCAAGGTGTAGGAGAGGGTGCTACTCATTTCCCTGGATTGTTCCACTTTACCCTTGATCCATACCTTATAATGCGGAGTGTTAAATAAGGAGGCATCAAGTACCATTTTTTGAGTCTTTTGTATGACTCAACTGTTTAGTAGTTATGGTCTATCAACTTGTTCACTAAGTAATATTTCATAGAGATAGCCAGTAGTCATTAAGTTTAGCATATTTTAAGGCCAGAAGTGTAAAGCACCCTGTGAGAATTGAACTCTCTAACGATGGCCTGTTAGTCTAATCATTATACAACACAAGACACCCAGATGTTCAGTAGTTCCTGATGTAAATTCATATAAAATCTTTCTTACCATTCAGTTTAATTATGGTTTAACACATCTTCTTTAGGTATTTTAGTTTTCAATATTTTGGCTGGTTAAAAGTAATTTTCTTAAACATTAATTTACAGTTTAAATGATTGTCTTGTTTATAATCTTGAAAAATTTGTTCACTTGCTGAAAATTAAATTGTTCATACTTGTATATGTCAATAAGATTTTTTTTATCTTAAAATACTTTAATACTATATTAATTTTGTTTGAAAATTACTCATCATACTTTGTTCACTTTGATGATTTTGCAAAAAGACGATATTTTTGCATATATATTTATTTGTATTTTGTGAAATGTAACTTAATAGCTATATATTTAAAATTATCATTATTTGAAGAAATGAAACAACATAGTTAACTGACTTTACTAATGATAAGAGAAATAAACTTTTTTCAAGTCTGTGTAGTGATGTTCCTTTTCTTTTAAGTTTCTTTTGAATGGGAAAAACTAGTTTTGTATTCATGTCAAAATGCTTTTTAATGTCATTTTATCAAAGATGGAAGTTTTGTATCTTTTCTTGTGAGTTGAATAAGAATTAAATTGAAAGGCATACATTAATATAGTTTTGATGATACATGCTTTTATCACTACCATTTGAAGCTAAAATACTGGTTGAAAACAGGGTGGGGTAGGTGATTTTTTTCCCCATGATATACATAGAACTTTCTTGTAATATTCAAATAGAATAGTGGTAAATGTTAAAACATTAATTTATCTAAGTTTTATTTTTTGGTTTATCAGCTACAGGAATAAATCGGCAGAATGACTTTTTTCCTTTCTTCTTTAAGATTGATCATACGAGCATTGAAGCTTGGAATTATTTCTCTATAGTGTAGTCCCGATAAATCGGCAGAGCCACTTTTTTAAATTTTTTTTATTATCATTATTAAATAAAGAACATTCAACTTCTTTTCATCTTTAGTTGAATTCTGAATCATAATCATTAGATTTTTTTGCTATGGAGAAATATTTTACAAACCAGCTTCATGATTTACTACTTGAATTAAAAATTGATTCTCTTTTTTTTTTTTTTTTTTTTTCTTTATGCTGTTCTAACCTTGTGCCAATTTGAGGTAAACTTATCTACCATATAAAATAATCTTTGAACTTAATTCTGTTCATTAACAATAGTTTTCTGTTAATGGAAATATCTACTACTATATAAGATGTAAAAAGAAAGGATTTCATAATGCCAAATATTCTTGGTATTTTTTTATTTGAGTGAAAGGAAGTTCACATGATTTAAGGTTGTTACAGGTTTGTTCTGCTGTGTGTTGGCCATTTTAAGGTAAATTTGTGTTAAGTTTACTACCATAATAAACTTACTGATAAACCAAATTATTACTACTGTAATAATTTCATTGATAAAAGAACTGTTTTATTTTGCCTTGTTTATTAGCATTTATATAATTTTAAATTGTATTCAAATTTGACCATTTCTTTTTGTCTAAAAATATTGTATTCGAGGACTGACTTAAGATATAAATTGGGTATTTTGTGAAGCTTATTTTGATTTGATTACTGTCTAGATGACAATTAGTAAAATCATCTCATACCAAAGAATTTGGAAATAAATGGGAGATTTGTTGTTATTCTTATTACTTCATTAATTCATCCTGAATTGAAATGTTTTGAATAATTTTTAAATTTTTGATAACACCTCTTAAACAGTATTAATCATTTCATAATCTTAAAGTTTCTACAAATGTATGCATGCGTAAATTTTTTAGCAAAAATGCTAAGGATTGTTTTTTTTGTTTGTTTTTTTTTTCCCCTACATCTCAACCAAATGAGAAAAAAATTATTCAACTGCTAAAATGAATGAATGAATTCTAAAATCTATTTAAATGAGCTGCACAGTGTCCCCTATTGGCACATCCAATTTGCATTGTGTATTTATAACTCTTATAAGGTATCACAATATTTAATAGTAAATGTATGAATTTTAAAAATTTTTACTTTTTAACCTGCTTGCAGACCAATTAACTAATAAGCTTGAGAGCTAAATAGACTTGGTAACCCACCTAGTTAATTTTAACTTTTGTTGGTTTACTAGACATTGGCATAATGGTTAGAGTGTTTACCAATGGCCTGGGAGACCTGGGTTCAATCCTAGGTTGAGTCATACCAAAGACTTAAAAAATGGTATTTGATGCTACCTTGCTTAATACTCAGCATTATAAGGTAAGGATCAAGGGTAAAGTGGAGCAATCCAGGGAAAGGACTAGTGCTCTCCCCTACACCTTGGTGTAGTAGCTATCGAAAAGGGAATCTTCAAGTCACCCTCGACTATGGTCGCCAACTTTACTTGATTACTTTGATCCATACCATAATTTGTTATGCATTTTTTCTTTCTTGCTTGCTTTCTTTCTTCTTCCTTTTTTTTTAAAGTTTTTTTTTATGCATCTAATCAAATATCTTTTTTTTTTTTTTGTTTATTTTAAATTGAATTTTTTTTTTTATAGTATGGCATTTTAAAGAAGATCATTAGGTTAGAAATGAGTTGGCTAATCTATATACAAAAATATACTTTGATATCAAAACCCGAGAAAACTTGATCCTTTAGCAATATTGATCACATAGAAAAAGCAATACCTTTGGGAAATTATGGGAATGTGTAAATACAATGACTTTTTGATAGATGAGGATAAACATTTTCTCATTGTACATTTTAATACTGATAACAATTATCTTGATAGTCAATATTTTAAATACAGTCAATCATATCAAGTGGAAATTTTTAATGATAGCAACTTGTGATATCACAAAAGCCACATAGTTGCCAAAAGATCTTTGAAATTAGCTTCTTTTTTTTTTTTTTGTGCCCCCCCCCCACTTATTGATCAATATAATCTACCATATAAATGTATATTCTTAATATAAATTCTCCTTCTCTACAGAAGTGACTAGAATGTTTCTCATGAAATTATCTGTATAGATATATACGGATATGTGAAATATCTTTATATTACACTTTTTATTTATTCATTTATTTTTTTTAAGAGCTTGAAAGAAAGAACAATTTTTTTTTTCATGAGAATTAAAATGAATTGTTTCTTCAACAAAAATATTTTTCTTCTGCAGCTTATTGAAAATAAAAGCACAGTTGATATAAGGCCAGAAAAAAGAATTTTGTTCTGAAATAGTTGTCTGTCAAAACTTTTTTGTAAATAGAATCAAGTCAATATACTTGCAATACTTTTTGATTCCTCATTACTAGGCTTCATGAAATTCAACCTAAAATGGTTTTAGTTATTTCTTCACAGCAAATATTATTAAGAATGCTGCTGATCATAAACCTTTATGATTTTTTTTGCTTAGTCTTGCATAATTAGATTGTTGACAATTTCTTAATGGTCATTCATTTAAGTGGTATGCGTATTTATCATGAAGTCTGTAATCTATTAGGAAGCAGTATTTTTAGTATGAGTTTATCTTGAGCCATGGTTAGAAGAATCTTGATGAGATTGAATCTGGTAAAATTCTTAGCCACTTAGCAAATCCCTTTACATATTTTTTTGTTTTTAAATCATATATAGGTTTATGATATGTACAAGTGACAGCACATACACAAGTATTCAAAAACACACAAAATTAGGCACACATATACGCAAACAAAATCCCCCTTCAAACCAAAAAATTAACCATCTTAATCAGCCTTTTTTGAAAACCCTTCTCTCTGTCTGACGAATGTCTAAACTCGGGGCCACAGAAACTACCATGTAATGTATTATACACACACACACACACACACTTAAACTGATTAAATCTAACAACTTACATTTCAATTATCTGAAAAAGGATGTTAATTGAAATTGATAAACTAAAAGTGATGATACTTGACACAATGAAACAAGATGATTCTTGACAAGTCTTTATTTATTAAATTTGTCTTATTCCATTTCTTTCTTATCTGATCATTGCTTGGGATAACTATATTAACCAAATGTGGTAATAACAAATAATTAGGTTTTTGTAAATTAGTCCTATCTTATTAAAAATTTCTTTTTGAGAATCAACACATTTCCTATTTGAGTGATATGAAATAAAGAACAAAAAGCCATGACAAAAAGAATTTTTAAATATTGTTTGTATTGATTTGTTATATATCTAAATAATATTAAGTTATGCTGAGAGAAATATAACTACTTTATTAAGAACTAGATGATTTTTGATCTTATTGGGTTCCTTCTGTTATAGTGATTGATGAGAACATTCATTCTTCCTTTTATAAAAGGGAGGCACTCATAACATCATAGAAAATGGAACAGACAGTCAGAGTTCCAATCCTAGATGAAGCTGTTTGTGTTTCTCTTCACACTACTACTCTTAGGAAAGGCATGAATCCAGTTCTTCTCTCTCTCTCTCTCTCCATCCCCACTGGGTTTCAAACCATCTGTTTTCCACTTAGAAATTGACTTTGTCTCACATTCTGCCCATGATGGAAAAGTTAGGTAAAGACATGCATTTATTTATTTTTTTTTTTTTTAAATAAGTGAATTCCTCTAATTATTTTATCATTGTTTTATATTTGGAATTTGAATGAAATGTAAATTCTGGATTATAATTCATTTAAAAATCAGACTGAAAATAGCTTTATTCTCAAAATCGGAGCAGGTTAATTGTATCAATTCTGTGCTCTTTTAGATAGACTAGAGTTAATAACCTGAGAATTTTAGTGGTATATAGGTAGTATTTTGTATATATATTACTTTGATATTCCGAGAAATTTTTAAAATGACTTTTCCTAACTTGCTTAATCAACACCATTAAGAATCATTTTTGTTAGAAAATTTTCTATGCTTACTAATCCTATAGCAATGCAAATACAAATTAATAAAATCAAGTGAGAATCAATTTATGTCATATTCTGAACTGTGAATGTCTTATGTATTAGAAAGTTAACATTTGCCCATTTGTATGCTTGCATCCTGTCTTGACATGTCATCACTTTAGATCTTGATATGATTTTTCTTTTCTTTTTTCTTGACTTTCTCTTGGATAAATGCTTTTGTATGAATACTGTAATGCATATAATTCTATTTTGTTTCTTACAAAATCCTCATTGAAAATTCTGTCACTGTTAACTTTTTTTTTTTAATTTCTTTTGTAGGTTACTTGATATTAATTTCAAGAAAAGCAGGTGAGTTAAAAAAAAATAAATTCTGTAAACCTTTTTATATACTGTCGTTCTTCTTGAGATATTTTTAAACATGACCTACCTTTTGGTTTTGTTTTTTGTTTTTGTTTTTTACCCCCTCCCCCGACATATTTTGATTATTGATTAATTTCTTAGTCTTTTATAAACCTTTTCCTTTGCAATATTTTCCTCCCAGACATAGGATTTTTTTTTAATATCTTGATGGTGAAGGGAGTATATATTCTAAGACTTTAGTGATTTCTAGGGTTTTTTTTTTTTTTTTTTTTTTTTTTTTTAAGCCATTTTAAAGTATTGCTTTAAATATGATTACTTGACAAATATGCTGATTAGGGAAGGTGAGGTAAATTTTTGTTAAGTTTCACTGTGAAGTATCTGTTCTTTCAATTAGGCCTGAACAAATTTGCAATAAAGAAATTGTAGTTCAGCAGATAATAAACGAAGTGAAAGAAACAGCTGATTTCTCTTTTTAAAAAAATGTGTGGTGGAGAATAAAGAGGTAAAATATATTCCCTTTCTCCCTCTTTTAAAAATTAGCATATGAATTGTTTATAATACACTTTGCAAACTTGATGGAATATTTAAATAAAAAAAAAAAAAATAAAAAAAACTTTTCTGTAGCCAATTTAGTTTATAAATGTATATTTTATTGAAATCTGTTTTCTTTTTTTTTTTTTTTTTTTTAATATAGTATACTGGTCACTGATGTTGGTACCATGTAATCCAGTACGATTTGTTGCATATTTCTTAGAAAAGAGATGCTATGAAAGGAAATGTTTAGCATGGCATCTCAACAATGTAATAGGTTATTGTGAAACATCTATCCATGTTCATTTTTCAAAAATAAGCAAATAATTTTGAAATTATAATCTTTTTCATAGAACATTACCAGATGGTTGAAAATTGTGTGTGTTATATCGTAGTAAGGAAGAGATACCCAGTGAAATAGTTAACTATTTATTAACAGAAGTGGTACAGTCCAACAAATATAAGTCTCGCACTGTTGGTGTTACTACTGACCAAAATCTTTCAGTACTGGATATTTGTCTCTGCCTTCCACCAGACAGGACTTGACACATGGTCAATTGTAGTGAGGGTTTAGGGGAGGGGAAGGTTGGGCACAAGCCAAAGCTTGAGCCTTGCTGGACTATGCTACTGATCAGCCAACTTAGTGCAATGTGATGAGTCTTGCCAAATTTGGGTCCAGACAAGTATGTCTGATTATAGCTTAAACTGGGGAATAAGGTTCAGTGCTATACTAGGGTGACAAAGGTGTCAGTGATGCAGCTCGCCCACCTGAAGCTGGCCCAGCCAAAGCTGACCATGCTTAAGAAACGCGTCTTTTATTCCTCTGAGATACCGGAAGTTACATGGTACAAGCCACTATACAACATCCTCCCCACCAAAAAAATTTTTTTATTATGTCCGTAGGACATATTTTAGTCTTTTGGAATTTATTTCCATAGTTCTTGTAGGGGGATGTTTTCGTTTGCTCGTATGATTTTGTTGCATTGTTAAGAGCCTAGGTACCTCAAACATGTCATAAATAAATAAATAAAACATGTCATGTTTTATTATGTACATTATATTACCAATTCTTTTTTCGATAATGCCCTCTAACCAGGTTGCTTTACCTAAATGATAATTTACGAAAGAAATTTTTTCCCCTGGACTATCTCTTATTTGCGGTATTAATTTTTTTCTTATTTCCTCTTTATGACTGAATCAATTTATCGAATACTGATCAAATTTTCCTTGCAGACATCAGTTCTGCTCAGGGATATGTTTGCGTTAGTATTTGGATAGGAATTCTTGTAATTCCTCATTTTCTGCTTCAATCCCATTTGCCTTTTTAATTGCTCTTTTAAATATATTGATAAATCTTTCCACCAATTCATTTGATCTTGGATGGTAAGGTGCCGATTTTAGGTGATTTATTGAGAGGAATTTTCAAAAATTTGCAAATTGTTTTGATATAAATTGTGTGCCATTGTCAGATACAATGGTTTCTGGCAATCCGAATCTTGCAAACAGTTCCTGTAACATCTTTGTCGTGGTTTTAGTCATAGGTGTTTTGCATTTGAAAACTTTTGGCCATTTCATAAAGCTGTCTACTAAGACAGGGAGTTCCTTTTATTAAGCTGGCAGTCAATATGTAAACGACACGATGGTTTGTCTGTCTTAGGCCAGGGATTGAATTTTATGGGAGGTGCTTTTGCTACCGATGCGCAGCTTTTGCATGATTTCACCATGTTTTCAATGTCTTTATCCATACCCGGTCAGTATACGTAACTCCGCATGAGGGCCTTCATTCTACTCATTCCCGAGTCCCCGGTATGGAAATCTTTCAAAATTTTCTTTGTTAAAACTGCGGGTATGACCACCTATTCTCCATACATCAATATGCTGTTGCATGTTGAAAATATATTATTCATTTAAAGTTTCTGGTTCATTAATTCTTTTTTTTTTTGGTTTGATTAATGAACCTATCAAATTTTGCCTTAAATTTTATCTCCTAGTTTAACTGGAAGTTTTGACGGTAAGAATTCCATTTTAAATGAATAATTTAACAGCATCATAGCCCATCTTTGTAAGTGGTTTGCAGTGTGTGTTGGTATTCCTTTTTTAGAACCAAATATTGCTGACAATGATCCATTTGTAATATAAATTCTCTACCATGCAAGTATTTATAAAATTTCGTGATTGCAAATATAATAAGTAAACCTTCCTTTTCTTTCTGTGACTAGTTCATTTCTGCCGGAAGTAGCGTCTTCGATACATGTTGAATTGGTTTTAGTTTGCTGCCATCTTTGTGAAGTATAACTGCCCCTAAGCCAAAATTACTTGTGTCGCTGACAACATATATCTGCTTATTATGCTTATAATGTATCAAAGCTAAGTTTGACATTAGCGCAGTTTTTAATTTGTCGAATGCTTTTTTAGATTCATCAGTCCAATTCCATTTTATGTCTTTTTTTAGTAAATGATTCAATGGAGCTCTTAGTATATGCATATTTAGTATATAGCTATTGTAGTAGTTAGCCAGCCCCCAAAATGATCGTAATGCTGCAACATTAGTCAGTGCAGGCATGTATTTTATCTCGTCCACTGGGTTAGGATCAGTAGTCCTGCCTTTCTCGTCAATTACTTGTCCCAGATATTTGATTTTTGATAGGAAAAAATTCATTTTTCCATACTTAATTTAAACCCAAATTCTTTTATTTTTTAAACACTTCAATTACATGTTTTGCATGATCTTCTCGATTTTTGCTTTTTATTAGAATATCATCTAAATAAGCTGTTGCGAAGTCCAGATCTGCTAACATTGTATCCATTTTTTTATTTAAAAATACTTGGACCTACCTTTATTCTATATTGTAGCCTATTAATTTTGTACAGGTCTCTATGTGTGTTAATAGTTAATAATTCTGCACACTTTTCTTCCACTGGTATTTGTAAATAAGCTTCTGACAAGTCTAACTTAGAAAATATGCGTCTGTCATTTAAATTTGCCAAAATTTCTTTCTGGGAGGGGGTAATTTATTCTTTTTAGACAATCATTAAGTCCGGTTGAATAATCTGCACAGATTCTAATTTTATTATTTTTTTTTCTTTACATATACAGTTGGAGCTGCCAATAGGCTGTAGTCAGTTTTTTTCTATTACTCCCAGTTTTTCTCGTCTTCCTAATTCTTTATCTATAATTTCAACCGACACATAGGGTACTGGTTTTTTCGGTCAAAAAACTGGCATTACATTTTCTTTTACTTCAAATTTTGCCTTGGCTTTAGAACAGAATCCAAGTCCTTCCGAAAATATTTCTGGAAATTTTATTTTTAGTTCTTTTTTCAGTTTATCTGAACTTGTAGTGCCATCTATTTTATTGCAAAAAGTATTTATTAGGACATTTAATAGATCAAATTCTTCCATCCAATCTGTTCCAAATAAATTTTGGGCATTTCGCATGACAAATGCTTTTAATTTTCTTTCTTTTCCATTAAAAAAAACATTTGAAGGTTTCTCCCATAAATTTTAATTTTTCTCCAGTAAGATCCGAGTTACTCAGGGTTGGACATTTTATTTTTTTCCAAGTTTCAGCATTAATTATAGTTAAATCAGACCTAGTGTCTCTCTGAAATTTTATATTTTTTATTGTTGAGACAAATATTTATGTATTTTCTTTGTACTTTTTCAGTTGTTGCTTGTTCTGTAGTGTACTGTACCTATTTTTTATTTTTTGAATAATTCCCCCTCCAAATCTGCAGTGTGAGAATTTGTGTCCTTTATGCCCGCAAATATGGCATTTTTTTGTGTCTAAATGAACAGTCTTTAAATAAATGCAATTCTCCACAATCGTAATACAGATTAATTTTGAAAAACGGTTTATTTTTTTATAATATGAATATTTAAAATATCCCATTCTTCAATTTTTGCTGTGTCAGCTCTCAAATTTAAAATACACTGGCATTCTTCAGTTAGGCTTTGTAAAGTTATTTTTTGATCTTGTTCCAATTTGGTTAATAGCCTTGTACAAACTTCTTTTTCAGAGTGAAATGAAAATCAAACATTTAGCTGGTACATTTTGCAGTACCTGTAAATTGTACTGGCGAAAGTTGTGTAATATTGACAATCCTTTTTCGTAAAGTTGAGACATTGCCAACAAGTATTAAACAGTGAACTTTGTTCCCCAAATATTTTCGTTAGTGTTTAGATAATTTTGTAAGACATTCGAGTAGTTTCCTGAATCTTTCTTCTTGTTTTTCAATGCTTTCATGGAGTCTTTTTAAATCCTCTTATTGTTTTTCCTGTTGTTTTATGAATTCCAACATAGAATTTTTAAAGTCCTCTATTGTACATCCTTGAACATCATTTTGTGTGTAGTTCACTGTAAATTTGAATTTTCAAATCCTTCGTCGAGAACTGTTGTGTCATAATAAGGAAGAGATACACGGTGAAATAGTTAACTATTTATTAATTGAAGTGATACAGTCCAACAAATATTGTAAGTCTCATGCTGTTGGTGTTACGACTGAAGTTGGACTTACGACTGACTGAGATCTTTCAGTACTGATAGTGCTTAAGAAACACGACGTCTTTTATTCCTCCAAGATACTGGAAGTCACATGGTATGAGCCACTATACAACAGTTGGTTTTCATCATTTACTGAAATTTCTTTCAGTAAATACTTTTCAAAATAATGGAAGATGTTAACCCCATTTTGGAGGGTATTTTGTTTGTTCATCTGCAATCTTGATTCATATGAACACTTTGATAATAAGCATCTTTTACAAAAAATTCTGGCTAAGTTTTTAAATGTGAAAATTATTCATCCAAAATTGTGTGTGTGTGTGTGTGTGTTTTTTTTTTTATTTATACTACTCCAATGAATATTGAGAAAGATATTAAGTTTTTAGTTGATTGAAAATAATTTTTGCATTCTATGAAAAGAGAAATCTGTATGTAATGTCTGATGCATTCTAATCCAAGGCAAAGTACTTAGATGTTCCAATTCTCAGAAGTACTGTTCTATATGTTAATAATCCCAATATTCTTGAGAGGTATGTTATAATCTTCTAAATGGGGGGGGAGATTTTAGGACAAAGAAAAATTTGGAATTTTTAAAATAAACTAGTCTAAAAGACAACTGGATATTTTTTTAATTATATATTATGGTTTAATACATATTCTTAATATATTATTCTCCCTTTTTAGAAATTCATTATAAATTGCTAAGATACAAAAGAACTGATACATTATGTATTTAATTTCTTGGTTACATGTAAAACTTTTTTCCTAATGAAATATCCTATGACTTTGTATCAGATAAACTCTTAAAACCTGATGGTCAGTAAATTATATATTCCTTTATTAAACTTGTGTGCATTTAGCAAAATATTCCATGAAGGCAGTATAGTTTACCATTTGAAATGTTAAGACCTTTACTTAAATCAAGGTTTCATTTATTCAATAAAGTGGATTCATCCTGGTGAACAGGATAATTTTGTATTGACTATTTGGAATGAACTTTTGTTAACTTAATCTAATACATTCTCTATAATGTTTACTTATGTCTATTTTCATTAAGTTATCTTTTGGTTGAAAGGATTTCAAGAACAAAGTTGTATGATGTCTTTCTTTCTTTTAATTAGATAGTCTCATAAGTATTATTTATTACTTGTTGTTTCTGTAACCCATGATACCATGAATATTGTATTATATCTCATAGCTTGTCTGACTATAGAGGTGCCATACATCTTTGCAATCATCTCTCACTCTCTCTTCTGAAACTCTCTTAGGACATATCTCATCTTCATGCCTGTCCATTCTCTAATGTTGTCACTCCCATCTCTTTCTTGAACTGTCTTTCTCTTTCTGTACTGTGCCTTGCAGGATTCTCTTTTTGGCAAGCCCTGTTGATTGTGATGTGTTCATACCAAGTTTGTTTATTTCTTTACTGTGGTTAGATCTTCATAGCATTTGATGACATGCCTGAGTTTTATTCAACAAATATATTAAAATTTCACTGATGATTATGTCTATTGTAACAACAAATACTGTGAACATATGCCAGAATTTCTTTAGTAAATAAAATGTGTGAATATTTTGAGGAAATATATTATTTTCTAAAGTTGATACAAAAAGTTAAAATTCTGACTTTAAAGGTCTACTTAGATATGGTAGAAAAGGTTTTGGCACCTTTCATAAAATGATTTCTAATAGCCAGTTCAGTTTTTTGTTGAGGTGAAGATCATTCACAGAACTATTAATGAATGGGGGGGGACACTTTATGGATAGAAATTAATTCCCTTACCTTTTTTTAAAATTTACATTTTATAGAACATATCTGTGTATTTGGATTTGAAAAATAAAAATTTTCAGTGGCCAGGAATGTGTGTAAACATTACTGGCAGAATAGGGCTATTAATAATCATCTATATAAACAGCATACACTATTTATTAATCTTTGCTTAGTCTGGTGGTCGTTTATAGTACCTGTTAATCCTAAGTGGTTATTCTTCACTACTTTAGTAATCTGTTGGTAACTGGTGTTTTCAACATGTCTGTAAATCAAACAACATCCACTAGTTAATTTCCTTTAAATAATTCTATGTAGACAATGTGAATTGCAGATCGATATTGTATTGCAAGATAGTCTTACTGATTTCTTTTTTTCTTTCTTTCATTTTTTTCCTTTCTGATTTTGATACCAGGTGTATATGATAACTTTAAACCTAATCTCACTTTGGAGGTATGTGTGTGGGAGGAACAGTTTTATTTAATATTTCACTATGTTAGTCAAATAAGTTATATTGTTTTCGTGTTTCTTATTTTGATTTCATGGCACTAATACATACATTCATACCAATGGATTTTGCTTATTTACATTCTTTAACTATATTCACCAATTAAATTAATTGCAACCTGTTTATAGCAATGAGAAGACAATTTCTTTCTTTAATTGAACTATTACTTGTGCATGACACTTGACATTCTAAATGATGAAACATTACATGTGAGTGACATAAACGATTAATGAATAGTTCTGACCAATGAAAAGTCATCACGATTCCAGTTAAGTCTTTTTACTCCTCTGATGTGCTTTCTTTCTAACACTATCCTTTTACAAATATATCATCTTTAAACTCATTTCTCAGACTTGGTACTGAATTTCGAGCTCATATCCTGTCTGGAATTGGAAAGATATGGGAGAAACATTTGTGTCATGTCACACACAACACATCTGCACTTTATGAGGGGGGGGGGGGGGGGCTGGTAGACTTGGTTGTGTAATTTCACTAAAGCAGGAATGGAATAATTGAATCAAATTATGTTCTAAAGCTGAGAAGTTATCATTAGATCCAAGATGTCTTTTTGTTTGTTTGTTTTTTAATTTTTTTATTTGTTTTCATAATTCTCAAAGATCTATATGCTTTACAAAGATCCCTGTGGAGTTATCTCTCACAAGTTGGTTCTTGATAACATCAATATTCCAGATAAATATGTAAGATTTAAGATCAGATAGAGATTTTTACAATATATACATTTCAAGTACTCTCTCTCTCTCTCTCTCTAGCTTATAGCAGATTCCAATTACAGGTATATTGAAGACAACTTATTTCTTAATCAGTTAAAATCAGGGGTGGGGAACCAACAGCCTTCAAAACCATTAAGTGTGGCTTTCAACAGCCTTGTTGAAAAAGACCAATTAAAATTGTGCACTTCACTTTTGAAATGATATCTCAATGCTTTTTTGCAAAATCCAATTTTTAAAGATATTAAATGGCAAGTAAAAAAATTTATTTCTTTTAAGTAGTAAACATTAATTAAATTTCAACTAAGTTATTAAATATATGTTTAAACTTATATTTTTAGTTAGTGTAGAATAAAACTGAGTTCGACCTTATTAACAGACAATAAATTTCATTGTGGTCTTTTATAGATAAAATGGTTCCCTCCCAATGATTGTTGTGAGATCATTGTTAGTAATATTTTCCTTCTCTTCTGTTTATACATATAAAATCTTATTGATTGGGTCAGAATAGACTTAATAGCTTTTCTTTTTCTTTTTTTAATTTTTTGTTTCTTTTTTTTAACTGGAATTTTCAAGTTAACGATTATTTTCATTGTGGGGAGAAAATGATTTAAAATAATATCAACTCCTCATTACTAATAGGTATATTTTGTTTTTGTAATATATTTTATTTTTAATTTCAATATTTTTAAAATAGAAGGGGAAAAAAAAGTGCTGTGGAGTTGTATTGCTTCCAGAGACTTGAATACTTATTAATTACTAAATGACATAATTCTGCTACTGCTATTTTATAGTTTGGCAATTTTGGATTAAAACCAAATGACTTGACTGATGATTAATTTTTTAAAAAATCAATATCCTTAATATTTTCTAAATCTCACTATCTATTCTTAACCAATAAGCTGAAAATTAGACATAGCTAAATTTACTTCTCATTTTCAGTTGAAAATCTCTAATCCTATTCTAATGTAAAATTAATGATACTCACTTGAAATCTTTTTTATGGGTAGTTTTTAATTTTTTCTTGTCTCTAACTTCTATCAATAGATATATAAATTTAATTAGTGAATCCTTCCCTGATTTTAGCATTTGACCTGGAAGCAAGCAACATATATAATAGATCAGTGTTCTGTTACTTGAACATTTATAAATAGGTAAAGCAGAAAACCATGGAACAACATTTTGATCTTAGGTAGATCACGCACAGATCTACACTCTTCCTAAACAGAAGTGCCAATATGTATGTAAAGTACTTTCCTTTTTTTTTTTTTTTTTTTTTTTTTTTTTCTTCTTGTTTATAATTATACGATCTGACAAGATTCAATAGTGTGTGTGTGTATAATAATAATATATAGTTCTAGTACTGCAAGAAGCATTCACTAAATTATATATATATATATATACACACACACACACACACACACCCCTGGACAAAAATATAAGACCACCCTCAAAAATGAAGAAAAAGATATTGTTTACAATTTCTGAATCATGAAAATCAGATATATGAAAGATAAGATTAAGAGGCATTTAAATTTAAAATCAGAAGAAATTTCAATTCATTTTGGATATGTATATTAGCATTTATGCTAAATTTTAAAATCTATTTTTGACAAATATAAGACCACCAATAAAAGCTAAAGAAAAAAGAGCTTAATTTGATTGAAATTTTATATATACTCTACATTATATAAAAGCTATCAAAACTGTAATACTTAAAATACTAAAAACATAAATGGCTAAAGGAACTAGATTATCTGAATGTGAGAAAGGCAAGTTCACATCTCTGTAAACAGTTGGAAAATCTCAGAAATTTCGAATGGCTCAGAACACAGTAAAACCATTATCTGCAATTACTTGAAAAGTCCAAATTAGTATGGAACAAGAAAACCGACTGGCAGGCCAGAAAAATTATTACCACAATTCTCATCTTCAGGAAAGCTTCAATTACAATTTGTCAGTGGTTGACAAAAAGGAGCAAATTATGTGAAGATGCTAAATGATTTATCTCTCACACAAGAAGACGTCGTCTATGTTGAGAAGAAAGGATTTTTCAACAGGATAATGCTGCTATTCACAATGCATCAATAACATAGAAGTACTTGTTTGAACAAAAAAATAAGACTTCTTGAACATCCAGCATGCTCTCCTGACCTCAGTTCTATAGAAAATTTGTGGGGATTGATTGTTGCCAAAGTTTATGAAGGAAGTTGATGGTACTCAGCAATTTCTGAACTCAAAAATGCAATCTTAGACGCATGGGAAAAATATACCTTCAGTTCAACTTCAGAAAATAGTTGATAGTTTACCTAACTGAATTTTTGAGGTTATCAAAGCTAACGGCTAGTCTACAAAATATCAAATAAAAAATTTTTGCCTTTATACTCTATTGATCTGCTCATTGATCTTATATTTATATCAAAAAAAATTTTTGAATTAAGCTTAAATTCTTATATACATATAAAAAATGAATTGAAATTTCTTCATATTTTAAATTTAATTTTCTTTATGCCTTATCTGATTTTCATGATTTAAAAATTGTAAACTATATCTTTTTCTTCATTTTTGGGAGTGATCTTAAATTTACCCAAAAGAAAATGTTAAGGATAGAAAAACTTATATAAGGATTTCCTTGACGAAATGGAAATCTAGATACGCTAATCATAATTTTTCTTTCTCCCATGAACATCTGAAAAACCAAACAGCCCTATCTAAGCATTTTTGGACTTTGAAAAGTAAAGGTTTGACCCCTGATATTTAATGGTCCATATTGGAAAAGTTGAATACTCCAAAATACTTTGATAGTTTATGTAATCTGTGCCTAGAAGAAAAAATACAAATAATGATATACCCAGACCCTGAAAAATTATTAAATCGGCGATGTGAATTAATAGCTAGATCTAGACATAGGAATAAATTTAAACTATCGACAAATTATCATAGATAATGTTTAATTAACCAAAACATAGGATTAATTTGAGATTTGAGGTGAAATGAATAAAATAAAATAAAAAGATGAGAAGATACCATGTGATGTGTACATACTTTTCAATGGAAGGGTAACTGAATTAATAGGCATGAATATAAATTTTGAATTAAGATAAGTATTTCTGTATCCTTACGTAAGGTTATTAAGGAATGTTGTACTTCCCTAAATTATTATTAAATCTGGAGTTTTAAGTTGAAATGTATTTAGAATTTAAGAATTAAAAAATTTAATTTACTATAATTCCAACCAGTAATAAAAACTAAAAACTGGAAATGGGCAAAATGGCGAGGAAACTCTTCACCCCTCTTCCACCCTTCCTTCCTGTGTCTATTCTGAATTATTTTATCCATTTAGATCTAAAGAAGTCCTGTTATTGATTCATATCAATGCCCATAACAGGATGAAAATAAATTTATAATCCTAATGTGACCGGTTTTTGTTTTTCTTAAAGAAATTATTGCTCTGTGATGTCAGTTACATTGAGCTCTTTAACAGAAAAATTTAAATGTTCATAGTTGAATGATTTTTTTGTCCTGATGGAATTATTCCTGATTCCGGTTTAACTGGACCAAATAATACAAATATATATATATATATATATATAATCTCAATTTGTTGTATTTAAAATATTCTTGTTAGTCTATAATTAGTAGTTGATTTGTCATAACTAATTTATCCTTGTCTGTCTTCACAAAGCATTGTAGATGCAAGGAGCTGTGTGAAGTTAGGTCAAGATGATGTCATTGTTCAAAATTGGTTGAATTAGTAGCAGAAGCTAACATGAGTGGTTTTTAAGAAGCACTTTACTACTTAAAAGCACTTCCTATTTTTCTGTCTTGTGGATAACAGAATTTACACATTATCTGAAGAAGTTCACATATTACCAGTCAGTATCCTTAAAATGGAAAGATGTGTAGATTAATCTTAGAAAAGAGGACAGATTAAAAGATTTCTGGATCTAATAATATAGTTGTTGTTTTTTGTTTTTTTGTTTTTTTTTGTTTTTTTGTTGTTTTTTTTTCTTTTTTTTTCTTTGCTTTTCTTTTGGTTTTGTGATATTTTTGTTTGGTCTTTCATTTCTTTTTTTCTTACATGAGTGTACAAAGCAGTACACTTGATATTTTTTATATCAATTCTATTTTAGATCTAAACAAAATACTTTTTTAAAAATTGACATGTAACAAAGAGGAAAGTTTTTTTTTTCTTTTTTTTTTTTTATAAACAATCAGGTTTATTTGTATTTTTTAAACACTAATTGCATTAAGTATTTTACTATAATAAGCAAATACCTTTTTGGTTTATTTGTCTGTCATCACATAATCATGATGAAAGCTATCATCAATAAACAAGCATTAGCCATGTCAGTTCTACTGTAGAGTTACACCACTTAGACTTTAACAAAACACCTGAAGAAAAAAAACTAGATGGGATTACACAAGAATGCAGCATGCTGTTTTAAACAAATTCTGGAAGCAGCACCCCACAAAACAACTGCTGTATGGCCTCTTACTTCCCACCTCACAAACCATCCAAGACAAGCAAGACATGCTAGGCACTGCCAGAGAAATAAGAACAAACTATGAACTCTTACTTAGACACACTAGTGTTGGCTGACCAGCAAAAATTTACATTCATTAACTCTGTGCTGATATTGGATGTCATCTAGTGGACTTGTCAATAGCAATGACTTATAGCAACAAATGGCAAGAGTCTAGAGAATCCATGCTGTCAGCACATCTTGATGATAACTAATGGAATCCCATAGCATGTTTTGGCATATTCTTAAATTCTAAGTTTTTAACAAAGGTTCAATTTAAAATGTAATTGTAAAACAAAACGGGATGTTTTTCCATCAGGTTAGCTAAACCTTTTTTTTTTCTCTCTCTTTACACTCATATAAAGTAAAAATTTAGCTGATAATTTAATCTCTAGAAATACGTTATAACTTTTTCCTTAGGATATTTTCTAGATATTGAAAAATCAAGACTTAAAACCATGATATTATTGTTTACATGTGTAGTATGAACAATGGCCACCAGAATACTATAAATGTTAACTTTTCACTGGTATTCATTAACTATTAAGTCCTCACAAAAAAAAAAACATAGTTTGATGATATGCCTGTATTTATTGCTGTAATAAAGTGTGGCCAATAAAATTAGTGTCAGTTTCAAATTTATGATTCCATTTGTGCCTTCTGTCGGAACCAGCTAAAAATCTAGGGTCCCTTTTATTTATTGATTGATTTTTATTTTTGTATATTCAAAATCATTATAAACCTATAAGTTGGTGACCCTAGTCGAGAGTGACTTGAAGGCTCGCTTTTCAATAGCTACTACACCGAGGTGTAGTGGAGGGTGCTACCCCTTTCCCTGGATAATTATCTACCTATACTGTTATCTTTTTCTTTCTCCCATCCCACATTGTCATATCTTGTAAAGAAGTATGGGTGGCCTATACTTACACAACTTATTTTGTACGAATGCCTTTTTGGGAAAGGCATAAATCCACTCCTCTTATCTCTATTTTTACCTTTCTCTTTAAGTAAAGAGCAGAGTAGTTGTAGACCTTACAGGAGTGCAATTTATCTATGTGGCACTGACAATCCCTGCAATAAATCTTTCATAGGCAAATGTTCAGGGAGCCAATTAATCCTGTTAAGAAAGTCAACTTCTCTTTACACTTCATTTTTTGGAAATTTTCAGGTGAAAATTTGTCTATACAGTTTTTTCTTTGTTATTCAAGTTGCCTTTTTTTTTTTCTTCTTTTTTAAGCCAATCAGAGCCTTTAATAAGCACACATGGACAATTGCCTCTGTGATAAACTCTTTCCTTAAAAAAAAAAAAAATGCAGGATACTTTGTATGTATATGTGTAAGATTGTCTATCAAGAAGTAAGCATCTGTTAAAAACACACTGGAAGAATAAATGTGAGGTTCCTAGAGAAAAATTTCACCTTTTAGTATCAATCTGTATAGCTCTCTCTCTCTCTCTCTCTCTCTCTCTCTCTCTCTCTCTCCTCATAATCAGCTTTGAACTCTTCACTCAATTTTTCTCAAATGTTTTATTCTTGGACAGTTTACCATTATTGTTCTGATTCTTATCCTCTGTGAATGTCAAAAATTATCCCTTTTTGTCTAATCTATGAATCATATTTTTGAAAATATTTTTTCCATTTATCATTTTGTTGATACATATAACAATTTTACTCTTTGAAAGACACCAATGCATAAATACCAGAAAATTAGTGCACTTGTTTCATGTACTTTTTCACGTATCAATGAAAAAAAAAAGTTGTGTATCCACTTAGTCAATCACCATTAAACAAATCTCTACATATTTTATTGATAACCTTAATTAGTTTGATTTAATTTTGTGTGTGTGTGTTAGATAATGAAAATAAATTGTAATAAACAAATTAAAGGATCTGATTGAAATCCCTAAATTCATGTGGCAATTTTTGACAGCTCTGCCTCACTTTAGTTGACTTGGAGCATCATCTTTAGGAAATAATCTGTATCATTGGATTTTGTTTCTTGTTTTTAGAAGTCAAGAGAAGTTAGATATTAATTAATAGCTTTTTCTGCTTATATCCTTTTTTTTTTTTTTTTTTTTTTTTTTTGCATGATTGAGAAAAATGAACATTACTTTCACAATCTATTATTTCAATAAACAAAAAAAAAACTATTTGGTATCCAAATTATTAATTGCAAAGTTACATAACATAGTTATTCAAAAGAAAATATGGTTGGTGAGAATATGTCTGGATTGGATAGACTATTACATATTTGATAAGGTTAATGTTTTGTTTCGAATAGTAGATTCTATTAAAGAATAGAAAACTTGGAACTAATTTGGTATAGTTATTTGTATTTTTTGAAACCATTCTGTATTATAATGGTTGTCCAGACTTTCTATGTTGCAAGTATAACTGATATAGTTTAGAAATGGAATCATATAAAAGAGTGCTAAAAAGTTCTTGAACTCAACAGGAAAAGAATTACCTTAAACATACTTTCTATTCCATATAATCCTGAAGTGGAACACATTTGGCATATTTATCTAATCTTTCCAAAAACATCCACTCAAAATTAAAAGGTAGCAGTTCTTCTTGGGCTGAGAACTTTTTAGCATATTTCCATATAAGGATGAAAGGCTGTATCAAATGTTTATTTATTTATTTTTATTTTGTTTTTATTTTTTAAAGAATTTGACCAGGTTTCTCTCTGAGTTTGTTGCTGAAAAATATTAAAATTGCTTTATTTACAATAATTTAAACTTTATGCCTTATCCTTTTAATTTTTTCAATGCTTTAAAAATATCTTCAAAGCAAAAATCCAGGATCCACGTGACTATTTTCTATTGAAAAAAATGAACTTCAGCAAATTGATGTTTAAAACCATTTCATAATGAAAGCAAGTGATATACATTTTGAATGAGAGTGAAGACTGAGTACCAATTGTTAGGTTATTTTTACAATTTCCCCTAATTTCAGATTTAAGTGTCTTGGTTAATTGAATTAAAAAAATAGATTTTTTTTTCTAATTTAATGATTTTTGAATATTTTATTTCTGAATTTGAAATGTTTTTAAGTAAGCTATCAGGAACACAAATGCTAGATTCCAGCAGATGGATTACAACTTGAACAAATTGATGCTTCTAATATTTCTGTGTCTGAGAAATTTATCTTGAACTATGGTGTGATTTCTTTCACTCTCCCTCTCTTGAAAATCTTTTTATTCCCTTCTCTGAGCAATTCTCCTTCTTTTGGAGCTCTAGTTATAGAAACTTACTTGAAAACCTAGCTGTCAGTATTAAAAATAATTCTGGCTTCCAATTCAGGTTCAGCAGCTTGGGAATGGAAAGAGTTAAGCGAGTGCTAATAGATTTTCTTTCTCTCCTGACCTTCATTTTTTCTTTTTTTTTTCCTTTTAACAAATCTTTTTCACTTATTTTCTTGTTACTTGTACCTTTCTTTTAATTTTTTTTTTTATTATGTATTTAATTTCAAATTTATACTGAGTATATGTCTCTCATTTACAATTTTGTTCAGTATCCAGATGGTTTATTCTGCAATTTAGCTTCTTTTGTTTCCTCATAGTAATTTGCATACTGTTCCCTCCTCACCCCACATTTTATTTAAATTTAATCGCCTTCCCATTTCTTTGTGTGTCTGGCCCATTGGTATAATGGTTAGTGTTTGCCTATGGCCCAGGAGACTGGGGTTCAATCTCAGGTTAAATTATACCAAGGACTCAAAAAATGGTACTTGATTCCTCCTTGCTTAACACTCATCATTATAAGATACAGATCAAAGGTAAATAGAGCAATCTCCACTACACCTCAGTGTAGTAGCTATTGAAAAGGGAGCCTTCATGTCACCCTAGACTATGGTGGATCAACTTATATATATATGCATACACACATGCAACAAAAATGTAAGGCAGAATAATAATTCAGGACTGTTTTGTTTATGATCATCAGGTAAGCAGATAGTCCACATATCTTGGCTTCACCAGGTCATATGTAGGGATTACCAGCCGATCTGACAATTAAAAACAGGAAATTTAGAAATGTGTATTATTACTTTACTTTACATTTTTTATATTGATTGATTATATAGATTGTGATATCACTCTACATTTTTGTAAAAGCTGTTAAAAAATTTATATGAAGGTGCTTTTGGCATTAAATTTAAACTTATATATATATATATATATATATATATATATATATATATATAATCAGATCAATAGTAGTAGAAATATTTGGATTTTATTTAATTTATTTTAATTTTTTATTTTTTACAGAATTCATTTTGCTTCTCCAACATCCCCTACCCCTCTAGTTCTTATTTTAAGGTGCTGAAATTTCTCTCAATCCCATTTTTACCATTCTTTGGACTTTTTTCTCTCAACTTACCCCACCACACTTGAGTAATTTTCTGATCTAATTCTGTTAGGCTTTCCCCCTTATTTTATTTACTTCAATATATTATCTTATCTAATGTTTAGATTTCACACTTTTTTCTAAAATCAATTGTAGTTAGTGGTTTTGGAATCCTTAACAATTTTCTAGGAATGGCATCTGCATCAATTATTTTGTTGCTCTATTTTGTTTTATTTATGATCCAATTCTTTCCTTGTGCAAAAGATTTTCTTAGATGCCCTTGGTTCAGGTTATTAAGTGTTCTGCACCTTTTCTTCTTTATATACCCCCCCCCAATCAATTTTTCTCTTTAAGTCTATATACCAAGTCAACAACTTTGCTTTATTCAACTGAACTTGTTTTTCCTCTCCTTTCAATTCTTTTCTTTTCTGTCTTCATGATGCTTTCTCAATTTACCAATTTAGATTCAACTTCTTTTGATACATAACAACATACTTAGCAGGATCTTCAAGATAAATGGATGACCAAACCAAGTTTCTTTTTAAGACATGCATGTACCTTCTCTTTTTTTTTTTCTTTTTTTTTTTTTTTTTTTTTTTGGGTGTGTGTATACATGGTGCAATCTTTTTAGATCTATCAAGATAAATCTTTGCAAATAAGATTACTTGTCACTGGTGTCAGAATAAATTCACACATTAATTTTGGAATTCAATCAAAGATCCAATTTTTATATCAATGTTATCATAATACATCAAAAATATGACATTGTAGAGAGACTTTAGTTAGAACATTAAAATGCTCTAATTTTTGGGAGTAAAGCTATTTCCAGTCCAATTTGCAACTTAATAGTATGGGGTCATTCATAGATACCTCAATCTTTATAATTTCTCTTGTGCTATGAACATTAAATGCTAATTATAAGGTTGTTTATAGGGCTATAAATTTAAGATAATTTATAGGGCTATAAATATTAAATGCTAATCATAAAGTTTTGGGGGTTTTTTGTTGTTGTTTTTTCCCCCAGTTAATTATGATATCAATTTAATAAGATATTACTCACTACTGAATTAAAGGCTGCTGAAAAATAAGAAAAAAAAATTCTTGAATCTATTGCTTGCTTTGATAACACATGGTGAAATCCTGTTTCCTGGTATTACCTCAGGGAATGACTTATTCCTGAAAAGAGAAGGAAAAATAACATTAAACAGAATTTTGAATTTTTTCGACATAGTTGTTAAAATTTGAGATCATTTGAATGGGAATTGGTCTTGTTATGAGATTATGAAATAATATCATTTTTTCTGAAACACTCTGTCTATATTGAAATAATCAAATTATTAAAGATCTTTTTTCTTAAATCAGAAAAGTACTCAAATACTGACCTGTAAAACAGGATAAAACCTGAAATAAAGGTTTTCTCTCTTCCTCATGTCTAGGTTTCACATACTTTTTTTTAATCTTTAGATAAAATATGCATATTTCATATGAAGATAGTGGGAGTGTATATTTTTGTTGCTTTTTCTTTGTTTTTTTTTGTTTTTTTTTTTTTTAATACAAATACTTGAAACTTAGTCAGGAAACATTTACTTTTATACGTGTGTGTGTGTGTGTATATATATATATACACACACACACACACACAGAGTTTCCCCACTTACCCAGATATTTGTTGTAGGTTCAAGTCTCATAGGAGCAACTTCTTTATCTCAAATTTAATTTGCTTAGACTGTAAAAACTAATTTAAGGGAAAAATATCACACATATACACAAAAGAAATGATAATGACTGGGCATCAACTAAGAAAATTGAGCAATTTAATATTTGTATATATTTGCTTTTATAATTCTTAAATTGCTATTCACTAAAGTAAATAGCACATAATCAAGAGTACTTTCTATTTGCTTATTATAAAATTTTGTGTTTTGTTTTTAATGAGAGGATTGAGTATTGAGTAATAAAATATAGATGACTTATTTCAGAGTTTATCTACTTGAGAATTTTAGCTTTTTCATCATTTTTATAAGGAAAATATGGATTAATTTATAGTGTTACAAATTAACATGTCATTCCATAATGTTTTTAGATTATCAATAATTCCTTTATTATATATATATATATATATATTACTCCTTGCAAGCTTTTTACACCAACATTAGCTGGTGGTCTTTCACTGGAGTCTAAGTACTTGTACTTGTCCCTTTTCGGGGGGGGGTCCCACTTTGTGGTCTGTCAAGATGGTAAAGTCCACTAAACAGCAGGTTTTCTCTCTCTCTCTCTCTCTCTCTCTCCTTTCTTTTCTTTTTGTGTGTGTGTTGATTATTACTAGGTCTGATCTTTTGGCCAGGGTTCAAAATCCTAGATAATTTTTGTGTATTCCATTCTCCAGTACTGATTCTTGTTTGTGCATATACTGCTTGGTAGTATGGTTAAATTTCAATTTCTTGCACAATTCCCAATGGATCGACTTTTCACACCCAGTCCTGTCTAGACTTATACTCCCTTGCGCCATTTTGTTGCTTTCACTTTATTATTATTCATGTTTGCTAAAATAAAATTTTGTTGATCATTTTATACTTTGACGTTGTCTTATTCTCTATATTACAAATAGCTCTTCCCACTTTCTTTTCAGTTATACAAAACTATTGTCTAAAAAATGTCAAATATTACCTAGTGAAATAAGTTTATTTTTGTATGAATTTTTAATAAAACCTCTAATTTATTTTATTAAGTGATTTATCTCTTTTTTTTTTTTTTTTTTTTTTTTGTAAATAATAGCAACATGAAAAACTTACGGGAAAATAAATATAATTGTTTTGTTTTTTTTTAATTTTTTTCTGTATGGAATTTTGTCACTATGAATTATGATCGTATCAGATTCACAACTGACATGTGGTTATAATTTTCATATCTAAATAACACTGGGAAATTTGATTGATTTGAAACCTTTGTTATTAGGAAACCACAGGAATCATTCATTGAATACTATTACTGTATGAGAGTTGCAGTCTCCCAACAACAACTTCCCAATATTTGGTCAGATTTTTATGGTGCTTATCCCATCGTTTGATTTATAATATGAGGCTATCTTGGATACCACTGGACAGAAAGTTGGCAATATCAATGATGCAGCTTAACTGTAGACTTTTTCTACCTATATTGTGTGTAAAATATCTCTACAACACCTCCTTCTCTTTCCTTCTTTCTCTCTGCTCTCCTTTTTTTTTCTTTGCTTATTCTCCCTCCTTTTCATCCCTCTTTTCTCCTCTTCTCCCTCCTTTTCATCTCCCTTCCTCCCTCTTCTCTTTCCTCTTCATCCCTCCCTCTTCTCTTTCCTCTTCATCCCTCCCTCTTCTCTTTCCTCTTCATCCCTCCCTCTTCTCTTTCCTCTTCATCCCTCCCTCTTCTCTTTCCTCTTCATCCCTCCCTCTTCTCTTTCCTCTTCATCCCTCCCTCTTCTCTTTCCTCTTCATCCCTCCCTCTTCTCTTTCCTCTTCATCCCTCCCTCTTCTCCTTCCTCTTCATCCCTCCCCCTTCTCCTTCCTCTTCATCCCTCCCCCTTCTCCTTCCTCTTTTCCCCACTCCACCTGTAGGTTTTGTTTCAAGGGATAAGTCCCCACCCTTAAAATGCTTTGCTTCATTTCCTTCCACTTCCCAAGTTCTGCAAGCAGCTTTGGCTGATTTCAAGTCAGAATCTCAAGTTTTATTGGCATTGGCATTATAACATCTGAAACAAAAGTTACAGTTGAATGATATTGATTAGATGATGATGATGATAATACAAATATAGTAAACTTATAAATAGTCTTTAGATAGGTACATGAAATGAGCTTTGGAGTGAAGGTCTTAAAAAAATAAAATCAGAATACTTTTGATACATACTAATATGTGTAAAATGCATGTATGTAATCCCAGGATTGGTCTGTGATTGATTTTTCAGTAAAACATTAGTTACGTAATTACCAGTGCATAATTTTCTTAACTTTCACATTTAAATATCTTTCACATACTTTATCGTCTCATGGAAAAAGATTTTATTGTCTGGGAACAAATTGAAATGTGAATGCACTAAGCAGAAATATGGAACAGTGTAATCTTTTATTAAATGCTTTCATTGAAGCAATTTTCATTTTTATTAACCAAACCCAAGATGCTTCATTGAGTGCAAATTTTTAATGTTAATATTCTTTGACATTTTCCCATAAATTCACCGGATATGGATTGAATCTCTCTCTAGCATCTTTATTTCATTAGTAATAATGTTTATTTTCCAATTCTCTCTCTCTCTCTCTATATATATATATATATATACATACACACACACTGTTCAAATGATGTATTCTTAATGTAAAACATTGCCTATGTTTTGGTATATCCAGGGCAGTTCAATTGTTTAATATTTAATCACAAAAAATGTTAAAATGAAAAAAGCTTTTGTACTCTCCAATGTTGATTACATTTCATTTCAAAATTTGACTGACATCACTTCTGTGTGTTTGTAATTTAAAAAAAAAATCTTTTATTGTTTTTATTTATATATATATATATATATATATATATATATATATATATATATATGTGTGTGTGTGTGTGTATGTACTTTTCCATAGCTGTTTTTATTTCATTCTTTTGTCTTTTATTAATTTCTTTGGATTTGAGATAACTAGCTTCTTTACTTTTTTTAAAAAATTGAAAAGCATTTTCAACTTTCTGTGTAGTAAAATCTTTAGTTATATACATAACAATTAAGTTACTTATGATCTTAATTCAAGGATCATTATTTCTGTTTCTGGCTTTTAAACTCTATTTTCTATGCTATGATTTTTAAAAAGAAACTTGTCATGAATTGTTTTTAGCTGCCCAATATTTGTATTTTTACTATCTTTTTATGAGATCTTTTCAGTACCAGTCTGTTTTCTGCTATTATCTATAAAAAAAAAAATGAAAAAAAAAAACTACTCGTCTCAAAAAGAATATTTCCTTTTACTTTGCATACAAAAATTAGCATGTACATGAGTATATGCACACACATGCATTAACAAACTTTAATTCCTCTCTGTTTTAAACTATAGTCTGTATATTCAATATTAGTTCAACTATTTTCATCTTTTACTCAAATACTACTTTTCTGCACATTATTCTCCTTTTATTGATTATCTTGCCAATTATGCTAACAAATCTTCTGAAGTAGATTTGGCAGATATATATATATATATATATATATATATATATATTCTTGAGTGTTTGTTGCAATTTCATGATAAACTGAATATTCTTTGTAGTTAGCTCAAAGCATACAAAGACAATTGACAGCATTTAAATAATTTTGTAATGGGAAGAATATTTAGAGCCAACAGGAATAAATAAGTCAAAATCAGGTTGAATAGAAACATTGATTGATGCAGTATTAAGTTTTATCTATAGGAGATTGTGTAGAATGGCTGAAAAGAGGAGGAGGGAACCATTTCATTTTGCCATTGCTACTTTGACAATTCAATATGTCTGGTATATTGAAAACCAATAACTGATGAGTAAAAATTGCTAACATTGACCATTTATTTTTTTTTTTATCATATCTATCCAAACAAAAAAGTCTGACCTCCTACAATTTAATTCAGAGTGAAAGAGAAAAAAAATATTGATAGTACTTACATCACAACATAGTTCATAATACTGGTTTGTTTGTCTGGCCAATTTATATGATATATTTAGATTTTTTTTTTTTTTTTTTTTTTTTTTGAAAGAAAAACTTTTCCCTACATCACAACCGATGTCTGTAAAAATTAGCTATTTTTTAACTGATTGTTTTATTTTGATATCTAAAACATTTAGCTCATCCTTAAATGAAAATAATTTATAAAAACCCCAGTTACTTTTTGGAATTCCTTTAGTCTAAAATCCCTACCCACCTCTTATATTGTCCAGTCAGCTGAGGCTGTAAAATACTCTGACTGCACCTCTGCAGGGGGTGGGGTAACCTTCCCCCCACACACACACGAATATCCTGGATATGAAACTAAATAATCTGATGGTGAGATTCCTGTGATACTGGAGCTTTGGGGAATGTGGAGCACTCTTTCATTGTCATTGCTCCCAGGTCCACTCTGGCCGGGAGTGATAGCACCTGATAGGGCCCTATCTATGGGTTAAATAGAACTAAACTGCATACTTATGCTGAACTAAATTATTTGAATTAGAACTCTTTAACTAACCTGAATAGCTTGAAATAGAAATGTTTTTGACAATTAAACTGTGTACTTGCATTTAAATTGCGTACTTATGCTAAACTGAATTGTTTGAAATGCAACTGTTTTTTGATATTGAAACTGTACTTACACTAAACTGAATTGTTTAATATAGAACTGTTTTGACATTTAACTGTGTGTAAACAAAATCTATACTTATACTAAACTGAATTGTTTGAATTAGAACTGTTTGACTAAACTGAATAGCTTGACATAGAAATGTTTTTGATAATTAAACTGTGTACTCATGTTAAATTGAATTGTTTGAAATAGAAGTGATTATTTTTATAAAAATGGATTTGGCATTGAATAACCTACAAGGGTTGATATGCCATAAAACCCAAACCACCAACCAACTCTTATAGCTACCATTAAAATTAGAAATCGTCATCATGTCACGCTGCCAGCACGAATCTCTTTGTCCCTCTCTCGCCACCTATCTCTGTCGTCTATTGTTTCCGAGTCTTCAAGGCTACATCCTGTATCAGCACAGAGCTGTTGTATATAGATTCTAGTTGGTTGTCCTACCTTTGCTCACCCATGTGATAAGGTCCACAGGAGTTTGTCGCTTATGAGTTTGTCCTTACTTCTCCAGCAGCGTCCTGCATGTCCGCTTCGTCTAACTTTGATAGTTTTCATGATGGGTGGTAGGTGGCTGTATAGCTGCTGTTTTGTGGGTGTTGCCTCCAGGTTCACCAGCAGGCCCTGTTCAACAAAGGCAGACTTGAGGCCGTAATGCTCCCGGCTTCGGCTGGGCTAGATGCATCATAGTCACCAGGGCTTGAGCCTTGGCTTGTACTTAACCTCCCCCTCCCCTAATTCCCACTTTAATCAACCTTCAGATGATTGACCTTGTGTCAAGTCCTGTCTGGTGGGAGGCAGTGACAAATATCACTTCCAGGACTTGTTCAATATTGCTCACAGCATTCTTGTGTAATTCCTGTTAAGTTTTTTTCTCCATACATTTAGTTAACATCCATGTAGTGCATCCATATAGCAGTATTGACATGACTGCCATTTGGAAAAAACTGCGTTTTATTTTATTAGTCAGTTCTGACTTCCATATGACCAATTGTCTATCGATAGCTGTCCATGCCTTTGCTAGTCACATGTTGATGTCTTTCTCGGTTGATGAGACACTGCTTCCTAGGTAGGTGAACTTGTCCACTACTTTCAGAGAGTTACCATTTAGTGTGGACATGTAACCTCTTTGACTAAAGCACATGTTTTCTGTCTTGTCTATGTTGACATGGAGGCCTATGCCAGTAGCTGCTCATTTCAGACTATTTAGCAGGGTTTCGGCTTGGGCCGGTGTTTTTGCCAGAAGTGCTGTGTCATCGGTGTTGTCCACATCCATGATTGTTTGTGCGAGTATCTTCTGCTTCTTTCCTTTGCCAGCTTGAAACAGTTTTCTTTCATTAAATCAATGGACATTCTAAGCCCGTAGTTTAGGCAGATGATAAACAGGTATAGGGCTAATGTGTCTCCTTGCAGCACACCTGCCACAATGTCAAAGTTGTCTGTGTCTCCATCCGGGGAGCGGACTTTTACTTTAGTGTTTTTTATATGGCATCATTATGGCTACAATGGTCTCTTTGGGGCGGCCGTAGGTGAGTAGAATTTGCTCCATCTTCCCTCTGTGTATGGAATCAAAGGCTTTGGAGAAGTCGACAAATAATATTGTTGCTTCAAGGTTTTTTGCACATACATCTTCTAGAATTCAATAGATAGTCAAAATTTGTAATGTTGTGGATTGATTTCTCTGAAAGCCATTTTGGTTCTTCCTAAGAATCTTCTCAATTTTGGATTCTATGCGGTTTTGTAGTAGTGCATTGTAGATCTTGGCTGCTATGGATGTAAGGGTTATACCTTGGTAGTTCTTGGCTATTCTGAGGTCACCCTTCTTATAGAAAGGGAGGATGCGTACCCAGTACTTCCATCATGAGCAGGATGTGACACAAGGTCATATATATATATATATATATATATATAAGCAGTACAGCTGATTTGAATTGAGTTTTCCTTCTTTTAGATTGGTTGCCCTACCAATGCTAAAGAGCTCAGTTTGCCCTACTATTTACTTATAGCTAGAGGGAGAGGAAATGAATTCGTGCTTTTCATAAGGGCATTAGTGTGAAGTAAAACAATCTCATCTGGGATTTGGGGAGTTCTTGTAGAGTAGTTGCTTAAGTGCTGTACCGCAGCCTTGAAGTAAACAAATTCAGACTCTATTATGTTCACTTTTGGATTAATACCCTTGGGAAAGATATTAACCCACCTACCCCTTATCCCCCAGCTATAGGTTAAGTATGACTACTGCTGTTCATCTACAAGGATGACTTTGGCATTAAATAACCCTTAAAGGTTATAATATCACTAAACAAAAAAAATTTTTAAAAAAAAAAAAAAAAACCAAATCACCCTAGGGTTAGAACTTTGACTACCAATTCCATTTCCTACACCAATATTTGGACATTGATACAGTGAGTTTTACTTTATTTTTTGTGTGAGTGTGTGTGATTATAAGATACTTATTAGCTTTATCACACCTAACATAAAATAACAGTGGGTCATCTAGCAAGGATTAAATTCATTAACAATGGCTTGTGAAACTAAGCTGCTAACTATTACTTAATAGCAAGCACATCTGACCAGTCAGTTTAAAGTATGGATCTTGGTCCGGTTTGTAATTGTATCATCATCATCATGACGTGCGGCTAGCACGGATATCCCTGACCCTCTCTCTCCATGTCTCCCTATCATTCATTGCCTTCGGCAGGTCTTCGGGGTTACATCCCGTATCATCACATAGCTGCTGTATGAATGTTCAAGCTGGTCATCCTGCTTTTGATTGGCCATATGCGGGGGTCCTCAGGAGCACATCACTTACGATCTCGTCTTTGCTTCTCCAGCAGTGTCCGGCATGTCTGGTTCATCTAGCCTGTATAGTTTTCGTGGTAGGTGGCCGTACAGTTGGCGCCGTGTGGGTGTTGCTGCCAGGACCTGTTCAATATTGCTTGCAACATTCTTGTATAATTGCCGTCGAGCTTCTTCTCCAACCGTTTAGTCAGCATCCAAGTAGTGCATCCATACAGCAGTATCGACACGACTGCAGCCTGGAAGAAACTGTGTTTCATTTTATCGGTCAGGTTTGATTTCCATATGATCGAAAGCCTATCGATAGCTGTCCATGCCTCCATTAGCCGTGTGTCGATGTCTTTTTCAGTTGATGAAACGCTGCTTCCTAGGTAGGTGAATTTGTCAACCAGTTTTAGGGAGATTCCGTCTAGTGTGGAGATGTCGCCTTTCTGATTAAAGCACATAAATTCAGTTTTGTGTGCATTGATATGGAGTCCAATGCCTGCAGCAGCTCATTCCAAACTATGCAGTAGTGTTTCGGCTTGGTTGGGTGCATTGGCCAGTAGCGCTATGTCGTCGGCGTAGTCGGCGTCGGTAATTGTTTTAGCAGGGTACCTTCTGCTTCTTTTCTTTGTCAGCTCAAAGCCGTTTTCCCTAATGTTATCGGTCAATGTCCTAAGTAGGTTGTCTAGACAGATGATAAAGACGTATGGGGCAAGCGTGTCCCCTTGTAGTACTCCTGCTACGTATACTTTGTAAATAATATTTTAAAATGAGCCAGTGTTTGTTTGCACACAGTTAAATGCTTATACATATGATTTGTAAGTTATAGTTTGAAGGTAATTTTATTTTTAAATGAATCAGAGCTCATTTGTTACCCATTTGCAGAGATGCAGTCAGCGTATATTTTACAGCACCAGCCAACTGGGTGGGCTAATCAATCAATCTTGGCTTGTAAATTTGTTTTGTAGAATTTCTTAATAATCTAAATCAGGGGTAGCCATACTTTTTCAGCTTGCAAGCTACTTTCAAAATGACTAAGTCAAAATAGTATACCTGTATTAAAAAAAGCTAAAAATTTCTATTTTTGTATACTTTATATATACAATATATATTCGTGTACCTTGCATCACTGCATGAACCCTTACAGCACGATTCAATTGAATACATTCATGGTTTCTATCTTACCCTAACCTAACCCCTCGCACTGAATGGCGTCAGCCAGAGTTACATACTTTTTGAATGTCATACAATCTATCCACTCTACTTTTGCAATCTATGAGTTCATCACAATCAACATATTAGACACCATTGATTTAAATGATAATAAGAATTAACTTGTAAATTTACATTTTTAACTGGCCTCTTTGTCATTCCAATTTTCCAATTATTCCAAGATCAATGACATCATTGTGCTGAGGAGAAGCAAATTTACTGAAAGATAAATTTCAACTTTTGATAGATAAAAAGAAAAACAGTTTAGCAGAACTTTGACTTTGTAAATATTGGAAGAGAATAATTTTTACACATTTCTGTAGTACAGGTTTGAATTTTCAGGTCTGATTACAATGGCAATCCTGTTTTATTCAGTAGTCAAGAAACATGCTAAAAGTTTGGAAGATTTTCTGTTTGGTTTGTGAAATTAATTACCACAAGGTTACATTCTCAACCAGAACTGTCACCATTCATTTTACAAATGAATATTTTTTTGTTTCAGTGTAAGTTTTTTAGATCTAGATATTTTAGAAGAGTACTACTATTGATTAAGTAAAGCATTTGTAGCATCACTAGTAGAAAGTAGACTCAGCAACACAAGTTCAAATCCTTGATAAGGCTTTGTATTTCACATAATCCTAATACCCTCAGAAAAGGTATGAATCCAACTTTAACCTTTGTATGGCAACCAGACGAGGAGAAGGAAAATTTTGAATTGAAAATCTTGTTTGTAGTGGAGGGACTAGGTAAATATAAACTACTAATTGACAGATTAGATGATTTTATTACTAAAATAATATTCTGGTCATTTACTTAGTTTAATTACAAGGTCAGAAGTATAGGGCATTTAGTGAGAATCAAATTCCCTAACAATGATCTGCTAGTCTTGATCGATAATTATTATACCATGTGAGATGCTCAAAAGTAATCTTATACTTAGTTTAATTTAGTACAAGGACAGAATTATGGGGGCACTTAGAGAGAATCAGCCTTACTTGGCTGGAGTTATAGAATATGCCAACTGCATCTGTGTAGAATAAACCATCTGCTGGTGAAGTTCCAGCCTCGAAACTCTGACGAATGTGGGAAACCCCTTCATTGCCATTATTTCAAGTCCACCTTGATTCAGGGTCCCATTTATGGGTCAAATAGAACTGTTCAATCATTTTACTCTGTGCAAACAAATGACTGATATCAAATTGAATCATTAGTGTTACATCGCACTACTTGAAACTGCTTCACTGAGTGCAAACAATATCAGTACTTAATTGTGTGCAAACAAATGAACTCTTTTTTTAGAAATAAGATAACCTGCAAACTATTCACTTACAAAACATATGTTTAACTATGTGTTAACAAATGAGAGATATTAAATTGTTAATGATACATAATACTACTCAAAACTATTTGGCTGTATGCAAACAAATGATTAATACTAAATAGAACTATTCGTGTGACATGGCAATATCTAAATTGTGTGCAAATAAATGACCTTGTTTAAAAACGTTACCTACAAATTAGTCGTTAATGAATCCTACATTTGATAGGTATATGTATAAACAGCATTTGGTATTGAATAAACTATAAGGGTTGATATACCATAAAACCCAATTAACCAGAGTGAATCAAATTCACCAGTGCTGCTCTGCTTGTATAAGTTTTAAATTATATTTCAAATATTCATCAGTTAGTCAAGAGTTCTTCTAAGAACGAGTTTGTTAATCAATCTCATTTCCCCCAGTTCCACTGAGATCTATGCTTATATATAAAACAAAAATCAAAATTTGTTATGCTACACAAATTTACTCTTTCTATTCAATCTGTGCAACACCTTTTTTCATTATTGGATTTTTTTTTTTTACTCAAGGGAACTGAATAATAATTAAATTATCCTAACTGTTAACAGTGTCCTGAAGCTAAGCAAATAAACTCTATAAATATCACAGTCCTTCTCTTATTAAGTGCTACATATTAATTATTTAAAGGTTTCAGATTGATATTTATGTAAAAACTAGTTAAATATTAAAGCCCAAATCTAGCAATGTAGTTATACTGAGTATTTGCCACTTTTGAGGCTACCAGTGTATTGGTGTAAGGTAATAGTTTTAGATGTCCTTACTGTTCTACTAGATTGCTCTAATTTTAAGTGTTTGAGTTAAGACTAAAACAGATAGAAAAATGAGAAGATAAATTAAATAGATGAATCATTTGTAGCACTGAAGTAGCTGGTTGGTGGTTGATGAGGACAAGGTATCACACATAATAAAATTTAAAATTTGATTCAATAATATAAAATATACAAGTCATTTGTAATGCCATGGGTCTCTCCCAAAGGTTGCCACTCGATCCCAATAAGGAAAAAAATTGGACAAAAACAAATTTAGTTGGTTTCTCATATTTAGTAGTCTGTTAAGAATTCAGGCCGGCCATCTATGCGAGTTGCCAATCTAACTTGTATAGGGTGGAAGAAACTGTGCATCTTCTAAGGAAGATATTGGAGACCCTCGAAAAGAATTAAATTGTTATTCCCCCTCCCCCTGCAAAAAAAAAGTGTCTGCATTATCGTACTTCAGAAATCCAATTGCAAAAACTCAAAACTTTCTCATCATATGCATCAGTCAAAATAACCTTTAACTCCTCACCTGTCTCTCAAAATACGTCTAAACTACCATTTGCAGGTGATGATATGAAAAGGCCATTACATAAAATGTTCTTGAATAGGAATGATATGAATGCACCATTAGAGTCAAGGTTCTAAAACATTACCCAACTTATTGGCTCTAGGTAGACACTCTTACAAATGTCATTTTTCTTATTCCACAGAATATATACATCTATTTTAATCTTATCTAGCTTCAGCTTTAAAATAAATAAAACTACATTAATTAGAAATTATTATCAAAATATTTATTTTTCACTTAGACATTGAGCTTTGTAGCTGGATATTCTTTCATTTGATTACTTAATCTAACTTTTCCTTTATTCAAATGATAAATATAAGGTGTGTTTTTAAAAAGTATTAAATGTGAAGTTGTACTTAAACAAGATGGAAATAAACAATGAATGAAACATTGATTTTTTTTTTTTCTTTTTTTTTTTTAAATAGTTCACTTTGTATGCAGCACACTAATTCCAGTAATTTATCCATTGGCTGAAGTTCACCTGAAACTTTCCTATGGTGTTAAGCTGTCATGTACTTCTTTTAAGGTTCTCCATATCCTAAAATCCTATCCATCTGATGAATTTTGAGTTTGTTTCAACAAAAACTTCTGTTCAAAAACTATCAAGACTGGCTTCATAATTAAAAAAAATAGGTACTGGCTCTTAGAGACATAACGTTATTATACAAGTTGCTTGGCTATGTACACCACTTCATTTAAATTTGATTTTTTTTTTAATTTAAAACTTATATCTCACTACATATTTTATTTTTTATTCATCACACTTTGTGTTCTGGATGTATATAATCCATTAAATAAGCAAAAACAATGTGTTCCCCCAAAATATATGCACAGTAAATTTGTATGTACTTAATGAAAAATTTGGTATAACTAAAAATGATGCTTTTTAGTGATATTTATTTATTTTTATTTAGTTTTTGAATTGAATCGGGGGGGAAAAAGTGACACTGATCACCAAAATATGTATACAATTTTTGAGATATATTGTGAAGTGGTAGATTGTGGTGAATCTAACAAGATAAAAATAAGTGGAAAGATGGATAAATCATACACTTAAAAAGGATTTAATGTATTTGATTTGTCCATCTCTCTCTCTCATATATATATATATATATATATATATATATATATATATATATATATATATATATATATATAATTAGTCCATTAATATTTCAAATACCATTCACTTTTTTTATTTATTTAAATGAATTCATTATTCATTTTTAAAGCTATATTTTACTTTAAAATGGAGTTTGACATGACAACATTTAATAGACACCTTGAATTTTCTTCACATTTCATTGCAATGATCAGAATCTTGCCACCACTTGATAAACCGCCTTTTTACAATATTTAGCATTAAAAGTTTAAATATTATCTTTGCTGAATATTGTTGAACTTCAATGACACAAAAATATCTTCAAAGTTGATATTTTCTTGGATTTTCAATGAATTGCACCATAATCATTTATCTTAAATATTCTTAGTTTAATTCCAATTTCTTTGACATAAAATTCTTTGCACACACCATATGGTTTGTCTTGGACCATTTTATATAGCTTGATAGAAACAGAATTTTTCTCTCTCACTCTTATTAGGATATCATTGTCTTCTTTTGAGAAGCCATCTGCATCAAATTATTTATTACTGTTTTTATTTTTTTACCCAGTGAATTCTACTGGAACAGGAACACACAGTGCTTATAAATATTTTTCTTATAATTTTTCAGTTATATTTTATTTTAGCACATCAATTCTTTGTAGCTTTCTTCTGTTCAGTTTTGTTTTTCTGTTCAGAATAATCACTATATTAGTAATCATTGATTTTTAATACAAGTTGTTAGATTTATTTTCTAGGTGAAGTATTGTCAATCATCATTAATGATAATTTTGACTTATACTTTCATCTTTCCCATTTTAATTTTTTATCACAGTTTTGTCAGATCATTATTCTTATCACAGTAAAGAACAGCACATCATGTAGTGTATATCACAAAAAAAAAAAAACCCAAAAAAAAACATTGATATTTAAGAATTTTCTGCAAATCTACAAAAAAAATTGAGGTATAGAAATTTGCTTTGTTTATAGTTATAATTTATAATGATATTTGATGCTAAAATTGTATTCATGATGTTTACCAAGTAAATTTTACATCTCCATTAATTTATGAATGTTTTTATATATTGTCTACCAATATACCAGTTGCTTCTATCAGATAATGGAGAAGGAGGTAAAGTATTCCCTAAATATTTTATAATCAATCATCTATGATTATTTCCTATTCATAGTTCCAATGTATGAGAGTAAATGTAGCAAAATGCTTTTTAAAAAATGTTTTAAACCACATATTAAAATTGGTCATTTTTAATAATTTTTTCTTATCTAATTTCATACGACTGTTTGCTAAAAGTTAATTCATAAATTATATCATTTGTTTATGTGAGCTGTTTCAGCAAAAAATGATCAGTCATCAAAAATATCTTGAAGGAAGTAATTTGGAGATTACTGTGGTGCAATTTATTTATTTAGCCATTGTGATTTTTTTTCAGATTTTCTTTTTAGGTTTGTCCAAATACTTCCATGTGCATTTCTCCTTCTCTTTTTCTTTGTGTGTGTATTTCTCCCTCTCTATTTGAGTTGGTGTCTGTCCCTCTTTCCCTTTCTCTGTGTGTGTGCCTCTCTCTCTTTCTCTTTCTGTTTGTGTGTGTGCCTCTCTCTCTTTCTGTTTGTGTGTGTGTGCCCCCTCCCCCTGTCTTTCAGTTTGTGTGTCTCTCCCCCTCTCTCACTCTGTTTGTGTGCTTGTGTGTGTGTGATCATCTGTCTATTTCTGTTTGTAAGGGTCAGTTTCTGTCTATTTTTTATTTGTGAGTCTTTGTCTCTGTTCCTGTTTGTTTGTCTGTCTATTTCTGTGTGTGTGTGTGTGTTTGTCTATTTCTGTGTCTCTCTGTCTATTTCTGTGTGTGTGTGTCTCTCTGACTATTTCTGTGTGTGTGTCTGTCTATTTCTCTGTGTGTGTGTCTGTCTATTTCTCTGTGTGTGTCTGTCTATTTCTCTCTATTTCTCTGTGTGTCTCTATCTTTGTCTATTTCTCTGTGTGTCTGTCTATTTTTGTCTATTTCTCTGTGTGTCTGTCTATTTTTGTCTATTTCTCTGTGTGTCTGTCTATTTTTGTCTATTTCTCTGTGTGTCTGTCTATTTTTGTCTATTTCTCTGTGTGTCTGTCTATTTTTGTCTATTTCTCTGTGTGTCTGTCTATTTTTGTCTATTTCTCTGTGTGTCTGTCTATTTTTGTCTATTTCTCTGTGTGTCTGTCTATTTTTGTCTATTTATCTGTGTGTGTGTGTGTGTGTGTGTGTGTGTGTGTGTGTGTGTGTGTGTGTGTCTATCTTGGTCTATTTCTCTGTGTGTGTGTGTGTGTTTATCTTTGTCTATTTCTCTGTGTGTGTGCGCGCGTTTATCTTTGTCTATTTCTCTGTGTGTGTGTGTTTATCTTTGTCTATTTCTCTGTGTGTGTGTGTTTATCTTTGTCTATTTCTCTGTGTGTGTGTCTGTTTATCTTTGTCTATTTCTCTGTGTGTGTGTGTCTACCTTTGTCTATTTCTCTGTGTGTGTGTCTACCTTTGTCTATTTCTCTCTGTGTGTGTGTCTACCTTTGTCTATTTCTCTGTGTGTGTGTCTATCTTTGTCTATTCCTGTTTTTGAGTGTGTCTGTTTATTTTTATTTGTGAATCTTTGTCTCTATTTCTGTTTGTGAGTCCCTCTTTCTGTCTCTATCTATTTCTGTTAAGTGTCTTTATTTCTGTTTTTGAGTCTTTCTCTCTGTGATTGTCTCTCCCTTTCTTTTTTTTTAATGTGTCTGTGTCTCTTTCTGTGTTTGGATCTCTCTCTCTCTCCTGTTTTTGAGTCTTTCTCTTCCTCTGATTCTCTATTTCTGTTGGTGAGTATCTCTCTCTCTCTGTATGTCTCTGTTTCTTTTTATCTATCTCTCCTTGCCATCCTCTTCTATGTGTCTTTCCTTGTCTGTCTTTATGAACCAGAGAAAATATCAGCCTTTAACTGCTTATTCATCATTTTCCTAGGCTTTGGGTCATTTTCTTTTAAACAAGACATTAGACAAATACGGAAAGAATTAAAATCACCTTAAGTTTTTAATTCTTCAAATCTTTTTGGTAATAGCAAAAGCTTTTCTTTGCCTCCCTGAACTTTGCTTAATTTGAACATTTCTAACTTTTGAGAATTATAATGCTGTCTCTGAAGACTCTATGAATATGACATCTCACTACTTAAGAGTTTTCTCAATTGAAAAGAAATAAAGAAGATATGTTCTCTAAGTTAAAAATCACTCAATCAAATTTCTCCTTATATCTGTTTTGTATATGGTTTTCATCAGAAAAATTGAGACTGAACTGCACCTTGTGATATAAAACTGACCAAGAGCAGTTTTACTTGCTCTTTTCACAGTATCTTGTCTGATACAAATTGCTAAGTGTCTACACACACAAAATTGTTATCAGAGACACAATTTTATATATATATATATATATATATATATATATATATATATATATATATATATATAGTATTGTGCAAATATATATATATATATATATATATATATATATATACACACAATTAGACATCAGACTAGGACAGTTTACACAAGAACTCAACTCAGTACTAAGAAAAATTAAAAATAGGAAAGCAGCTGGGCTTGATGAACTACCCCCAGAAGTATGGAAGACCAGGGAATTTGATGACATACTGTTCCAACACTATAATGCCGTATATAACCAAAACACAATAGACAAAGGGATGCATCCTCCCTTTCCCTAAAAAGGGTGATTCAGAATAGCCAAGGACTACTGAGGTATAACCCTAACATCCATAGCAGCCAAGATCTACAATGCTCTACTACACAACTGCATAGAACCCAAAATTGAGAAGATACTTGGGAAGAACTAAAATGGCTTTCGGAGAAATCAATCCACAACATCACAAATTTTGACTATCCATCAAATTCTAGATGATGTCCATGCAAAAAAAACCTTGAGGCAACACTATTATTTGTTGATTTCTCCAAAGCCTTTGACTTCATACACAGAGGGAAGATGGACCAAATACTACTTGCCTACGGCCTACTCAAAGAAACTGTTGCAGCCATAATGATGCTATATGAAAACACGAAAGTAAAAGTCCACTCCCCAAATGGAGACAGACTACTTTGATATTGTAGCAGGTGTATTGCAAGGAGGCACATTAGCCTCATACCTGTTCATCATCTGCCTAGACGATGTGCTTAGAACGTCTATTGATATAATGAAAGATAACGGTTTCAAGCTGGCAAAGGAAAGAAGCAGAAGATACCCCACACAAACAATTACGAATCTGGACTATGCTAATGACATAGTGCTTCAGGCAAATACACCTGCCTAAGCTAAATCCCTGCTGCATGGTCTGGAATGAGCAGCTGCTGGCATAGGCCTCCATGTCAATGCAGACAAGACTGAATACATGTGCTTTAATCAAAGAGGCGACATGTCCACACTAAATGGTAGCTCTCTAAAACTAACGGACAAGTTCACCTACTTAGGAAGCAGTGTCTCATCAACTGATACTAGCAAAGGCATTGACAGCTATTGATAGGGTATTGGTCATATGGAAATCAGACCTGACTGATAAAATAAAACACAGTTCTTTCCAAGCCACGGCTGTATCAATACTGCTATATGGATGCACTACATGGACGCTAACTAAATGTATGGAGAAAAAGCTTGATGGCAATTACACAAGAATACTGTGAGCGCCCATCATGAAAACTATCAAAGTTAGACGAACCAGACATGCAGGACACTGCTAGTGAAGTAAGGAATAACTTATAAGCAATATACTCCTGTGGACCACTTCACATGAATAAGCAAAGGCAGGACGACTAGCTAGAACCAATATACAACAGATGTGTTGATACAGGATATTGCCTGGAAAACCTCCTGGGAACAATGGACAATAGAGGCGGGTGATGAGAGAGGGTCAGGAAGATCTGTGCTAGCAGCGCTACATGATGAGATACTTAGCCATGCAAACCTCTATGTAGACATTTATGAATACCCATGTAAATAAAATTGTAATAATTATCCCTACATGTATGCATGCATAGACCTGTCTTATATGTAGCCTAGATATAGATATGCACATATTATTGTAGTTATCACCTACTCATAGCATACAAACTCATAATTTCCGACTCAATTGTTCCAATTCGTGTAAATTGCTGTCTTTGTTTCATTGTTCCATAAATAAATGAAATTAACCATCCAAAAAAAAAAGGGAAATTCTATTAGTGACTCTACCAACTGTACAAGTCATCATTTTCTTTTTTTCTTCACTCTCTATTAGTTAATGGGTGAATCTTGATACTATTTTCTTTAACCATCGAGAAAGCAACTATAAATACATCAATAATTTTAGCAGGCTAGGCTTTGTACTGCCTGGACTTTTTCCAAACTCCATGCTGTAACTTGTAATGTAGTCTTTGTCATTGATCTCTTGCCTTGCAGCCACCCATCGTTTCTGGTAGCATGGGTGGGAGGAAAAAAGAATAAATGCTTGTTCTTGGATTCATTATTGCTTTGCTATGTCAATATTCAACCCATCCCTCTCTCTCTCTCTCTCTCTCTCTTTTATTTTTGCTTTGCTCTCATTACTGAATTAATATTTGATGAGGATACCTGTGACATCTCACCTCAATTATTTATGCTATGAATTGCAACTTTGGATAGGTATCAGAAGAGAAAAAAAAAGCTGTTACCCTACCATAAGTACCTATCCTAAAACTTTGTCTTGAGAATCCCTCTCCCTCCTGGGAATGCATTCACACTGGATTTAGGAATTCAAAACTTTCGGTTGTACCATGTATGTTGGCCTAACAATTATTGATTGTAATTTGGCAATCATCAGCTTTATCTTCTAAATGTCTGTGACTGCTTATCTTAACATATTCATTTACAAAATTGGTTATTTAAGGAATCTTCTTTTTTTTTCTTTTTAATCTGAAGCATTAAGATTTTTTTTCAATATTTTCACTGTTCTACATTAATATATTACCATAAGTAATGAACAATTTTGTGGAATAAACTACCACTAATTTTTAACTACAAAAAGGTCTTTTTATAATCTAGGTTTTAAGTCTCTGCTTGGAGTTTCAAAAACATTTTGTGTAATAAATGATTCCTTGTTTTTGAGGTGTAAAATTGGTCTTAAAGTCATTCATTACTCTTAGTGTATAAGGTAATCATTTCTTTTATCGAATCTGCATTATTGAAAATATGAATCTTGTAAAATTTGAACTCATTTTGTTTTTACTAAGAAAAAAATATATTTGTTCCATTCACATTTCTCAAAAATTCTCTTTTGGTTGTTTTGTTGGATTTTTTGGGGACAGGATTTTTGTCTTAAAAAAATTCTGTGTTGTGGAATCTTACATAGACAATATGCATTTGAGCTTAAGGTGAAATCTTTATAAGAAAGGTTTCTATTTTCTAAACTTTTTGATAATTTCACTTGATACACCTGTGTACATTACATTTGATAAATTGGCACTTTACCTAATTTGAGATTGCTATAATTAGAATGGGACATCTTGGCACAAGGAATTTTAAAGAGAAAATCAAATTTGTATCCTTAAGACATATTTGGTGCCATGAACTATGGTGAAATCAGAATGCGTTTCATGGGGACCCCCCCCCCAAAAAAAAGCCAAAAACAATTAGATTATTTGAAATATAATCACATCATCATGTTGCGCTGCTAGCATGGATTTCCCTGACCCTATCTCACCACATGTCTCTATCATCCATCATTCCTGGGAGGTCTTCCAGGCTACATCCTGTATTGGCACAGAGCTGTTGTATTTAGGTTCTAGTTGGTTGTCTAACCTTTGCTCATCCATCTGAAGGAGTCCACAGGAGTACATTGCTTATGAGTTCATCCTTACATCTCCAGCAGTGTCCCACATTTCTGGTTCATATAACTTGGATAGTTTTCGTGATTAGTGGTAGGTAGCCGTACAGCTGTTGTTTTTTGGGGTGTTGTCTCCAATACAGCTCGCAGCATTCTTGTGTAATTGCCATCAATCCTTTTCTCCATATATTTAGTTAGCATCCATGTAGTAATATTGACATGGCCACAGTTTGGAAAAACTGCATTTTATTTTTATTGATCTGGCCTGACTTCCATATGACCAATAGCCAATTGATAGCTGTCCACATCTTTGCTAGTCGTGTGTTGATGTCAGTCTCGGTTGATGAGACGTTGCTTCCTGGGTAGGTGAACTTGTCCACTAGTTTCAAAGAGCTACCATTTTGTGTGGAGATGTAGTCTCTTTGATTAAAGCACATGTATTCTGTTTTGTCTGCGTTGACATGGAGGCCTATGCCACCTGCTGCTTGTTCCGGACTATGTAGCAGGGTTTCAGCTTAGGCAGGTGAATTTGCTAGAAGCGCTATATCATCAGCATAGTCTGCGTCCATAATAGTTTGTGTAGGGTATCTTCTGGGTCTTTCCTTTGCCAGTTTGAAACCGTTTTGGTTTTTTTTAATCTATAGACATTCTAAGCATGTAGTCAACTGGTATGAGGCTAATGTATCTCCTTGTAGCACACCTTCTACAATGTCAAAGTAGTCTGTGTCTCTATCTGGTTAGCAAACTTTTACTTTTGTGTCTTTGTATAGCATCATTATGGCTGCAACAGTTTCTTTAGGGAGATTGTAGGCAAAATGTATTTGCTCCATCTTCCTTCTGGGTATAGTCAGATTCCTTGGAGAAGTTAACGAATAATAGTGTTGCCTTAAGGATTTTTGCACGAACACCTTCTAGAATTTGATGGATAGTCAAAATTTGTGATGTCATGGATTGATTTCTCTGAAAGCCATTTTGGGTCTTCCTAAGTAGTTTCTCAATTTTATCTTGGCCATTATGGATGCAAGGGTTATACCCCGATAGTTCTTGGCTATTCAGAGGTCACCCTTCTTACAAAAGGGGAGGATGCATCCCTTTGTTTATTTGTCTATTGTGTTTTAGTTGTATATGGCATTACAGTATTGAAGCCATATGTTGTCGGATTCCCTTGTCATTCATACTTCTGGGGTTATTTCATCTAGCCCTACTGCTTTCTTATTTTTAATTTTTCTTCATACTGAGTCAAGTTCTTCGGCATAAACTATCGTAGTTTGATGTCTAGTTAATTAGTAATAATTTTTGTGGTTGGTTCATGCGTAACTCTCAGGTTTTCCAAGTGAATTTTTGAAATGTTATTTCCATATATGTATTTGTTCTTCTTGGCTTGCAGCTCTGTTCACTTTGTTTACTATCTGCCATGCTATCCTAGATTGTCTATCTTCAGCTGAGTCTCTAATGTTATTAATCTGATTTTGGATGTATTCTGTTTGTTCTTTTAAGTATACATTAGTTCATTTTGTGCCTTAAGTTTCTGAGCATTGGTTAGGTTACTCCTATTGCATAGGGAAGCGTTTTTTACGTTTGCATGCTTTTTTCAATGCGCTATTATTCCATTTCTTATCTATGAGAATGTAGTCTATCTGTGCTTGAGCATTATTTGCATAGGTGTTGGTCCATAGTTTTCCCTTTCTTTTTTGAAATTCAGTATTAAGGCATGTTAATCTATTTTCTAGCATGAAATCTGTTAGATGTTCCCCATTTCTTTTTGACGAGTTGTGTAAGCTGAATTTGTTTATGTTTTTACCTATTTGGGCATTCATGTCTCCACAGATGATGAGAACTTTGTATTTCAGGATGCTATGAACAAGGGATGATAGTTTTTTTATTGAGGGCGATGAGGTCCGTTTCGTCTCTAACATTGGTAGGGCTGTCGCAGGAGATGATTGTTGTGCTGGAGTTGCCATTATACGTAGCTACTATCATCCTTGGTTATATTTTCTCAATGCTATTTAATGATTTTAGGGGCTGTGGACTGATAAGCATACCTACAGCCCCTATTGTGTGGTTGACAGAAATTTTTCTTGCAGATGCCAAGACAAACATCAATCCATTGCCGGTATCATGGTATTTTATATCTTTGCTATGAAGGTAACTGTTCTTGTATGCATATTGTGTCTATTGTAGAAGCCGTCAGCTCCAGTAGTTGGCCTATTCTGTGTAAAGTTCTAACGTTAAATGTCACTATTTGTATTGTGCTTTAACATTTTTGTTTTAGTTTGAGTTCTGTTGCTGATTTTTCAAACGCTGGAACCAGAGCTCCTACCTCAACAGGACATGCCCCTTTTTTACCCGTGCGAAAGGTGATGCAGTTTAGACATGAGTCATGGTAATCTTCTGATGGCTGTGTTTTATTCTCATCCATAGAAGCCACCCTAAAAGATGAACAGCAGTAGTTGCCCAATTGAAATTTTGGATCCTGGTCATTGTCTCGTGGGATTTGTCTGCCCAGCACCTGGTTAGGCATGCCATTGACCCAATATTGGGTTTGTCCACCTTTACGTCCACCACACTGCTTCCCATGGCTTCTGAGTTATATCTTGGGGGGGACTCCCCTGCATGTATTAAGTATTAACTTAGTATAAGTCCACAGTTACTTTATTTTCAAAATTCATTGGAGAGTCCTTATTTATGGTTCATTGCAACCTTAAAGGCATTCTATTTATACACGAACTTGGGTTTTCAAACATTGCAATATTTCCAAAAGTCTTAAAATCTTTTACCTCGATTTTCATGATTCAGCTGTAACTTTGATTTACATTTATAGTCTTTTACATTTAAAACACAGATAATATTCAGCAATGACTTTACACATGATAAAATCTTTCATGCATTTAAAATAACGGTATAGTAAAAAGACAGAGGATAACTAACCCGTTAGTTGACCAGTTAAAGAGGCAGCTACAGATTTTGTTTTTCTTTTCAGGTTTCTTAGAGAAATGTGAGTCAATTCTATGGTGGATTGAGAAAGCTCTAAATCTTTCATCTTTTATAGAGATAAATATCTAGTTTATTCTTTATTTTCCATTCATTCTGTTGTCCAGGCTTAGAATATGCTATATCTCCTGCTGATGGGTAAAACACCACCCCAAATGAGTGTATCCTGGTTCTAACACTAAATTGCATTTGTTAGAGAAGCTCCAGTTCTGGATCTGTAGGAAGTGTGGAGTACCCCATCATTGCCATTAATCCTATGTCCAATCTGACCTGGAATAGTCGTACCCATTAGGATTCACTAGAAATGTCTGAAAATTATTTGTATTAAAAATAGTTTTTTGAAACTATGTAACTGTTTGCAAACAAATAGAATTATTTGAAAGCATGTAATTATTTGTATTAGATAGGAATGTGGAAATTATTTGTATTAGATATCTTGGTTATTTGGGAATTATGGCATATCAACCTTTTTTAGGTTATTTAATGCCAAATCCATTTTTATACAAATAATCAGTTCTACTTCAAACAATTCAGTTTAGCACGAGTACACACAGTTTAATTGTTAAAAACATTTCTATTTCAAGCTATTCAGTTAAACGGTTCTAATTCAACCAATTCAGTTTAGTACAAGTATAATCTTTGACCAAACTCAGTTAAATATCAAAACTGTTCTATTTCAAGTAATTCAGTTTAGCAGGAGTATGCAGTTTAGTTCTATTTGACCCACAGATGGGACCCTATCAGGTGCTACCACTCCAAGCCAGAGTTGTGGGTGGGTGTATGGTCTCTTACCCCTCTGCAGTGATGCAGTCTGTATATTCTACAGCCCCAACCAACTGGGCAATCCTTCAGTGGGTTGTCAACAACATTAGTTGTTCACAATGAGATCATCTAATGATTTTTTTTTTTTTTAAATTTTGAAATATTAATATATAACAATAATAGTATAATTTGATCTTATTCTTTTAACCTCAACATTATTGTTAAGCAAAAATATTCAACAATGTTCAACTTAATATTTTAAAATCCAGCCGGACATTTTTTATTCAAACATTTTCTAAAATAAATATAATTCTTATAATTCAATTACTGATGTAATTCATAATAGTAAATGATAAACAAGTAATTGCAAATATAAAAGAATTAAAAATACCTAAGCAGGAATTAATAATCCTCATGAACCTAGAATCAGTAACCAAATTCTGAATATTTGTCAATTGACCAATATATGATAAAGTTAAGATTCTCAAAATGGTTCAGAGTTGAAAACAGTTTAGAAGAAGAAAAAAAAATACTACAATGTCTGGAGCAATCAATTTTCTATTTTTAAAAATTTAAAAAAGGAAAAAAGAAAAAAAAAAAGAAAAATCTGATTATCAGCTAAAGAAATAAATTTGTGATTAAACAAAGAAACAAAATTAACATTAATGAATATTGAATTTAGGAAATTTGAAGCAAAGAACTGGCCTTAAATAACTCATTTCCTTCTTTTATTCTGAAACCAGACCTTTTGTTTTATGTGTAACTATCTTTATCAACGAGCCATTGAGGAAATGTTGAAGATTTCAACTGTTTTTCTTAAGCATTTTCTTTTAGTTCATTCACTTTATTAAACTCAGAAGGGATATTTGTAACCCCATTTTGGAGTCTACAGTTAGGTATGAAGAGTAACCTATTAGAAATTATTTTATGCTTAAGTTAGGGAATTGTATTCATTGAACATTTATATTTACATACAGCAGCTAGGTGAGGACACAGGATGTAACCCTGAAGACCTGCCAGAGGCGATGAATGATAGGGAGAAGTGGCGAGAGAGGGTCAGGGATATCCGTGTTGGCGGCACGACATGATGATGATGATATTTACATATTTTGTAGTTGTTTCTTTGCACACAGTTATGATATCAAGTATTCCTATCTAATACAATTGCCCAGTCAGCTGGGGCTATAGAATATACCGACTGCATCTCTGCAGAGGGGTAAGAACTCCCCCCCCCAACAAGTGTCCTGTTTATGACACTAAACAATCTGATAGTGAGATTCCAGTGATGCTGGAGCTTTGAAGAATGCAGAGCACCCCTTCATTGCTTTTGCTCCCAGGTCTACCTGGCCCAGAGTTGTAGCACCTAATGGGGTCCTATCTATGGGTTAAATAGAACTAAACTATGTACTTATGCTAAACTGAATTACTTGAAATAGAACTGTTTGGATATCTAAACTGCATACTTATGCTAAACTGAAATATCTGGAATAAAACTGTTTTACATTTAACTCTGTGTATTGCTCAGTTGGCTGGGGCTGTAGAATACACTGACTGCACCTCTGCAGAGGGGTAAGACCCCCCACACACACACACACCGAACAATTACTCTGGATATGACACTAAACAATCTGGTGAGGTTCCAGTAATGCTGGAGATTTGGGAAATGCAGAGCACCCCTTCATTGCAATGGCTCGCAGGTCCACACTGGCCCGGAGTGGTAGCACTTGATAGGGCCCTATTTATGTGTTAAATAGAACTAACAGTATACTTATGCTAAACTGAATTGTTTGAAATAAAAATATTTTTGACAATTGAACCGTACTTACATTTAAACTGCGTGCTTATGCTTGACTGAATTGTTTGAAATGGAACGGTTTTTGACATCGAAAATGGACTTACACTAAACTGATTTGTTTGATATAGAACTATTTTGACATTTAACTGTGTGCGAACAAAACCTGTACTTATACTAAACTGAATCATCTGAATTAGAACTGTTTGACTAAACTGAATAGCTTGAAATAGAAATGTTTTTGACATTTAAACTGCATACTTATGCTAGACTGAATTGTTTGAAATAGAACTATTTTCATAAAAATGGATTTGGCGTTAAATAACCTACAAAGGTTGATATGCCATAAAACCCAAGCAACCAACTTATGCTAAACTGAATAGCTTGAAATAGAAATGTTTTTGACAATTAAACTGTGTACTCATGCTTAACTGAATTGTTTGAAATAGAACTGATTATTTGTATAAAAATAGATTTAGCATTAAATAACATAAAAAGGTTGATATGCCATAAAAACCAACCAACCAACCAACCAACCACTGAAGGAATCTATGAACCTGATATACCAAAATTAAGAAAACCAATATATCTGGCCTGTTTCAGATTTCATAATTTGTTACCAACTTAAAAATTTAGTTTTAGGCTAGTATGTATTTTTGTTATATATATACACACACACACACACACACACACACACACACACACACACACACACACACACACACACAGTGTGTGTACTGAAAGAAATAATGACTTTATCATATGAGTCTTAGCACTTCCTTGAATAAAAAAGGCTGGTGGGACTTTTGACTACTTAAAGGTTATGTACATGAAGAGTATATCTCCTTTTATTCACACATGTTTCTTGGTTAATTTAATCTCGAGTACTTGATGATTATCTGAATAGATCTTCCTAATGACAACTACAGATTTAGACACGCTGTTAAACACACATGCACACGCATCCCTGTTCATTGCTTTTAAAGACTTTTCTCTTAATAGTTTCAGATTATAGAATATAGTTAAGAGCACTCTCCAAGAAGCAGACATCATTGTTGAGTTTATTGGTGATGCTAATATTGGTAACAAAGTGCCTTGATATTAGCAAAGATACTTTGCCACACTTTAGATTAGCTTTTGCCTGAAAATGCACAAAATCATTTTAATGGAAAGCTGTTTTTTGTTTATTTTGAGGGTGGGGAGTAGCTTAAGTTATTCAAATTATTAAATGTATCTGTTAATAACTCCTACCTGTATTACTGTCAACTATTGGCCATGAAGAGATATGGAAAAACTTGACCCAAGTTGAGTTGATGATAGGTAGAAAAATATACATTTTATTGTATAAAAACATTAATATTAGATTTATTTGAAATATTCATTTTTGTCAATTCTTTAGTAAAAAGATTTTTAATAATTTTCTATTTTATTCTCACAAATCAAGCATTAAATTTGCTTAAAATTTTTTAAAAGAATATAATGCTGAGAATTTGGTTTTTGATATAACATAAATAACAAAGGATATTACCATTGCTTTTCAAATAGTAAAATTAGTAAAATCCATATAAGATGTTTTATCTGCTTTAAACTTCTAAAGCTTCTTAGGTTGCCACCTACTTTACTGCAAAAATTGCATTAATCATTTTAATTGTTTATTTAGCATAAAAATTAGAATAATGGATGCATCAGTATAGACTATATATGCATGCAGGTGACACACATGGAGGTATTCATCAAGTTATGCTGTGAGCACGGATTTTCCAGCCTCTCTCTCTCTCCCTCTCCATCATCCATTGCTCCCAGTCGGTCTTCTAAACTGCATCTTGTGTCTGTGCAGAGCTATTGTAGATATGTTTTTGCTGGTCAACCAACACTGGCGCATCTATGTGTAGGGGTCCCTGTGAGAATGTCACTTATGAGTTTGTCCTTGCTTCTCCAGTAGTGTACCACGTCCTATTCATCTTACTTGGATAGTTTTAGTGATGAGAGGTAGGTGGCTATAATAGTGGTTTTGTGGCGTGTTACTTCCAAGATTTGTTCAATATAACTCATAGCATTCTTGTGCAGTTCCCATCTAGCTTTTTTTCTAGGCATTTTGTCACCTCAGTGTGGTGCATCTATAGAGTTATATTGACACTACTGCTGCTTGGATGAAATCCGGTTTTATTTTATTGGATAGATCAGACTTCTATGTGATCAATATCCTATTAACAGACCACACCTTTGCTAGGTTAATATTGACATCACTTTCAGTTGACGAAATGCTGCTGCTGAGGTACATGAAATTGTCTACTAATTTCAAAGGACCGCCATTTAGAGTGGAGATGGCTCCTTCTTAATGAAAACACATTTTACATTCATGTAGAGGTCTGTGTCTCCTATTGCCAGCTTCAGGCTATGCAGCAGGGATTCAGCTTTGGCAGATGTGTTTGCAAGAAGCACTATGTCATCTGCATAGTCTGTGGCCATTATATTTTCTGCTGGATATCATCTGCTTTTTGCCTTTTTTTTTAGTGTAAAGCCATTTTCTTTTATTAGATCTATTGACATTTGAAGTACATAGTCTAGGCAGATTATGAACATATTGGGAGCTAATGTATCTCCTTGTAGAACTCCAGCAACAATTTTGAAGAAGTCTGTCTCCATCCAGTGAGCGTACCTTGACTTTTGTGTTTCTAGAGAGCATCATCATGGCAGTAGCAGTTTCTTTGTGGAGACCATTTGCTATAAATATTTGCTCCATCTTTACTCTGTGTATGGAATCAAATGCTTTGTAGAAATCTACAAACAATAGTGTTGCCTCAAGATTTTTTGCACAAATTCCTATGATTCAATGGATTGTTTGAAATTGTGTTGTGGATAGTTTTCTCAAAAAAACATTCTGATTTTCCCTAGAACTTTCTATCAATTTCTGGTTCAATGCAATTGCAAAGCAGACTATTATAAACCTAAGCTCCTATAGAAGTAAGAGTTAAGCCTGTTCTTGATGATCCTGAGATCATTTTTCTTAGGGAAAGGAAGGATGCAGCCTTTTGTCTATCTCTATTGTATTCTGTTTATATACAGCATTGTAAAATTGAAGTAGTAAGTTATCAAATTTCTTTGCCTTCCATATTTTTGAGGGTATTTTGTTGAGACCAGCAGCTTTTCTGTTTGTAATTTTACTAAGAACTTCATTGAGTTCTTGAGTAAACTGTCCTAGTTTAATGTCTTGTCAGCTATTGATAATTTTTGTGATAGTGTTATTTGTGACTTTAAGGGAGTTTCCAAAGAGATGGTTATCATTAGAGAAAATGAAATTGGTGAATTGAATTCAAATCCTGGATAAGACTTTGTTTTGCTTCATGCTAATGGTCTTGGAAAGATATAAATCCGTCTGTTTTTCTTGCCTAGCTATGAGAAAATAAAGCAGACTATGTTCATTAGTCTTAGACAACTAGTTCAAGAGGAGAAAACTGTTGATTCAAAGTTGTTTTACTCCACTTAAAAAAAAAAAAAAAAAATTGACCTTGTGTCACATCCTTCCTGTGGTGAAGAGATTGGGTAAATCTATGAAAATGTTCAAACTCCAGTTAAAATTCTAATCAAAACTGTAATTTTATGAGATATTATTCTAAGCTATGCATTGAGTCTGCAATATGAAGACATTGATTTAATTTTTTTTTAATTGTAAAGTTTAACAGCCACAGCATTTTACATATGATAGGAGATAAGATTAACCTCCCTTTTTTCTTTTTTTTTTTTATTGTCTATCAAATAATAGGAATTCAATTATAAATAACAATAGATTCTCAGAATAAAATGATTTAATTAAAAAAAAAAAGAATTGAAGAGTTTAATTCATTAATGACAGTTTCTATGTTGCAATCTCTTCAATAATTGAATATATCATGCAATCTCTCCAATAATTGATATCACTTCATTGGTGCCAAAGCTTTTCACAAAGCTACAAATATTCTATGATAATTACATTTGCATATAAATTTATACACAAAATATAACTATTATGAGATAGAATCATCTTATATAAGTTTCATTTAAATCAATACCTACTGGAATTATTTGTAAGAGTGGGGGATTAAACTTTTATCTAATAATTATTATGATGGGTGAGCCTTCTAAAAAAAAAAAAAAAAAAAAAAAAAAAAATTTTATTAAAAAAAATAATGCATATACAATTTAAGATTGGTACAAATATTTAGATGTAAAAAATTTCTGTCCTATCTATACAACAGAGTTGCTATATAAATATAACAATGTTTATAAAACCCCTATAAATGAGACAATGATTTTTATTGGATTAAATTGATATAAATAGGAAGAATATATTGGCTGAGTTATGAACACGAGAATGTGTCTGGGAGTGGGGTTGTCTGATGAACCAAGTTCAAACCCCAGGTGTAGCAAGTCAATTTAACAGTAATATTATTTGGAATTACAAGTATCCAGTCCTTAACTTGTATTTCAAGTTTGCCTTAGTTCATTTTAAAATCATGATTTGTAAATAAAACATCAATGAAAGTAACTTTTCATTGTTACTTTTTAAGTCTTTGTGGTCAGTTTTGCTATTTACTTTTTATTTCCTTTATTCTACATGAATATTGAATAAATCAAATGTTCTTGTAGATTTTTTTATCTTTCATATATATTGAAGAATTGCTTTTAAGTTTTTTAATATAATTTTTTGAAGGGTTTTGTATTGAGCAGAAACCTTTTGGAGGATTTTGGTCTTGTTATCAGATGAAAATTATCTAGTTTCTCCAGTTCCTGTTCTTGATTGCATTTTTCTGATAAAATCATGTTAGGGAACAGAATTTACTTTAAGTGATAAAATTAATGTAGATAAGCATCTTAACTTAAAACGGTAGAAAAGTGTTTATTTCAGTATAAATATTACTAGTGAAAGCAGAAACAAAATGTGCAGTTCATTTGTGACAGTTATAAGAATATTTTTGAGTAAACTTAGAAAATGTAATCAAAATTTAAGAAATCAGTTACATGGAAGATTTACAAAGCTGCTGTAAACCTGTTGTGAAAACCTTTTGAATCTCAAAACTTGCTTATTTTAACTATTTTTATAACTAACTATACTATATTTGTTGAGAAATAACCGGTTTATATTTTTTTTCTGTTCTGCAAACAGATTTTGCTATTTTATGGTTAAACTTTTTAGTATTTTATTGAAATAACTTTTCTTTTTGGGGCGGAAGGTCCTTTCCCTCTTTGCTACGCTATTTAGGGAATAAAGCTCATACATACAGGATATTATTCTTACTTTTAAAAAATTTTATGCATTTATAGCTCTATACAATTCTTTTTTTTTTTTTCTTTTTCCTCTTTCTTCCCATGTACTACATGTCTTTTCACTGTATTTTTAAAGTTTTTTAACTTCATTACCTGACCCACCTTTTTGAAAAATTGAAGATTCTTTTAAAATATGGTGGTAATACAATCACACACTTTATATTGCCTGGAATATTCATGGCTCCCCTAGCATTTATGCCGAGTTGGTTCAAGTTGATTGCCTGGTTTCAGTAGGCCTTCCTCTTAGGAAATACTTGCTAAGTTGGGCTAAGTTTATCACTTGACACCTGAGGTACCCCTAAACTTGAATGCCTAGGGGACCAATACCAGCATGCATGAGTTAATTAATACATAGCCTCTCCATTCACTATAAAATTGACTTCATGCCAAACTTGGTATTTTGTCAAATATTGAATGTCTAACAATGTTTCCATTATTGTGTTATGATTCTTAGATTATGACTTATTATTCAATTTTGTTATTATATGAACCCCCTTATCCTTCTCTATGCTATACAATTAGATAAACAAACCAAACCGAATCTATTTCATTATCAAGCTATAAATATTCTAAAGTTTTAATCAAAATGTTGGTTTATACTTTAACTTTAAAAATCTATAGATATTACACATTGTTGTTCGCTCACATTAATTACAAGTTTTTTTTATTAAAGACTTTTCTTACTGTTGAAATTTAGTATAGACTTCTTATTGGAGCATAAAAAGTTGGCTAACTTCAGTGTAATTTGCCATGAAAAGTGTATGGACAACACCTTCAGCACCAAAGTGAAGCAGTGAACACAAATGTAGACCCATGCTCTTGGTTAATTAAGAAATGAATATTAATAACCTTAGGTGGGTACAAAATTAAAATTGGCTGTTTTATTCTAATGTTGTTTTAGTCCTGTCAGCAGTACTTAGATTACACAGACTCCTGCAGATGAGTAAGAACTGTCTTCATGCCCCCATCCAAAAAAGGTGTACTGGTATGCTAAACTGCATCTGATGGAAATCTGGAGGAGTGTGGTATACCTTTTCATTGCCATCACTCCCAAGTCTACTTGGATTTGGAGTAGTAGTTCCTTTTAGGGTCCTATCTTTGGGTCAAATTGATCTGTTTAAAAATTATTCATATTTGATAGGACCCTGTGCAAAAGAAACAAAATCTCTAACAACTATGTAGAAAATGTAAATATGAATTATACAAAGATCTACTGAAAAGTTCATAAGCTGACCAAGATACTCTTAAAGAATGTAACCAACTATTTTTTTAACATTGACCCTCTTACAGACCACACACTTCATCCATCAGTGTTGCAGTGCTTAGATATATCAATCTAAAAAGTCATCAACAGCAGATATACCATATGAACTTTTCAGTTCAGCCTCATAAAATGAACACAGTTACCTAAGTATAAAATAACCTGAAATAGGTTGACATGCTGTTAAAGTTGTTTTTTTTTTTTTGTTTTTGTTTTTTGTTTTTTTTTTTTGTTTTTTTTTAGGTAGGTAATTGATACTGTTAATGACCAGTTTCATAAAGGTAAACCAACAAAATAGGTTTTTAAATTGCCACTCAGGGTGAATCATATAAGGTTATCTACTTTTGGATATATTGACTAGTGGTTAGTTTATGATTGCAGCTTTAAAGTTTGGGGTTCATTATTGCCTCCCAGTTTAGTGATCCTTGTTATCGCAAATTCTTTCAAGGAAAGAAAAACTAAGATTTTAAAATTTTCTTAAAGCATTTGATACCCATGAAGGATCAATACAATAATCTCTTAGCTGTTCATACATTTTAAAGATAATAGATTCTGGGATAATCTTGCATTATCACTAAATGAAATTAATTAAGATATAATTGTTTAAAGATAATGAAATGGAGAGGAAGATGTTTTGTGTTAAAGCTTCTTCATAACAATGTATTTCCCCCTTCCTCTAGCTCTTTGTCTTGTACAATAAATTCACATCTGTTCTTCAGATGAACAGAAACTTCACTTGTTTAAATACTTTTTAGTATTTTTAATGATTTTTCAGTTTTAGTGCAATCAGTAAAACAAAAGTTAGTCATTAAGAAAGAGAGGAAAAAAATTTTTTTTCTTTCTTTCTTTGCACTGATTTTTAAAAAATACCTTACTTGTAATTTCAAAGAGATGTTATTTCCCCCACCCCACCCCACCCAATAAGTTGTCATCAAAAAATATTTTTAACCTGTTAAAATTTAGGAAATATGTTTCTTGTAGATTGTGTGTTTTTTTTTTTTGTTTTGTTTTTTTTTTTTTTTTGTTGTTTTTGTTTGTTTTTTTTTTCTTATAGAAGCATTTATTTTATTTTTCACATGTTTGTTTTATTAATTACTTATTGTTTCTTAAGGTTTTTTTCAAATTGTTTTATCTATTCAAAATTACTCAAACGTAATTTTATGAATACAGCAATGTATATTTGTCTTTTCCAAAAATGGAAAGGTTCTGTGAATCTTTTAATTTTATCTTTTTAGATTATTTTCAATTTCTCGCAAGTTTACTCACCTTTTATTTTTTTTTCATATGTTTCAGCCTTCAACTTCTTCATTAATTGTCTTTGATCTTATCCACTTTCCCCATAAGTTTATTAAACTGTGAATTATAAAATAAACCTCATTAAGAAAAGAATAATTTCTCTAGAGACTTCTATTTCAATTATTTTTTTTTTAAATCTGTTATTGAAATGTTGAAGCTGAAAACCTTTTCCTAATATATGAATTCTTATAGCATTTTCTCTGCTTAATTCTATGTTTTTTTTTGTGGGGGTTCCTCTCTCTATAGATTATTCTCTTATTTTACTGTCATGAAATTTCAAAGAAAACATTTTTGTTCCACAAATATATTCATATAGTTTTAGTTTTATGGATTTCCTGATAAATTTTAATATTTTACTTGATGGTATCTTGTGTAGATTTCATCTTAGAAATACCAAATCGTCTTCTTTCTATGAACTATTATTATTAATCGTAAAATGCTTTGCAAAATCTGTTATGCTTTCTAATAAGCAATAAGATTTTTTTTCCCCACCAAAAAAAATATTCAAATATAATCTTTATTCTTATTGATGTGTTTTATACTAAAATAATTTCTTTTCAAAATATGTGAACTTCGAATGATTTTTATTCTGGCAATTACATACTGAGTGATGATGGCTTGAAATATTAAAGAAGCTAAAAAAATATGAGAAGTCTTTGGGTGGGAGATGCCAAGTACTTTTGGACAAACACATCATACACAATGTTCTTGTTTCAACAGGTAAAAATAGATGGCTTTTGTAATGCGAAATTTGTCAATGAAACTATGTGTATCTGTAAGTAATTTTTTTTAATGTGTATAATTGATTTTTTTTATTTAAATAGTACATCAAAAGGAGAAGTAAAAAAAAAATTTTTTAAATTGTTTTTTTTTTTCTTTGTTCAACCCTCTTTCTCTTAAATTCATTTATGAAAATAAAGATCAAAATTATTTTATTTTTCATCATTGAATAATTAACTGAAGGAAACTTAAAAAAAGATTTTTCCTCAAGAGAATTGAGGGGAAATGGGGGGAGGAAAGATAACACCCCCACCCAGATCTTAATTGGTTAGTGTTAAGCCATTTGTTGTTAATCAGTAGATGTATGACGTACATGGGTAGATATAACTGACTTCTATTGAATATTAATATACCAACATCCTGTGCGGCAGCACAGTCAAGTGTCTTCCGGCTGTGGAACCTACACACATCCCTTCTTCTGATTTTCCTCTCTCTCTCTCTCTTTCTCTCCTCCTCCTCATCCTCCTCCTCTTTCTTCAATCTTTCTCTCATTTCCTCTTCTTATTCCATTCATGATTCTCTTTGCTTGTTAACATTCTTCCATCCTTCAATGTGGAGCAACACAGGGATAGATATCTGGATTTATTTTGGAAGTTAATGAGATTTTACCTGATTCTATAGCACACCAAGGTACACAATCTCCGTGTGAAATTTCCGTAAGTACTCAACAACCACTGCTTATATACCATAGTGTAGCTTTCCCACTTTTCTTATCTTTTTTTTCCTTTTTTTTTTTTTCGTCTTCTGACATGATTTTTCAATTAAGAGTCTGCATTCATTTGTGTAAAATTTCATTTGATTCATTACACTTCTTTTGGGTTGTTAATTATTCTTTCTTTTATCTATTCAACACCTTATTTTAATCCCCCACCTCATCCTTTTTTCTCCCCCCCCCCACCTTATGATCACCTTTTCATATTATTCCATATTCCTCTCCCTTTGGTTTTCAATTGTGTTGTACACTGCTGCCTGCCTGCTGTATGTATAGCACTTCTGACTCATCAGTGATAGAGGCAGGCAGAGTGAGATGAGGAGGCTGAGAAGTAAAAAGAGGACAGTGTGGGAAGGATAGGCACTTGGAGAAAGCAGTGTTGCTATTGATTCCATGGTCTCAAGAAGAAACTAATGTAGCTTGTTGTTAAGCCACAATTTTGTAGATTCACACTAGTGCGAGCAGATTCTCAGCTGACACTGTAATCATTACAGAGTGGCTGCTTTTAACATCATCATTTATATGTCCTTCTATTTAGAACCTCGTTCGTTTCACATTTAAATTTCTTTTATTTTCAACTCTATGAAATGTAGTCTCTTAAGTCATGTAAATATGGACTACAGATTACAGTTTTTTTTACATTTTATTATTTGTCTACGTTTTCCTTGGGAAATTGTGGTAGTTTTTCATTATTTCATTCTCATTTTAAATGTATCCCTGTATTAAAAATTTAGAGGGTGGGGGACACTGGTGAGTATGATATATTCATTTTAAAGTGATGCTTTGTAGAGATATTAAATAAAATTATTCATCAATGTTAAACTACTACTAAAAATATGATTTGAATTAACAGTGAAGTTTTTGACAAGCAATAAGTTGTTTTGTGGGGAAGATGCTTACAAAATCAATAAAAGATGAGAAGAAAAGATATATTTAAAAAATAACAAACAAAACACAATTTATAATAAAGGAAATCATCTTTATCATTTATGTTATTGATTAGCTTTATCCATATATCTTATTTATTTGTACCAAGATTTTGCTGAGGTAAATATGATTTTAGTTTGACTTAGATGTAGCAATGAAAATTTTTTCAAATATTGTTCATTAACAAGAAATGAGCAAATTAAATTGGATTAGAATATGAAATAAAATATCTTTCTGCTTCAGTATGAAGAAATAACAAACTATCTATTTACTGTGATAGAATTTTGAGTTATAGATTTATTAAATTTTAATTGGTTGGTACTTAAATGTAAATCTCAATTTGTGTATGCGTGCTACCAAATAGGTTAGTATTGCACCAGCAGTTTGATAAAAATCTTAGTCAAGCTACTATAACTTTTCTTTCTTTGCTTTGCTATACATGATATATCACTTTATTCTCATGATAAGGACATATTGTGTCATTTTATAACTGTTTACATTGACGCCATTTTCATAAGGGTATGGAATTTTCCACTAGATTCAATAATTTATTCTTCAACAATCCTTGTGATGCTACAATTACTGAGCTCCATTATAATTGATTTCAGATTTTAAATATTGATTTGACTATTTTGAAATCTATAATTGTTATAAGTGTAGCCATAACTATATTCATTTGTTCAGTTTTCTTATTTGTCTTATACTTACTTCAGCACTTATACAAGAACTAGATACCAAATAAGTTGGTCTGTATTGATTTTACTAAAGTTAGTATATTAATGTGTATTGTTTACTATTTGATAACTGCCAAAAACATATTTTGCTTGTTAGAATGGTGCTGCTGCTGCTGCTCTTAGTGAAAAATATACTCTAAAATTAACTGTAAAATCAATTACTTTTTTTGTTTTTTCTGTTTTTTGTTAATATTATTGAAATATTGAATGGTTTAAAGATTTCAAATACATTTGCATCTTCCAAAAGTAATATTGATTAATTTAAATATCAACAAACTGACACTTTCCTTCTGATATGTATTATCATAATTCCAAATGTAGAGGCATTTACTAGACTCAGCTTTTATCTGACATGACAGCAAAAATATGTTGGAGACACTCAGTAAGGATCAACTTCATTACAGTAGTAACAGTTTGAAATTAGCTTGCTCATCAGTACTCCATGGTTAGACTAGTTCATGATTGATACCATAAATGTACTTTATGTGACGAAGAAGCAAAACACAAGTTTTCTTTTGTGAATCAAATGTATTGTTTTCATTTTCTTTTTTTTTCTTTTTATAACATATTCCTGATTGTATATGCATGTGTGAGTGTAAAATCTATATGCAATGTTTAGATTATGATCAAGATATACAACTAACTCTATTTTTCTCCTGTTGTTTTTTTTTTTGTTTGTTTGTGCCATCTTGTTGGCTTCTAAGGTATGGTGTGTAGTTCATTCACGTGACATTAGTGCAAGTCATAATATCACTCCCTTGTTTTGTGTTGCCCACTCTTTGATATTCATATCATCCTAACCACCCCCTCCTTTTCTTTACCATAGCTTTGCCTTGTCACTGCCCATGCACTACTGGCTTGCAGATTGCTGGCTGAGATTTTAGTGAAGTGCTTTAGGTTTTGTTTTTTTTTTTCCCCTCTTCTTTGCCCTTTCTCATTTGTTTTTGCACACAGTGTTCATATTTATGTTTTTGAAGAGCACTTGTGTTTTTTACTTCATCTTTTATTGCTATAAAATAAGATATTCTAACAATTGAGATTTTTTAAAAAATGGACATATATATATATATATATATATATATATATATATATATATATATAAGCAAGAAAAATTTCCATCATTGATACATGCTTGTTGAAGGAAGTCCCCTCCCCCCAAAAAAGACAGTCATGTTCACTATAGAACCATATTTGGTACTATGTGTTGCATGACAGTCTAAATTCTTATATTTCTCTACTTATTATTACTTGTTATATATACTTATTAAATTTGAAAAAAAAAGAGAAAAGTTTTCTACATTATGATTTATATGAATATTGATTAATGAATTCAGAAAGATAATTCATTTCAATTTTTGTCAAAATTTTGCTTTTGTTAACAGAACCATTTCATAGAAATTCTGCTAATTGAACCCGTTTTTAATTTTGTTTAGTCTTTCTATTGTATGCTGCAATAGTAGGTATCATACTTAAAAAGTCATCAGTTATCTCCTTTCCTTTCTTATGTAATTCTATAGAGTAATGGTTGTGGCACTAAGACAAGACATTTTTCTTAAATTTCATATCGAATTAATTATGGCATTCATACACTGAGTTATTTGAATGTTTAGTTTTCCTATGGCAAATTTATTTTGACTAATAAAATCAATTTTTCAAAAAGTAATTTTTCTTCCCATAAACTATCATGATTGCTAGAATTTTTTTCTTTTTTCCAAACCATCAAGATTCATTTTTCAACTCTGTATTAACTACATAAAAATGTCTTGCTAAACAATGTACATTTTATAATTATATGGTGTGTATACAGTATACACCTTGCTATTCTTATAATATTCACAATAGATTTTATTTAATTTTGTATGCTTTAATATATTAATAGTAATATCTATAAATGTAAAAATAGAACCTTTCTTTGTTTAATAGATTTGTGTGGAATAATTTTGTTAAAAATGAAGTTAATTCATTCACTTTAATATCTATATGAGTAAAAGTATAACCTCACTGTGTCTGTTGTACCGACGTTTCAAAATTGGTAAAAATGGTATGAAACACGGTATAACTTTTTATTATACTTCTTGATAATTGAGAATGGTAAATGTAGGGTCTTTTCTTAGACTAAACAAATTAAGTATTGAGTATTTGAAGGACAGAGAGAACAGAATATTGTTGCTGATAATACAGATTCTCTCTCTCTCTCTCTCAACTCCAATACCTCCTTGCCTGTCTCTAGCATGCGAAATGGCTAAAAGAATTTTGGTAGAATTCAGCTTGGCAGTAGCATTTTAGATCTTGATCACTGAAGTTAGTGAAATTGGTGTGATCTGTGTAAATGTTAACCATTTTTCTAATTTTGTTATCGGGAATGTTTGCATAAATAGATATAATTACTATTTATAAATGTAACAACCCATATAGTTGTTGATTGCCAAAAAATTACATCACTAATTGGACATGTAAACAAATAAATTAAAATTTGACTCCTAAATTTGTGAAATGAAATGGCTTATAATAGATGTTTAGATAAGCGGATTGAATTTTAACAATTGTTATGAAATTGAGGTAGTTGTATTTAATTTTAAGCGTCGTCCAACTTAAATCATTTATGATCACCATAGACAAATAGCATAAGGCACATTAAATCTAGTAATGTCTCTTATAAAACATTAAAGCATTTTAGAATATTGTTTTACTTAAATGACTTAATTTTGTTTTATAGAATAAAGTTTATCATCTGAATGTTTTTACTGATTGATCTGATAATGTTTGAATATTAATTGATTGCCTACTTGAAGGTGTTTTGATTTGCTCCCATTCCTGGAATGCTTCAAAGATCTGGCTCTTTGCATTGCTCCCTGTAATTTTGGAAGGAAATTTATGTATTAGTATGTCACATTTGTAAGCTATTACCAACTTCTCATATTATAGTTACATGATTTGTACTACTTAATGTTCACAAACATCCATCACAAGAAGATGTCTTATTGCAATCTAATTTTAGATGTTATCTAAGAATCTAAATCCTGCCAATACCAGAAAACAATTCCCAAAAGTATAGAAGTTATTTTAAGTACCTTCTCCATTTCTAGAATTTTTTTTTTTTTCGTTCTACACTTCTGTTTTGGATAAACAGATACATGTCTTATAAGCAGAACTGAAGTGACATGTATTTTCAGTTCTCAACTAAAGGTATTTTTTGTTAGTTTTAAGTATTCAAGAACACCATAATTAAGTTTTTAAATAAACAGCTAGTTTTCCTGTATATTTTTGTGTGTTCCTCCTACACACACACACACACACACATATCTAACTAATGTAAAATCGTCCGTATTTCAATCCCAGCTTGAAGCATCTTGCATATCTCGCCACACTCAAGAGGTGTGATACAACAAAATGGTCTGTCTGTGGTTTTATATATATATCAGTTCATTGTTGGAGCTCTGGTCTTCTGGCCTCCCCTAAGATCTATTAGATAGAGGTGGGCCTTTTGAATTTGCTGTTGTCTTTCTCCTAGACTAATTGCTTTATCAAGACTAGAAAGCCCGGCCTTCCCTAATAATTTAATCATAGCTGAGAAGAGAAGAGATTCACCTTTTTTACTTTAGGCATAAGTAGTAAGCCTTATCTCAAATTGAACCCTGCTTGTTATACATTATGCCTCCTTAAAATCCTATTAAAAAAAAGTCAATGATAGAAATGAAAGATTGAGGGAGACTATTTGTCTTTAGTGTGTGTGTGATATAATTTTAAGAAACATAAATACAGTTAATCAATATTTAATTAACAAGAAAGAATTGAAGTTTAATGTGTTAATGTTTTGTTATTTACTAACTTAATCCTTACTAAGAACGGACTCTCATTTCTTATTGAGTTGATTGGGTTTTATGGCATATTAACCTTTGTAGGTTATTTAATGCTAATGTTTATGCAAATATTTAGTGTATTCTACACAGATGGTTTCAATTATTGCTATCTAGCACTAATAATTCTATTTGATAGTAATCATTTGCTTGCAAGTATTGCTATGTAACACTAATAATTCTATTCAACACTATTCATTCATTTGGACACAGTCAAATGATTCCAAGTAATAGTATGTTATACCAATAATTCAGTTTAGACACACAGTTAAATAGTATCAAGTATTGCTATCTAACTTTAATTATTCTATTCAGTACTCATTTGCTTGTACACAGTTAAATGGTTCCAAGTATTGCTATGTATCACAAACAATTCAATTAAGCATCAGTCATTGTTTACTCACAGTTTAATGATCAAACAGTTCTATTCCTAATAATTCAGTTTAGCATAAGTTATTTGTTTGCATCCATTTTAAATGTCAAACAGTTGTATTTGACCCATAGATAGAACCCTGTCAGGTGCTACCACTCCAGGCTAGAGTGGACCTTGGAGCAATGTTAATGAAAAGGTAGTCCCATTCCCCAAAGTTCTAAGACTGAATTCTCACCATCGTATTTTTTGATGTCATATCCAGACACTTGTTGGGGAAGTTTTACCCCTTTGCAGCGATGCAGTCAGTGTATCTACAGTCCCAGCCAACTGCGCTATATTTCTTTTTTTATAGATGTCATCTACATATGAGTAAATGGAATACAAGTGCAGAGGAAACTGCTTGATTTGATAATTAATGTTTTAACATAACTGAGGTTAACCATCTTTTATAATTTGCACTTAAATTTCTAGTCGCTGATAGAAGATAAACAAATTTTTGGCAGGTAAACAATTTTTTTAGTGTATTGTTCTGAGTAAGAGAAGAAAAAAAGATATCGGAACACAAATGATAGTGATAGCAGTAGCAATGATAATGCTTGGTGATGTACCAATGACTAAAAATGTTTCTTGGAGATGAGCCATTTATAAAGTTTGAGTTACTTGCAGAAAGTGAAGATCAGGATGAAGTTACCTAAATGTTAATCATTATACATTATAAAATGGTTTTGTTCTTTCTTGAAAGTATAGATGGAGAAAGATAATATCAAAGCATTAATACTAATTCTTTTGTCATCTATAGTTACCAGACATGTTGAATTGTGATTATAATGACACTTTAACAACCTAATCTTATCTATTTTGTCATTCTATCAAGAAGAATTAGCAAAGACTGTTTTCTTGAGTGTCTTAAGTTCAATCAAAATGTGAAGGATTAAAGTAGGAATTATTGAAATGAAGATTATCAAATGGTCATTCAGAAGTGATCTTAGAATATCAAGTTTTTCTTGGGTTCCTCACTAATTTTAGAAAGAAACTTATTCCATTAATTTTTTAAAATCTTTTTTTTTAAATAGTCTATGCAAAACAAAAGGGTTCTGTGTATTTTAATAGAAATTTCATTTGACAGGTATAGCAAATATTATTAAAGAAATGGCATAGAACAATGAAATGTATGTCATTCTTCATCTTCATTTATGCAGTTTAACATGGTTGGCATATTGTTTCTGAAGACTCTTTTCTTTTCTCTCTCTCTCTCTCTCTCTCTCTCTCACACCCAAATTAAAGTAATTCTGTTGGTTTTGAATGGGGTCACAAATATATACAAGGGTTGTCTGAAAAGTTCATTGACTGACCAAAATACTCTTATAGAATGTGACAAAATAAGATTTATTTTTCAATAGTTTTCTTTGTAGTCCACACTCTTCTTTCATTAGTATTTCAGTACTTGGATTCTATTGGTCAAAAAAGCCATCAACAGCAGATAAGTTATATGAACTTTTCAGCCCATCCTCAGGGCAAAAATTACCTTTGGGACACAAGTAACTAGGCATCAAACTACTCTATTCTTCTCCTTATTGTGTAACAGACAGATACTAATTTGAAGTTGGGATTCCCAAAATCAGACTGATCATATACATAAGTAATCATAGCATTTCCTTTACAAGTACTATGTTATAAATGAGCAAGGGGCAAATGCATCAATCTATCTATTCTTCTGCCAACTAAGGACAGACTGAGTTATATAGCTTATGTAAAGCAACCTGTTTAAGAGAAGGAAAATTGAATTCAAACTAGCTGTATTCTGCTTAATAATTGACCTTCTGTCACATCCTTCTCATAGCAGAGGGGTTAGGTAAATATATATTATGCTAGTTATACATTTTTGTATAACTAATAATAATAATTAGTAATTAACATTATACTGTTGTTCTAAGTCTTTAAGAAAACGTTGACTTATTTACAAGTTCTTCAGTCCTTTATAGGAAGACTGGATGAATATTGGACATTTTTTATATCAATAAAGCATTTTGTTTTGAATTTTACTTTTTATTGATGAATTACTACTTTGCTGAACTTTCTTTAGGTTTGTTTTTTTTTTTTTTTTTCTTAGTATTGAAAAGAATTAATTTGGAATTGCATTTTGATTTCAAAACCTTTAGTAGCTGGTGGCATAGGCCTCAATGTCTATGCAGACAAGACAGAATTCATGGGCTTTTTAATCAAAGAGCTGACATCTCCACACTAAAGGGTGAGCCTTTGAAACTAGTGGACAAGTTCACCTACCTAGGAAGCAGTGTCTCATTAACTGAGACTGACATCAACACCCAACTAACAAAGGCATGGACAGCTATCGATAGGCTATCGGTCATATGGAAGCCAGACCTGACCAATAAAATAAGACACAGTTTTTTTCCAAGCAACAGTCGTATCAAGACTGCTATATGGATGCACTACATGGACGCTAACTAAGCGTATGGAGAAAAGGTTTAATGGCAATTACACAAGAATGCTGTGAACAATATCAATCAAGTCCTGGAGGCAACACCCCACAAAACAGCAGTTGTACGGCCACGTATCATCCATCATGAAAACTATCAAAGTTAAAAGAACCAAACATGCAGGACACTGCTGGAGAAGTAAGGATGAACTCATAAGCGATATACTCCTGTGAACCCCTTCACATGTACAAGTAAAGGCAGGACAACCAGCTAGAACTTATAGGTCAGGGAGATCTGTGCTGGCAGCGCAACATGATGATGATGATGATATATTAAATTAGCTTGCAGAAATCGAACTGCATTTTTTTTGTCACTTTTAAGGTGGGAGGTCATTTCAAAATTCAAATAACTAAGGACTATTTCTGCTGCTACTTGTATAGGTAGGTATAAAGATATAGCTTGAAGATTTGGCAAAAAGAAACCAAAATATGATTTGAGATTTAGGCTCTGTGCAACTGGCTGAATTGGTTAAGATGTTGCCAGGAGATGAACTGGGATATAGGATGTAAATTCATACTATTTCTTTATTTCATTTTTATAGTACTTATTTTAACTGAAAGTAGATAGTCATTCTGGAACTTTGTCATAAAAAGTAACAATAAGATTAAGAAAATAAATGATTTATCTTTTTAAAAAAAAAAAGATAAAACAAACTATTTATGTATATTGCCAAGCATATACATTTCAGCTATTTGGCTAAGTAAAATAGTATTTGTTTTAAAATAGCAAACATTTTCTTTGATCAAAGTTTATTACAATTAGATAATTTCAGACTTGTTTTCATAGTTATTTCAAATACTATCTGAAGTTTGCTGTGTAGTATAAAAAGTTGGCATGCTTTCCCTAAATGCATGATTTTTTGCCCGTTATTGTTTTGTAATACTGAATTGGAGTTTATTAAAGAAAACAATAGGGATGCATATTTCATGGCTTATTGTGACTGACTTTGTGATATCTATTATGATAGACTTTGTAATATTTAGCAATAGGAAATATGATAGATACTAATGCAGTCTATGAAGTGATATTTTATGTACATATATAATAGGTATAAAGTGAGACTAGGATTGTCTTTGGTGATATTTTAGTGACAAGATACTTTATAATTTAATTCATTTACTACTATGACTGCATAGACAAAACCAGGAACAGGAAAAATAGCTAATTCAGTTTGTATTAGGCTGTTTAGAAAATGTCTGATTTTAGAATAAACTTTTATTCCTGAATAAATGAATTTAAAGTGTTTTAATCAGTCAAAATTTATTCCCTGAACATCTATGCATTTTTGCCATCAATTAACAAGATTATTTATGCCACTATTATAAAATTTTGAAGATTTTGTCACTAAAAAAACTTAATGTAGTTTCTATTTCTCCTTTGCAACAGAATGTTTTTTGGGTTTTTTTTGCGTAAGTGTTCAGATACTTTAAGAAATGGTCGTCACTGAGTGAGAGATGAGAATATACTGAATTCGGAAAAGTCTCATATTCCATATCAGCTTCTGCAGTGTCATCCTGGCAGCATGGGGCCAAGCATTATCATGAAACAAAATTATGACCAAGCTTGAAAAGTAAAAGCATCACTAGTTTTTTCATGTTCATGATAACCTTCAAAATCAAATTCTGAAAGAAATGTTGCCCAGTTGGCTGGGGCTGTTGAATACACTGACTGCTTCTCTGAAGAGGGGTAAGACCCCTCCCCCCAATAAGTGTTCTGGATATGATGCTCAACAATCTGATGGTGAGGTTCCTGTAATGCTGGACCTTTGGGGAATGCAGAGTACCCCTTCATTACATCACATCCAGTCCACTCTGGCCCAGAGTGATAGTACCTAAAAGGGGTCCTATCTATGAGTTAAATAGAACTAAACTGTGGTTTGAGTTTACTGTTTTTTGCATTTAAATGGCGTATTTATGCCAAACTAAATTGTTTAAAATAGAACTGTTTTGACATTCACACTGCATACTTATGCTAAACTAGATTGCTCAAAATAGAACTGTTTTGACCTCTAAACTGTGTACTTATGCTGAACTGAATTATCTGAAATAAAACTGTTTTGACATAAACTCTGTGTATTGCCCAGTCGGCTGGGGCTGTAGAATACACTGACTGCACCTCTGCAGAGGGGTAAAAAAAAAAACCAATGAGTGTTCTGGATATGACACTAAGTAATCTGATAGTGAGGTTCCAGTGATGCTGAAGCTTTGGGGAATGCGGAGCACCCCTTCATTACCATTGCTCCCAGGTCCACTCTGGCCCGGAATGGTAGCACCTGATAGGGACCTATCTATGGGTTAAATAGAACTAAACTGCATACTTATGCTAAACTGAATTGTTTGAATTAGAACCGTTTGACTAAACTGAATAGCTTGAAATAGAAATGGTTTTAACAATTAAACTATGTACTTACATTTAAAATATATGCTTATGCTAAACTGCGTTGCTTGAAATGGAACTGTTTTTGACATTGAAACTGTACTTATGCTAAACTGAATTGTTTGAAATAGAACTGTTTTGACATTTAACTGTGTGTCAACAAAATCTCTATTTATACTAAACTGAATTGTTTGAATTAGAACTGTTTGGCTAAACTGAATAGCTTGAAATAGAAATGTTTCTGACAATTAAACTGTGTACTAATGGTAAACTGAATTGTTTAAAATAAAACTATTTGTATAAAAGTGGATTTGGCATTGAATAACCTATGAAGGTAGATATGCCATAACAACCAACCAACCTGAAAGAAATGATAGAAAATTAACAAAGAGGACACTGGTCATTTAGAATGTGAATTTTTCATACAGCCACTATTAAAATAATATATTAGAATAGAATTTAAAGAGTTTATACTAAAATCAGACAGCATTTTTCTAACAACGAAATAGAGATAAGTGAATACAAGTTAGCATTTATAGACTACAAAAATAGGCAAAACTGGCTTTAGGTGATCCACTGGGAACTGTAAACAATTCAGTTTTGTCTATGTACACCCCAAGGAAAATTTTAAACCATTCATACAATAACTATAAATAAATAGATGGATTAATGAGGAAAGTGCTAAAGTATCAAGGAAAGATGTACTGTTAAACAGTTTCTTGAGATAATTACTTTCTGTTAATATATGCAAATTTAGTAGTAGTAATAATAATTTTAAAAAAACAAACTTTCTTTCATATCAACCTTTGCAGGTTATTTAATGCCAAAGCCATCCTTCTAGAAGAACAGCAGTGATACTATCTAACCCATAGCTGGGGGTGGTAAGAGGGTTCATACCTTTCCCAAGGGTATTATTCCAAAAATGAATGTAATAGTAAGAGTGAAGCTCAAGGCCACAGTCCAGCACTTTAGCCATTATGCTATGCTATGCTCTCTCTCTCTCTCTCTGAAGAATACATTTGAAATATTAATATTGATAGGCTTACTGTATATACTAGTGAATCAGGATTTTTCTCTCTCTTTGTGACCAAAATTTTAGCCTAACATTCATCATTTCATGCTGCAAGGACAGATCTCCCTGACTCTCTCCCGCCACCCTTCTCTATCATCCATCGCTCCTGGTAGGTCTTCAAGGCTACATCCTGTATCGGCACAGAGCTGTTGTATGTAGGTTCTAGCTGGTCATCCTGCCTTTACTCTTCCATGTGAAGGGGTCCACTGGAATATGTCACTCACGAATTTGTCCCTACTTCTCCAGCAGTGACCTGCATGTCTGGTTTGTCCAACTTTGAGAGTTTTTGTGATGAGTGGTTAATTGCCTCCAGGACTTATTTAATATTGCTCACAGAATTCTTGTGTAATTGCCGTCAAGCTTTTTCTCCATAGAGTAGTATTGATACGACCCCATGCTTGGAAAAAAACTGTTTTATTTTATCAGTCAAATCTGACTTCCATATGACTGATAGCCTATCGATAGCTGTCCATGCCTTTGCTAGTTGTGTGTTGATGTCAATCTCAGTTGATGAGACACTGCTTCCTTCGTAGGTGAATTTGTCCTCTAGTTTCAGAGCACTAGGCCTCCATGTGAATGCACAGCATAATATTAAGGAGTCACATCATACACAATATACAAATATTGTGTTTGTAAAAAGTTGGCCAAAGCTAGACATAGTTTGTATCCCACAAAGAGTGTAACCCCTCTAATATAAGGATAAAATTTAACTCTCAGAAAATTGTATGATACATGAGTATATATGGTAACTATAATTTCATCCTTAATTATTTTTTTTGTTTATTTGTTTGTTTTTAATTCTAGAACATTTGTATGTAAAATCTTTCTCTTAACTCCTTCCACTTCAACAATTTTGTCAAAAATTAAAATATTATGAATTCAAATGTCATTCTGCTTGATCCATGATCATTAATTATAATTGTTGGAAACTCAAAAATGGCATTTAATGCTATAAACAAATTTAATCTATAAAGTTTAGGCTTCATTTTTAAGATTTTTAAAAATCTAAGATCTTAAATACAATGATCTAGATAAAAAGCATGTTCTCTTTGATTTGAACTTGTGTGTAATAAAGATTTGCCAAACTTGTTTACACTTTCACAACATATTCATAATTTAAAAAGCCAACTTGTCACTATTATTTTCCAATCACCATAAAATGAACATAATATATAAAGATATCAAGATAAACTCTTATCTCATTTACATATATATCAGTGCAAAATCTTTCTGTCGACAGTTTTATAGGTTTAGGATTTTTACACTTTGCAATGATATTGATAAACAAATAGACATATTTTTCCTTGAGAATTCCTTCTACTCATTCATTGCCATTATTCCTACTTTGATCTGGAGTCATAGTACCTGTTAGGATCCCATCTATAGCTCATATACATCTGTTTAAAAACTATTTGTATTTGATTGGATCATATACAAATTTTTTTTAAAAACCCTCTTAAGAAACAATTACATGTTGATATGAACATATAATGAATGCAGTTCCCAAAGTATTGAATAACCCTAGACAGGTTGACATACCATTAAAATCATTCATTTAAAATTCTTATATACATATATATATTTCATGATGCCTTGAATTCTCTCTTCGCAATGCCCCATTTTTGTTGTATATTTTCTTATTTAATCTGTGGATATTGCTGATTGATAGGAATTTTACTGATTCTGTTTGAATTCAGAAGAATTTTTTTTAATGAGTGAATGGTAATAAACTTCACCAATTCAATGATATGAATATTACATGCAATTTCATTGTTTTTTAACAAGTGTTTGTCGACTAAATTTAGAATGTTACTAGGTATGGTTGAATACAGTAGATTTGAAAAGTTTCAACTGTTGGTTGACAAAGCAGTTTTACTTAAGAATTTGTTTCCTTTGTCTTTGATAACAAATATAACTAATGACAATTTATTACTAATAATATTGTTAGCAGAAAGTAAATAATTACTTAATGAGTTTGACTCTGTTTGGATGAATACATATTAAAAACCCCAGTAAAATTTCTTTAAAATTCACCATGTTCATTCATTTAATTGACCTTGTATCACATCCTGCATATGTGTAGGGGTTGATAAATTGATATTCATTAAACATGAACTTCAACTACCACATGAGTTTTTTTTTTAAATGTTAACATTTATATGGGAATTTCTTAATGATACCATAATTTTAAAATCTCCACCTAATAATCATCCATGTCAACACATCATTAGAATCTTTCCTGGTTGGTCTTGGTAATATCTATTCTTTTTCTGATAGATATTCCCATAGAAATATTGATATTCTTTTTATCACCTGCAGGAGGTTTTAAGAATGTGATGATGGAGATGGCAAATATGTGGAGACTATTTGAAATTATAGCATGAAGTTATTCCTATAAGAGTGTTAACAATTTTTTAAAAAATTTCAATGTATAGACTTGTTGAGTATTTTAACCATTATCTGATTTATTTTCTTATTTGTTCTGGCAGTCTTTTTGAAGCAGGATTTCTTTAAGTAACTGATGACGGACTGTGATTCCTGTGTGATGATTAAAAAGAATGTTTTGTTTATATTTTTACTAAGTAGTTCATTCTATTCACTTAACAAATTCATTCTCTCTTTTCTCTGTCTCAATAAGTGTTAGAATTAGTCAAATGTGCCTTTATTACATTTAGGTATTGAATTCTCATGATTATAAGATTTTTTTTCTTTCTAAATTGCTGAAAATCTCAATTTTTCTGTCCTGTGTATTATTTTATTTTTATTCATTTTATTTTTTTTATAATTTTTTTTTTTTTCCAAAGATGAAAATGCTTCTTTGAGAATCTTCTGAAGATTATTGATTCCTCCTCCTCAAAGCAACCTGCTTGATCTAAGTCTATAACTTTCAGCATATTGGTTTGGCAGTGCTTTTAAATCCAGAAAAGGAAGAAGATTGATTTGCTGTTTTCATTGACAGGGAAAGAAAAAAAAAAAGAATTCTGCAGAGACTTGTCTTCATAACTTTGCTCAAAATCAAGTACTGTAACTGATGCTTAAATGTGTTCAAAATCAAGTATTCACAATGGATGCTCACTTGTTAAATAATAAGGGTGGGGAGTATAATTGGAAGAATTCCTGTGGATTTTTATGTTGGAAAATTAACAGAAAATGCAGTTTGATAATTGATATTAACATAGAAGTGAATACAAATAGGAAAAAGGAAAGAGTTGATTTTATTTCTTGTTTAGTAAAGATGTTATGCACACACATTTATTCATTCCTATAAAAATTATTTATGTATGTAACAAACTTTGCATTAATTTTTTTAGTTTATCTATTTCTAAAATCTGCAGTGGCTGAAAGCATGAATATTAACTATGAAAAAGGAAATATATTAAAATTAAGTAAACTACAAACTCAAACCAAACAAGTTCATCTTTTTATCACTTATTCACAAAGGTTAAGTAATTGAACATTTTTCAGTTAGTCTCTGTTGTTTACTAGTAAAAATCCATGTCCTATTGATGTGACTTTTGGTGTTTAATGATTTTGCAGGTAATCAAGGGTACAAGGTCAATACGTAAGCTGAGTACCACTGGTTTGAATTCAGTTTTCTTTCTCTTAGACTGTTTGCCTAAGAGAACTTGATTTGCTGATTCCATTTCCTGCAACAATATTATATTAAACAATATTATATTGAGCAGGGATTTAAAAAATAATTTATAAAATTATCGAAATATAGGTACCAAGGAAAGATCTCATTATCAATTAAATCTCTACTTTACACATATCAATTTTAAATAAGTATTAGTGTTAATTTAGATACTTATGATCCACAATTGAAAGGACTCGACTGATTCCCCTTAATTTTGAAAATTGCTTTTTTGCTCATTTTAGATTTTATCAAATATCTGGCAACAAACTTCACTACTATAACTTGTAATGAAATTAAGCATTTAGGATCTTATTGGTTCACTTGTCTCTCTCCTCAAGTCAAAACTACAAGTATAAAATTGCTATTTTGTGTGCAGGCTCGCCTTTTTCGTTGTTTAATGTATCAGAATTAAGGACTTTTAATCTGCAAGATCCATTAATTGGAATCAAGTTAGTTTTGAAACAGAATTAATACCTTTTTATTTGCCTATTAGAGAATGTTCTTTTCAAGTTAGTGACATTTCAGGTTGTTGTATCAGGTTTATTCCAATTATTGAGAGTAGTGTCCTATAACTTGGAAAGAGGAATTGAATTCATTATTAGATTACAATGGCACTTTGTCAAAGAGTACTTCTATTAATATTCATAAGGGATTATCACTCCACTTGTTTCAGATTTAATCTTTATTTTATAGCTATCAATAAGACAGAATTAGGAAAACAGTGTGGATTTAAGCCATACGTTACCTTATCAGTTGGAAAATTTAGAAACCTCAAGGTTTTACTGTTATTTTTCTTTAGAATTGTTGATATTGTTAGTAGTATTAGTACTTCTCTGAAATGATATTTTATTACAGGATTGGGTTAAATTACCATTAAAAGTCTTAGAATGAATATGAATTATCTATCATCACTTTCTGGGCCCCAGTTAATTGTACAGCTAGGAATCATTATTTCATTCTGTTAGATTAATATTAGTTCGGGTAAGTGATATAAAGCAATATTCTTTGGTCAGTATAAACTGTTCATTTTTTAGCATGGGGTTTCCTACCTTAAATGAGCTTTAGATTTTTCATTGCAATTTCCAAAGCCAAATTAGCTGTGCAACCTTTTTATGCTGTTTGGATCAGACTACTTCAATGAGTCTTCTTTAAAGTTCTTAACATGCATTACTGGTAGCCATTATTGGTTTGTTTAAGAAATGCAATCAGATTAATGCAAGAAAGAGACTTTTTTGCTCTTTTGCTTCTTTCATTCTTTTTCTCATTCTTTTTCTCTTTCTCTTTCTTTTTCTCTTTCTCTTTCTTTTTCTCTTTCTCTTTCTTTTTCTCTTTCTCTTTCTTTTTCTCTTTCTCTTTCTTTTTCTCTTTCTCTTTCTTTTTCTCATTCTTTTTCTCCTTTTTCTCTTTCCCTTTCTTTCTTTTTTCCATATTTGTTCACTTTTTCTTTTCCTCACTCTTTTTTATCTCTATCTCTCTTTTGCAACTCATTCTATCATATCTACTTTTTTATATATTGTCAAAATTGGCATATCATTGAAGATAAAAGAAATTAAGTCACATTTCCAGCATATTAGACTACTTTAAGCTAAAAATGCAACTCAGACACGAGGAAGTATATGATGGATTGCTATTACCAGGTTATCAGCCATATAGAAATCTTGTCTCTCTGATAAAATACAACAGGAATTCTTCCAAACTATACCTATGTCTACTATTGTATGGTTGCACCATAGACTTTAACAAAATGCTTGGAGAAAAAACTTTATGGGATATACACAAGGTTGCTGTATCCTGTTTTGAACAAATCTTAGAAGCAGCACCCTACAAAACAGTAGATGTATGGAAACTTACCTCCCATCTCCTGAGCCATCCAAGTAAATCAAACAAAATATATTGGTCACTGCTGGAAAAGCAGGAATAAACTCATAAATGACATTCTCTTGTGGACTCCTATGCATGGACACACCAGCAAGTACTTACATTCATCAGCTCTGCACAGTCACTGGATGCAGTCTAGCAGACCTTCCAAGAGTGATGGCTGATAGGAATGTATGGTGAGAGAGCCAAGGAAATCCATACTATAAGCTCCACTTGATGACAATGGTCATTTAGATCATTTCAGATTGATAGCAGTAATCAAATCAAAACATCACTTGAATAATCATGAAATCAGAAGTAGCTACCATAATTAAAAATATCAAAATCAAATATTGAAAACCACTTGCACTAACATGCAAGCCATGTTAGGTAATAAGAAATGGATATAACACTGAACCCTATTAAGTTATTGAAATACCCCCCCCTCACTATAATAAAGGTTAGTTTTCATCTAAAAGTAATGCTGTGTATATTGTTCAATTGGAAGGAAGTTTTCTGTGAACTTCCATAAAACAAACAAAAGCATACAAAATTCATTAAGAAAAAAAGGCATGATCACATGTTTGGTGATTTGGCAAATATTTTTACAACTTTTTTACCACTGCATTTTCTAGCAAAATAAATACAATAGTCGAATTTGATGTTAAAATTCTTTGCAAAATTTCAGTGGGTAGAAAATCTTAATCAGCAAATAGAACATATTATGAAATTCAACTATATTAACACATAGCATGTCACAAGAAATTCAATGATGATCACCAACCATATAGAATTGTCCAGTAAATTTAAACATTGTCTTTACTTACTTTTTAATGTACTTGACAATTATTCATGATAAGACTGGTTTGATACTTTGATATTCAGCTTTTATAGATTAGATTTGGATTCTTTTAGCTTTTATTCATGTTTGAAACTGGAGTTGATATCAGAATTTAAAAGAAAAACATAAAAACATTAGGGTATCATTCTATTAAAACAAATATTTTCATCTATATAGTTGTGCCTGAATAATTGTGCCTATTTTGTACTGCCTTTATAATAATAATTAATAAATCATACTTGTTATATATGTAATCTTTCTCCACCTGCCTTTCTTCTATTCTCTTATCTCCTATTTCTTCCGTTTTCCTCTTCTCTCTTCCTTCTTTCTCTCTTTTTCTTCCTCCTTGATTCGAAATTTTTCTTGATGAACAAATGGAACATATAGATTCTATATAATATTTCCTATAAGTCATATAACACAATTTTAAAAATAAATGCTGGTTTACTGATTAAACAGCCAACTTTTTTCCCAATATAGAGATTTTCCCTAGGGTTTTATAATTTTTTTAAAACATCCATCATTGATTTAACATCACTAATATCATCCTTCCCAGTCCTGATAATGGTTCATTAGAACTGAAACTATAGTGTCGACTTAGTTTCTCAATAAATCTCTTCTGCTACTTGGATTACGTCCTTATCAATTTTTTTCCTCTACATATAATAGTTCTATTCTACCCATAATGATTGATTTAATTTCTGACCACTGACAATATGTTTTTTTTTAACGGTTCAACATACTGGAGCTTATCAATATTCTTTTTCTTTAATGATCAGAAATATTTAGTTAAATGACTGAAGAAAGTCATGAAATATTGGAAAGTTAGTAGGTAATAAAAGCTATAATCTTCCTTTATATATACAGTTTAAATCCACTTGGTGCTAAAAATATAAAGATTGTTTCATTTCCCTCCTGACCTCATCCCAGGATTTGCAATCATTAGAGGGAACAAATGTGTGGGGTATTTATTTATTTATTGGTTTATCTTAACAATGATTTCATGAGTTGAAGTATAAACAACTTAATAAATAATTACAAAATAACTATTAGCACCAAAAATATTTCTAAGTTAAATCTTTTAAAAATTTTGCAAACCAATTTTAAAAAAACAAGGATAAAATGTTTCAGGCTTTAAGTTATACATGTAAAGTATCTAAAAATACAAATAATAGTATTAATTTTTCATGGTCAAATTTGATTTTGCATTATATACAGTTTGGCTCAATAGTAAAGTTTTATTTCTTTGTCTATGTATGTGAGGAATATGTCATCAACATATCTTGTGTGAAAGAGGCAGTTTCAAACTAAATGTGTTTAAAAACTTTTCTTTGTAAATGGTAGTATATGAACAGGCTGCAACAGTACCCATAATGCACTCTTTTGTTTACAGAAAGTATCAGTTATTGAAATTTTTTAATGTTAGTGCTTCATAGAAGTTATTACTTCTGAGGGAGGGGGGTCTTTAGTTATTCTATTGTTGAGGCATTCTTCCAATGCTGAAAGTCTTTGAGGTTTGCTGTTAGAGTATTAGGCATCTGATATCCATGGTGGCTTGAAAAAAAAAGTCTATCATTTAAATAGGACTTTGTTTTCTTAATAGATAGTTGTAATTGTCTACATTTTTAGATAGTTTGGTTATGTGGCAGTTGATTGAAGAAATTACATCTTGTCCCGAGTTGCTCTTTTTATTTTGGGGAAGTAGATAAAAACAATCAGGTTTTGCATTGATAGGTTTTAGTATTTCAGATGTTTCTTAGTTTAATGAGTTTATAATGATGTTCTGATAATCTTTGAAGGGATTAGTTGGTAGTTCCTGGTAGAATTCATGGTTATTTAGTTGATTGTTGGCTTCTTTGAGATATTTTTTGATGCCCCAGATAACTTTATCATCTTTATCAGTTTGTGTTATGACCACATCTCTGTTTAAGAGTGCCGTTAGAGATTCTATTTTTATCGTGTGTGTGTGTGTGTGTGTTTTTAGGGGGTGGGATTGGGAAGGTGAATGTCAAATATCTTCTTCCACTACTAGTTTGAATGTTTGAATAGTTGCATTAGTTTTGTTGGAGTTGAATGATGTTTTTTAAGTGAATCTAAAATGGTTGGTTTGTGATCAGAATGTCTAAAATAAGCCAAAAATGAACCTTCAGTCATATTTTTCTGAAAAATGGTTTCCCATCATTTTTCCAGTGTGTTCTGAATGTGAATGAAGGTAAAAAAAAAAAAGAAAAGAAATTCTGGCCACTATTCAGACCATCAAATACATTTATGTCAAATTTGTATTTGCTTAAATTTATTACTCATTCATATAGATTATTTTTAGTTGCTTCACAAAATTTTTAAAGCTTGCATTGTTGTTGGAATATCTTGTATCTATCTATTCAAGTGCCTCGGTTGGGCCGTTTCCCTGTTTGTTTGCTTGTTTTGGGTAGTTATTCATATTTTTTTGGGGGGGGGTTACAAGGTTTAGTGGATGAACTAGTGTTTTTGGTTTTTGGATAATTACCAGCTTCAGCATTTGTGTTTGTATTTGGGTTGGTTTGTGTTATAGCTCCAGTTCTTGTGTGTGTGAGTGAGAAAAAGTTTGTATGTGAAGTATAGTGGGAATAATTAGCAAGAATAATTCCCAGGGTCTAAATTTACATTGATATGCCAGTCTTGAATGATCCATATTTATTCCAAGTTGGTTATATGCCCAAAGCCTGACAAAACTGAACATGGAATTGTATCTGATTGTTAATCAGCCAATGATAGCTGCCAACAAAGAATTTTTCATATCTCTCCAATTCAATTCAAATTCAACATGAATCTTCATTAAACTATGACATGCAAACATCCTTTCAAATATACACCATTGTTCCATTAAAGTTTTAACATACTGATTAGATATCTTGGATGGGTTTCTTAGTAATTTTTACAAGGTAATTTTGCTTTCCTCTCTGCTGAAACTGCATCGAAGAATTGAATTTATAACCTCCAGGTAAACTCTAGCTATAAGTTCAAGGGCTTTTTATCATTTTAAACAATTGTCTCATGAGACAGTTTGGAAACCCTTTTTTTAACAGTCTTAAACCTAACATCCTCTTGTCTACTTCTTCAAGTACTCCTATGAATAAACTGCTTTAAAATATAATAATGTCAATTTAGATCTCTTAAAATTCCAAATAATGATTTCTTTTGAATATAATTGATTACAGAATAATCAAAGTAAATTGAGTGTTCCCCAAAAAGTTTTCTAAAATTAGCTAGGTGCCCTGTTGAATATGAATATTTATTTATTTATTTATTAAAACTAGTTGTACTTAAACCCATGTGGGTTGCAAGATGCTCATTATTAAAAATAAAGGATATCATTACTTTGATCAAAGTTTATTATTTGTATTTAAAGGTTGTTTTCCTAGAGCCCACCTGGTATTCACGCTAGGTAAATGATTTGTACTAATACTAGTTGCCTGATACCCCGGGAGCCTTTCCCTAGGCAGTATCTGCCCCCTTATCTAAAAGGGGTAGGGCTGAGCTTATTGCTTAGTGTTCCTAAAAGGGGAATGCCAAGGAAACTATGCCTTTTTTGGGATGGCCACGCGTGAGTGTCAGTTTGTGCATGAACCACCCACTCCCACACATACACTCTTTAAAATAATCTCATGTCAATTTTGACTTGGTGAGAAGTTGGTAAAATCCCCTACTGCAGTGTATGAAACATGGGTCTTACTTTTAGGCAATGCAACGGTCAAAATGAAATAGTTTTTCTTATCAGCTTGATATCTGGTTGCAACAGAAGGTCCAAGTGCATATAGGGAGGAAGATAGCACTTTGTAATGATTACCCAAGGGAGTGTATAAGAACTGTGAGATGGGCACTTCATACAGTGAGACATAGTTTGAGCCTGATCTCGTATAGTATAAAACCTTTGCAGGCATGACCCTAATAATTCTTGAAAGTTTGTTTGGAATAGAGCTAAAAATAGTGGAGCATTAGCTATATAGACATTTTGTGAATTATAAAAAGATTGTATAATATATGTGGGGTGGGGGGGCTGAAAAGTTGATATAACATATCTGCTGCTGATGACTTTTTATTCAATGGGATTCAAGCACTGCAACATTAATGGAAGAAGTGTATGTACCACAAGGTGGCGGTGGGGGACTATGTTGAAAAATAAATCTCTATTCTATGAGAATATCTTGGTCAGTCTAAGAACTTTTCAGTAGATCCTTGTACATCTTAAACTGTTTATTAGATATTTGAACCATAGAAAAATTTAATGTGAACAAACTAAAAATATTAATACTCTTTCTTACAGTTGGGGGGGGTCCTCATGGTGTAATGGTTAAAGCGATGGACAGTGGGATCGTAGTAAGTGAGTTCATACTCCAGTCGCGCTATTACGTTCACTTTCAGGCAAATACACTTGGGAAAGGTATGAACCTCCTTATCCTCCCAGCTATGGGTTAAATAGTACCACTCCTGTTCTTCTAGGAGAATGGCTTTGGCATTAAATAACCTACAAAGGTTGATATGTCATTAAAAAAACAAAGAAAGAAAGAATGAATCTTTCATACACAGAGATTTCCTACTCTCAGGATATATAACTTATGAATATTTATTGGTATTAATCTACATATGTCTGTGATATATATATTACCTAATGGGTCAGAAGAAATCTACCTAGGTTTCACCTTTCCAGATCATCAGGATAAAACTGATCAGTTTTATCCTGATGATCCAGAAAGGTGAAACTTAGGTAGATTTCTTCTGACCCATTAGGTATTCATATTTATTCATATTTGCTCCACTCCATATTAAGCACTTCATTTACTTAGTCCTCTGTCAGTTATTTCTTTTGACCAGATATTACAATATTTTTTCTTTCTTTTTTTTCTTTCTACCCCCCCCCACACACACAATACGTATGTTTTTAGTCTTTTCTTTTATTTTATGAAATTTTTTTCCACAAATATCCATTTGTGTATTTGTTTATTCACAAGTGAGATCATTTGTTGTTGTTTTTTTTTCTTTTTTGGTTTCTCACTCTGCCAGAGTTAAAGTTAGGGATTAACCTTATATATATATATATATATATATATATATATATATATACCTCACCCCTCTTCACAAGTTCAATGCAACACAAGGCCAATATTTAAGTTGTTTTACCTGTTGGAGTTCAGTTTTCCTTCTCCTGTACTGGTTGCCATTTCAGTCTGCTCTATTATTTACTGAATGCTTGGAGGGGAATAGTTGAATACATAACTTTCCCAAGTGTATTAGGATTATGTGAAACAGAGACTTGTCCAGGATTTGAACTCAGGTTGTCGTGTCCACTTCGTGTAACAATAGTCATTACACCACAACTGCTCTCTCCACACACACCACTACAGAGTAATTCAAAATCTGTAATTGTAATACAAATTATTCAATCATTTTCTCCTCTGAACTAGTCTATGTTCTTCCTTTTCCATTTCTTTTTCCTTCCAATTTGTTCTCTATTTTCTTTCCTGAGTTTTGTATAAGACCACCACCACCACCACCAAGTGTCCTTCACTAAACCTTCTGATGATAAAATTCTAGTTCTGGAGTTTTGGGGAATATGGAGGACCCTTTCATTATCATTAATCCCAGGTCCACTCTGACCTAGAGTGAAAGTACCTTTTTAGGCTCTCATTTCTGGGCCAAATAGAACTGTGTGCAAACAATTAATACTAGATAGAATTATTCATATTAGATAGGAATATTTGAAACCATTTAACTGTGTGTAAACAAATGAGCGCTGGCTTGATTTAAAATCCTTGTTTATTCATTTACAAATAAAATATTTACAAATAAAATATTTTTTTCATATATGTATAAATAGGATTTGGTATTAAGTAACCTACGAGGGTTGGCATGCCATAAGACCCAATTGTGTGTGTGTGTGTGTGTGTGTCTTTTTTTTCTCTCTCTCCCATTATTCTAGAGATTTCCATCAACCAATGCTTCTCTATTCTTAACTTGTCTATGTGATTGATTCTAACATCTCAAAAGCTATAGACAAACAGAAGTACCAACTCATATGTAAATAATCTTGTCATTTATGACAGGAACTCTTAAAGAACCAGTCATTAAAAATAGTTCTAACCTGAAAATGAACATTGAATTTAGATTTAAAATTGTGATGATGGAAATTTTGATTGGTCACGTAAAATATGAAATGATGCTGTTAGAGTAAATAAAAATTTTCAAACACGAATATATGATTCTATTTACTCAAGATTAAACTTGCCCAGTTAGCTGGGGCTGTAGAATACATCAACTGCTTCTGCAGAGGGGTAAGACACCCCTCCACACACACTTCAACAAGTGTCCTGGATATGACACTAAACAATCTAATAGTGCAGCTCCAATAATGCTGGAACTTTGGGGAATGCAGAGTATCTCTTCATTGTCATTGCTTCTTGGTCTGCTCAGGCCAGAGTGGTAGCTCCTGATAGGGTCCTATCTATGGGTCAAATAGAAACTAAACTGTATTGTTTGAAATAGAACTGTTTTGACATTTAACTATGTGTAAACAAAAAAAACTATACTAAACTGAATTGTTTGAAATTGAACTGTTTGTATGTATAAAAATGGATTTGGCATTAAATAACCTACAAAGGTTGATATGCCATCAAACCAAACTAAAATTAAACATACAAATGACATATCCGGATTAAAGGAAATTATCAGATCAATATGTATGCAGGTACCAAAATAAAGAGTGAACCAACAGTATTCAAACAGACTGCAGTTATAATGTACCCATATCAAAAGTGGCATTATCTTTCAGGGTGTTGGAAATTTATTTTCCGTTAGTATAGTTTCTCCTTAGTTTAAACTTTGAAAAAAAATCAGTCCTTTGCAAAATAAGTGCTTAGTCATTTGATAAAATTGAAAAAAAAATGTTTTATGGCTGAAAAAGATTTTGAGTTAAAATTCTGTTGGTGTGATCTTTCTTTTTTGCCTGTTTTGCTAACTTTGCTTTGTGGTCAAATTATATATTTCTTTACCAATCCTACTAGCTAGTGTTCAAATCGGAATAATGGTCAGGATTTCAAATGCTGATATTCCCCACCTCTGCAAGTAGCCTTGTGCCAAACAATCACATCTTTCTTTTTGTTTTTCCTTTTGATGGGGGGATCAAGTTTGTTGAACTGCTAAGGAATATGTAAAATAGTAATTATATTCCATGGCTTTAGATCTTTCCTTCCTTATTCTAGCTAAGAACTCTTCGGTATTCTTTTGTATTCAGTGGACCTAGGAGCAATGTCAATGAAAGGGTACTCTGCTTTCCCCCAAAGCTCCAAGGTGGGAGCCTCACCATCAGATTGTTTGTCATATCCAGGACACTTTTGGGGGAAATATTAGTCTTCTACTGAGATGCAGTTGGTGTATTTACTGCCCCAGCTGAGTGGACTGCATTATACTTGAATGTTATAACCAAACTTTTGCTAACTTTCCCCCACTTTATCTTAATGTAAATAAATAAATTGTTTCTAAAAACATTTGTAGATTTTCCTTTCCTGAACATGTATAGAGTAATTCTAATTAATTAATTAATATATATATATATATATATATATATATATATATATAAGTACCATGTAACATTTTTTTCTTGGGTGCTTCTTGGTTGTTTTGTTTTTGTGCTCATATACATATATATATATATATATATATATATATATATATATATATATGTGAAGTATTTAAACAAACAAAGAAAACTGCTTCTCAACTCATGACCTAATACTGTGATGGTGACTGTTTTGAATATAAGGATCAGTTGTCTCTTTTACTCATTTTCTGCTATAAAAAGTAGTATAATATACAGGGTGTTTAAGGAAAATTTAATATCATTTGAGATGCACTGGGTGTTTAAGGAAAATCAATATCATTTTATAATTGACCAATTCTCACTCAGATGAACTCAAATTTTAACAGCATGTGTAAAAACAATTTTTCTTTCGCAGTAAATGGCATTTCTATGCCTAAAAAATAGAAAAATAAACAATGAGAATTGGTCAAGTTATTAGATTATAAAATGATCGATTATTTCTATTTTTTTTTTTTTTTTTTTTTTTAAACATCTCCCTTGTTGTTTGCTACCTCTTTAAACTTACACTATACTTGGTTTAGTTTGGTTTAATGGCATATCATTCATGGTTGATTATTTAATACCAAATCCTGTGTGTGTGTGTATATTAATAATTGAAAAACAAAGTAATCAAATGTGAAGAATTTGTGAAGAACAACTCTTAGTACTACCATTCTTAAGTCCTGATGGAGGTTCATTATAACCAAAACATTCCAAGTTGACTTTCCTTTACAATAAATTCTTCCCATTTGATTACTTTTTTTTTTTTTTTCCAATTTTTCTCCATACTGTTGGATTCATTCCCATTATTTACTTCCACATATATATTAAATATATATGATTTGGTTTGGTTTTATGGCATATCAACCATTGTAGGTTATTTAATGGCAAATTCTGTTAATGCATACATATTAAATATATATGATTAGCTTTTGTTGGGGGTTTATGGCATTCAACCATTTTTGGTTATTTAATGCCAAATCCTCTTTATAAGTATATATTAAATATATATGATTTGGTTTTGCTAGGTTTTATAGCATATCAACAATTGTAGGTTATTTAATGGTAAATCTTGTTTGTACATATATATTAAGCATATAGGGTTTGTAAATACATTTTGTTGATAACATTTTAAATGAGCCCAAGCTCCTTCTTTGCACACTGTTAAATGGTTTCAAGTCTTTTTATCTAACACAAATAATTCTATTTACTATGAATCATTCATTTGCATACAGTGAAGTGGTTACAAGTATTACTACTTAACACTAATTATTCTATTCAACATTACTCATTTGTTAAATAGTCCCAAGTATTGCTGTGTATCACTAACAATTCAATTAAAAATCAGTTATTTGTTTACACACAGTTAAACGATCAAACAGTTCTATTTCTAACAATTCAATTTAACACTAGTCATTTTTCTTTGCACACAGTTTAAATGTCAGACAGTTCTGTTTGACCCATAGGTAGGACCCTTTCAGGTGTTACCACTCTGGGTCAAAGTGAACCTTAGAACAATGTCAATGAAGAGGTAGTCCACATTCCCCAAAGCTCCGAGATGGGAGCCTCACCATTAGATTATTTAATGTCATAACTAGATCATTCATTAGGGGTGTCTTACATTTCTGCAGAGATGCAATCGGTGCGTTCTTCAGCCCCAGCCAACTGGGCTGCATTATACTTGAATGTTATAACTTAATTTTTAATGATATTCAATTGCTATAATTCACTTGATGTGTGTATATGTTGGTGTTTTTTTTTTTTTTTTTTTTTTTCTTTTTTTTGACACCCTTCTCCCCCAATGAAATATTTGTTTTGGTGCTAAGAAAGATGTGTTGTGTTAAATCAGAAGCATAGTGGAAAAAGAAAGAATTTTAGTCATTGTAGAACCTTTCTGTTTGTAGCCAATTTTATGTTAATCTGATAATATTCATAAGTTTTGGGGGTTTTTAAGCATAAGCCACATTTTATTTTGATGTTAAAAAGAACAATAATTGATTGAAAAAAATTGTACTAAATTGTCTTTGTATTTTAAAATTTCTGTCTATTTCTAAAATTTTAATTGTATGTATTTTATTCACAATGCTTCAGGAGTTGGATTTTTTTTTTTAAATTTTGATTGGCAATAACATTCATTCTTGGGGTGGGAGATAGTTGTAATTTTGCTGCTGATGCCTTCAGATATCTGTGATCAGTTGATTGGCTTTACTTTGTAATTTTATACTGGTAATTTTTTTTTCTTCTGAAGCTATATCTAAGAATTGGACTAACAACATTGCTTTTTAGTTTATCACTTGAAAATAGGGACTTTAATATGTCTATCTAAACTAAATTATTTTAATTTGATAAACTTTTCAGGAAATTACTGGAACTTGAATATGATTTGAATGAGAAAAAAAATAGTTTTGACATTAAAATATACAGTATTAAAACAAATTTATATTCTTGCTAATGTTTCACTGTCATGTATTTAATGAATTACTGTAGTCTGTAACGTAGGCAATTTTGTTGCAGTTTGATCTACATTTCCCTTCCTATTGCTGGTGATATGTTAATATCATATCTGTATATTTAGTTATGATATTACATGCTTCAAAAATTATTCTATTAATATAATCTGCTAGATTTTTTAATTACATATAAGTAAAGGAATAATTTCTAATTATACAAATAGGTTTATATAATTTTTTAAATCTCTTTTATGAATCATCTTTCACTTGTTCTTCTCCATCTTTTATCCTTTTCAATACTTGTACAAACAGTGATAATAAACTAGTTTTTATTGTTCCAAATAAGAATTAGCAAATTTGAATATTTATGTGCAAATGAGAAAAGTTTGCAAGATAAAGTGCTTCCTCTTACTACCGTAGAACAGGTATGTATACAACCCAGGAAAGTCTCAAATCATCAACATGAAGTCCATTATTTGAAGTTTCATGTGGTGTACTTTCACCTCAACATGTGACTTTACACCACTGTCTATTACAATTGATTGGCCATTTTTCTCTATGGTGATTATGCACACCTCATGAAACTTAAAGTAATGGTCTTTGTATTCATAATTTGATATTTTTCTAGTATATATATATAATGCATTGCACTTCTCTTGATCATCAGGATATTACATGGCAAAAATATAAGCAAACTGAGTAATGAGAGAATTCATTAAGGTAACAGATGATATATTGGTTGAATTTCTTAGAAAATAATAAATGTTGATTTGCTATGATGATAAATCAATTGAGAAAATTATATTCCGTGGATGGAACAAATTTAAGGTGGAAAATCTTTGAAGGTTTTTTTTTTTTTTTTTTTTTTTGTGTGTGTGTGTGTGTGTGTGTGTGTGTGTGTGTGTGTAATGTTCATATTAAACAAAATTAGAAAAATCTTTTGAAACAAATTAGATATTTGTATACTTTGCTTCCAATTCAATATTGTATTAGGCTTTTCTCTAATTTTCTAAAATGAAATGTTTCACCTTGATTTCCACTTGATAATAGCAATGAACCAATATTCTTTAGTTGTTATAACATTACTGCAATAATGTTAAAATATTCTCCCAAAAACGAAGCCATATTCATTTTAGAAATTAATAATTTAAGGTTTATGCTTATGTTAACCCAAATGATTCATTGATTTAGTGACTATAAATGTAATTTTATCAAGTCTAATGCTCTAACTATAAAGCTGGGATTTATAAATTATGAATTAATGCATCTATTTGCTTTTTTTTTTTTTTTTTTTTTTTTTTTTTGCTTTTTAGCTGAATGAAATAAATCAATTTCTGATATCCCCCTCCACTTATTATGCAAGGAATTTTTCAAGGCACAAATTATTATTAGTTTAATGAAATTATGCTCTCCCTATCTTGTTTATATTCAGAGTCATTGGCCTAATTTAACTTTGCTTATTCCTTGTGATAATGAGAAATATTGCTTTCTTTTTTAAATTGCTTTTTCTTTTTTTATAATTCTAAATGACTGACAGTTTCTTTGACAAAAGAACATTTAAAAGAAAAATCAAATCACTTGGCTTTTGATTCAAAGGTTTTTTCACATGTAAATGCTAATCTATTACTAATTTATGTATAGTCATCCTAAAAGTTTTTTTAACATTAGATGAACATAGAACAGCATTTTGTAACTATTTTATTTATTTTGTCTTAACATATACAGAGCTAAGAAAAAAGTATGACCTGTTTAAATGTTAAAGTATTTAAAATTTCCAGTAACAAACTTTGTGCTTTTTTTTTAAGTATGTGGAGGTATTATTCTGTTAGAAAAAATCTTTTTTATTGTCCTGTTAAATTTGTATAGACAAAATAAGTTTTCAAGTTATATTCTTAATTCGGGTCATTTTTGAGACATTGAATCTCTGATGACATTTTGAAGTGCATGAAGACTTTTTTTTTTTTTGACAGAGTTCATAAGGTCGGCAACATCCTAAGTAAGGAATTTTTTTTTTTTTAAACTGGCTTCATAACATTGAAATGAAGAGCCCACTTTGACATCATTTTATTTATATAATCATTCTCATGACATAAAAAGCTTATCCTGAGAAGAAAAGACATTTCAGCATTGTCAATGTAAAATAGTGGCATATTGAAAAGGGAAATTATTTAACCACCTTCATACCAAACAAAGTAGATCCTGTTTTTAAATTCATAATGGCTGAATGGTGAAAAATACTGAGCTAAAATTTTTTTCTTTATTTCAAACTTGAAAAAATCTTGTGAGATGGTCAAATACAGACCATTCGTCCATTTTTACATAAAATGACTTTTTACAATGTTCAAAACACGAAAATATTTAATATTTCAATTTGATTGAATATTTTCTTTTTTACACCCCCATATCCATTGCTGCTTTTAAAAACATTTTTTTCACATTTTATTCTTGTTTCTTTATTTTTTTGTTTTGTTTACAATGTTCAAAACAAGAAAATAATTAACTTCAATTTGATTAAACACTTTTTACAAATGTCAATAAAAATAATGAATAAAAGATTCATTTGTGTATATGAATTCACATAATAAACTATGTAGTAGTAGTAGTAGTAGTAGTACAAATTGTGCATATTAAGTCATCTATAAAAAAGTCTTTATTTGCATAAATTACTACAGGCATTGCACCTTCTTCATTGGTTGACACTTTCCTAGTGTGGCACATCAACCATAAGCCATTGCTCAGAGAATATGATAAATGGGGCTAATTAGTGGCCTACTTGTCTGTGTTTTTTGTTTGCACCTAAGTTAAGGTAATCTAGGGAAATAGTGATGGATGTAGTGTCCAATTATCTTAAAGTGCACGCTGAAATTGGGAGCTGTAGGCTTTTCCCAACTGAAGACCTTAAAATCTTTCATTCAGATCAAAAGATTTGGGCCTTTCACTCTCTATGCACTTCTTTGAAACCTGAACAAAGCAGCTTTTAAAAGAATTATTTTTATGATTAATTTTTTCTTTCTTTCAAATAAGATTTGCCAATATCTTGTGTCAGGTTTTGCAAGTCAAGTATTACCCTATCTTTTTAGTTATATCATTTGAAAATAGTGACTTTCTTGTCTATAGAGCTAACAGTATTACTTAACATTGTGATTAGAGATGAGAAGAGTGTTCTTGAAAAGTTGTCTTAAAGCTGAACCTAAAAAAGCTGAGTGCATTTGTACCCAGAATTAGATTGTTATGATGTTAAGAATTTTACAAAAGAAAAATAGAACATCACTCTTTCTCCAAATGTGACAGCAATTTTCCAAGATGAAAAATAAGCATCAAATTGTACTAGATATGATTTACTTTCACTACAAAACATAAATTGTACTTGTTTCTATTTTAATTAAGTTCTTAAATTTTTTTGTCTGAATTAATGAGATGATAAATTATCAATATTGTTATACACTGAGGTATTTAAACTAGTAAACTCTATTGAAAACAGTCAACATATGCCTAGGAAAAGCATAGACTGCTATTGACATATTATCAATCATATGGAAATCTCATCTCTCTGATAAAATGAAAATTCTTCCGAGCTATAACCAAATCAGTACTACTGTGTGGCTGCACTGCTTGAACTGTTGTGAAATGCTTGGAGAAAAAAAAAACAGATGGGGACTACACAAGGGTGCTATGTGCTGTTTTGAATGAAATGTGGAAGCTGTAGCCTATAAAATAGCAAATGTACGGCCACTTACTTCCCATCACACAAACCATCCAATTAAGACAAACGATACGTGCTGATTACTTAAAACAAACTCATAACATTCCAGGTGTAAGAGTCCATAGGAGACTCACCAGTGGTGGCTGACCAGGAAAAATTTACATTCAACAGCTCTTTTCAGACTCTAGATGCTATCTTGAAGACCTACCAAGAGCAATTGGTGAGAGTGTCAAGGGAATCTATGCTGTTGGCATGCCTTGATGATGATTCAAACTCTAGTGTCCTCATTTTAGTTATTATCGTCAAAACATTCCAACTTTACAGTTAATCTTGAGCAAGTCTCAGCCTAGTCAGCTGGGGCTGTAGAATACATCAACTACATCTCTGCAGAGGTGTAAGATACCCCCAATGAGTGTCCTGGATATGATGGTGAGGTTTCAGTAATGATGGAGCTTTGGGGAATGCAGAGAACTCCATAGCCATCACTCTCAGGTCCACTTTGGCCCAGAGTGGTATCACCTGATTGAGCCCTATCTATGAATCAAATAGAACTGTTTGACATTTAAGCTGAGTACAAACAAAGGACTTGTGCTAAATTGAATTGTTTGAAATAGAACTGATCATTTAACTGTGTGTTAACAAATGACTAATGTTTAATAGAATTGTTAGTGATACATAGCAATGTTGAGTAAAATTATTAGTGTTAAATTGCAGTACTTGAAATTCTTTAACTGTCTGCAAATGAATAAATAGTAATGAATAGAATAATTAGTGTTAAATTGCAATACTTCTCACTACTTCACTGTCTGCAAACCAGTGATTAATATCAAATAAAATTATAAATGTTTCATAGCAATACTAGTGTGCAAACAAATCACTTCTAACTCAAAAATGAAATTACCTACAAACTATGTGTGCAAAGAAATGACTGGTGTTAAATTGTGACTTTTATATAGCAATACTTGAAACCATTTAACTGTGTGAAAAAAAAAACATGAGCTCAGTCTCATTTAAAAATGTTATCACAAATTAGATATATTCAGTATATGTGTATTAACAGGATTTAGCATTAAAAACCCAACCAACCATCTAGTATAAATCTGTTGTCGTCAATAACCTGAGAATTTCAAACTGTATCCTTTATTCAATACATAGAATTGAATAATGGTGCAGTCGATACAGTGGCTGAAACATGGTGATTACAACTTCAAAAGTGAAGACAGCTGTCCAATAACATCAGTGTATGAGTACTTTGAATTTTATACTAAAAATTTTAATTTAATTTCAATTTGAATTACTTAACATCCCTTTCTTTTTAATGCTATTAAAAAGGGGAAATAATTAAATTGAAATTCTGTTTGAGTAGAATGCTTAAATTTGTTAGATATTTTGAAGCAGTAGATTTTGTTTTGAATTTTGCAAATATGTTTTATGCATCCTTGATGATATTATATTTTAAATTATCAGTTATATTAATGATCTCACTAAATAAGACATTAAGTATCAATATCTTCAACAAGTTGAAATTTATTCAATTGAATCCCCTTTCCCAACTGATTTCACAGAAAAGACACAAATTAGTTTTTATATCTTTTAAGTAGGTCCCTCAGGTAATTAAAATATATAATTTTTTTAAAAAAATCATCATAAAACAATCTAGCATTTAAAGAAGATTAATAGTTTAGTGATGGATTGGAAATCTGAATTGATTTTTGATCAGAGACTGTGGAAATGGTTGCTATGATATAATGATAGCTTAAAATCATTCAAAGAACTGTTGGCTTCCTCATTCCTAGAATTTTTGTGTCTAGTGCATGACACTCAGATGCACTGATAGTGCAGTCTTCTTTTCAGCTTGTAGCAAGGTAGATTTATCTTCTTTTTATGCCACAGCTGTTCATCTGCTGCTCTCTTCAACACTTTGAATGTCTAAAAATAGTATTTGGCATTGCAGAATGAAATTCTGGAATCTTGTCTTGAAACCATAATCAAGATTCTTTTTAGATTGTGTACTTCTCTCATGAATTTTTTTTATTTTATTTCTATTAATTTCCTATTTTAAAATTGCTCCTATTGTTATCTATCTTCTCTTTGATTGTCTATTTAACATTGAATGTGTCATTCACCAATATAACTTTTCATTTTATTCCTAAAGTTTGTTGGACATGATTTAACCCTGAATCTTCTCAGATTTTGTTTTTTAAGTGCTAAATAGAACATAAATGCCAAGTAAAAATGACTGCTCAGTGGTTAAAGTGTTGAGTTGGACCATAAATACTGTCTATTGTTCAATCTGCATTTCTAATATTCCCTTTATGCCTCCAGTTTTCGGTTAAATTGTGTCACTTGCTGTTCTTCTAAAAGGATGGCTTTGGCATTAAAATAACCTGTGAAGGTTGATATACCATTAAAACAAAGAAACCAAAGAAAAATCTCAAGTGTCACAAAAAAAGTAAATCTATATTTTCTAGGGAAGAATTTATTTATCAATATTATTTAAATTACTTTTATCTTAATTTAAGTTGCTTTTTTATTACAATCATCATTCAACAATAAAGATCTGAAATAAAGAATCAATTTCTGGCAAGATTTAAACTAGCATAGATTATTATTATTATTGGGGAACTTGACTTTCTTTTTCAGCTGCCTGACTAAATTAGGGTCCAAAAGCCAACTGGTTACAGAAATTCAAATCTTAGTCACATAGTTTTATTTCATTTACCCCAAATTTATATATATATATCTATATATAGCCTAGATTCCCAGGTTAATCAGTCATAGTGTGTGCACACAAATGTTGTTTAAAGAAAACTGATATATTCATGGCATGAAACCAATGAGATAGGAGAAAATACTGAATGATTTTGTATGTGTTTTTGCAAACAAAATGAAAAACAACAGATGGTATTTTTTAAAAAAAAAAAAGACCAAATATGATGGGAGGGTGACACATTTATATATACACTACTCAAATTTAATAAAATGTAGCAAGCTTGAGAATATCAAAAGACGACTCCATTTTAGAGATTCTTTGAGCAACAAGTCTGGAAGTGAATTGAAAACAAATTATATCATTTGATTCTGATTTCCTGTGTTTAAGTAAAAGTGGCCTGGCTTTTTTTTTTTTTTTTTTTTTCCCCTAATCTTTTAAATTTTTAATTAGCACATTCAGTGGATGGAGGTTGGTGGGGTAAAACCCTAAGACTCTTACATTCTAATACTAGAGACTAAACAACCATAACCTGTTCACTTTAAATTTTTGCTGCTGACAAGTATTCTCTACCATTCCAAAATCCTGACAACCTAGTGCCATTGCTGTAATTTTCTCTATGATTTTTCCTCTCTTCAAGAATTCAGCATTCAAGGCAGCCAATCACCATATATTCCTTAGGTCTACTCGATTGCATTTTTTGCAATTGAGTTCCTCTTACATTTTTGCCATCCTAAACAAGCAGTCAGGTTAGCTTGTATTTGCCACCTACATTTTAATTTCTTTAACTTGGGATGGATAGTTGACTGTCTTACTGGAGGCTTTTTTTTTCTCTCTCCAAAAAAATCAGACTTGAGATAAAAAGCAATTAAAATTATGGTATTACTAATACTTGAGAAAAAAAATTGGCAACTGAATGCCAATTAGTTATAAAAAACTAATGGATTTTTTTATGATGAAAAATCAATAATGTAAACAAATCATTGAGAGTACTTGTCACCTTAATAGATTAATTTAGAGTTATACAACTAAAAGTATTTTTATTTACAAAATGAGAAATTAATGGTTGAGATATTTTCTTGTGTGTGGTGGTGTTTTTTATTTATTTATTCTTTTAGAAAATAAAGATTAATAAAGATATTAACCTGCTCCCTCTTCTTTTATGTAAACAAGCAAAGATATCTTTGGGGTTTTTTTTCCTCTTTTTAGTTTTATTTGAACTTTCCCTGGGATTGTAGAAATTAAAATGGTCATCTACAGACTGAGAAGATACACACACACATGAAATTTGAATTTCAGGTATTCAATTATGTTTTGAATTTGTATATAATTCCAAATAAATTCACCTTTTGTAAAAATAAAACTGCCATAAGTTTTTTAGTGTACATCATATGTCATAATTAATTTTGAGACACAGTGAATGAGTTGTGTCAATATCATTTGGTTAAGTAAAAAGCAGGGATAAATAACAGAATTATAAGTCATTTCTCTTATTTTATTCAAATATATGAATTAAAACTTTTTTTCTTTCCATGGACAGCTAACCATTTGTTACTTTAACCCACCCTCCTCTTTGTCTTTTTTACTGTTTGAGAATGTCAGGATTATTTGTCTATTGCTATAAATGTACAACTGCAGCTGCCAATTCCTGAAATATAAACAATGAACAATAAAGCTAAATCTTACATTTCTTCTATTTCTTCATTATGTAAACTATTTGTAGCACTTGTTACCAAGAAAATAACTGTTTCAAGAAAAAATAAGTGGAAAAATGTTTACTTGCTTTGGAAATTATAATCCACCAAAGTATGAAATCATAAACTTTGTTTTTTTTTTTTTTTTTTTTTTTTCTTTTGATTCTTTTTTGTTTAGTTACTCAGCTTACTGCAATCTCTGCAAATTTTGAAAAGGAAGCAATTCTGCATCAGGTGCACAAACATTCTTTCAAATAAAAGTTTGATTTGGTTTCTTTGTTTAATAGCATATCAACCTTTGTGGGTTATTCAATGCCAAAGACAATGTTATGGAAGAACAGTAGTGCTACTATTCAACCCATAGCTGGGAGAATAAAGGGGTTCATATCTATCTTAAGGTAGTCCAAAAAGTGAACATAATAGTTAGTACAGCTGGAGTTTGAACTTGCTTACAATGACACTGTCCAGCACATTAGCTACTCTGCCATGAGGACTCTCAAATAAAAAAAAATAGAGGGAATTAGAAAAGAAATCAAATCGTCACATGGTAATGTCTTGTGTTTTTGATTGCTAAATTTAAAGAAAAAATATCAATAAAAATTCTACAACGGAAGTTATCTCCCTTGTTTAAATAACCAAGCACACTGAAACTCGATTAATAGGAAGAATGTTAATCCAGGCCCCTCCTCAAGTTACAAAATGGACTGGAAACGGCTTTATTCTCTAATCTATCCTAATAAAAATCTTACGACAATGTGCTATTTTGTTATGAATCAATAACATACAAAAATTAGATGATTATATACATGATTCATGTAGATATCAGTTTGTCAGAGAATCATATTCTGATATAAGTTTCAAGATATTTTCATCCTACTATTGTTGGTGAAATTAAAATTCAACAGGTAAGACAGATTTGTCTTGGTATGACTTACATTAATGTTGATATGCCTAAAACACACATTATGAAAATGTTTAAGCTGATTAGTCAGGTTGAGACCTTTTTAGTTAAATTGAATTTTCAGCTTAAAATTGTCCATTGTTAATTACAATTCTTAAGTGATCATATGGTCTTCAGAAAAGAATTTAACTATACTCTATATAAACACCTGTCAATAGATGCTTTTTCTCTTTCGTCAAATGTACCAATAGAATACTGTAGGCTGAATCATTTGAAAGAAGAAAATAATGAAATAAACTCATGAAGATGTAAGATGTCAATTTACAAAACTTCCGGGTAACTTCATTCTTCATAAGCACTTTATCCTTTTAAAAATGATACATTCTGCCAACTTCCAAAAAGAAACAAAATCTAAATGCACTTTATAATAAGTCTTTGTTATTTAAAATGGCACAACAGCCATTTAAGAAGGAATGTTCTCAAACAAAGATTATAATATTGAACATTAGAACCTCTATTACAATCATTCCAAAATAGACAAGTTTTACGTAATGCTTTCATATTTATTAGAAATGTAACAATGTTTGTTGAAATGATAATCCAGAAAGATTACTATAGAATCTAATACATCACTTTCAACCATTGCTGTTATAACTGTGTGCACACACACACACACAGACTTCTTAAACATCTACACAAAAAAATGTAAATATGTACAATGAATAAGATTCCCTCACCTTTGACATAAAATAACCCTCAACAGGTTGACAAGCCATTAAAATCAGTCAGTCAATCAAGCATTGCTATTATAAGCAGTAATTTACAAAATGAACAATTTACAAATTTTTGAATAAGCACAAAATCAAGTATGACAACTTTTCCAAATAACAATCGGAGTTTGCCTTTTCAGTATCTCGAAATTCTGAAGATTTTTTGGATTAAGTTCTCTCTCTCAATTCTCTTTTAAAAAAAAGAAAAAAACATTTTGCAGAAATTGAGCATTCAGATCCAGAAAACCTACCTTGTTATGTTGATTGCAATAAAATTTATTTCCTCTATGTCTATTAATGTGGCTACTCAAAACCAAGTAGTTAGAAGCAAATTGCTGAAATAATTCTAACAAGTACTATTTTGTGTATGATATACACTTCTAACTTTGGATAAGAATTTGTGGGTGCTAAATTTAACATTTTGTTCAACTTTTTGACCAGCTTGTATCAACTAAAAATGTGTATTTTATTTAATTAAAATTGTTTCGAAATTCAAAATTTACAGTAGATAGAGCAAATGCATTGACTCGTTCACACCGATAGGAAACGAGCTTGAAGCAAAAATAACTTTACACTAGGAGAAACAAAATTATAAACATGCATTCCTGTTGCTATTTGTCTGTAGTGTTATAAAACAAGAGTTTGTTAAACATAAATTAGTTTAGAGCATAAATATAAGTAACTTTGTCATGCAGTCTCAAATATGACAACACAAAAAGTTCATATTAGTCCTTTTATATGCACACTTAAATTCTCAGCTTAAGTTTCAGAAAAGTGTGTATTATACGCAAATATAGTATATGTTGCTATTGCTGTAGTAGTGTTTTTTTCTTTCTTTCTTTCCATTATCTCTTTATCTTCCATTTTCTGACAAAGAAAAATCTGTTGAAGAAGGGGGGGAAAAAGAACAAATAAAAATATATTTAATAACAAATGGTTAAATCAAATATGAATTAATACACAAAACAATAGAATACCAATGAATCATTTACAAAAACATCAATCAAATTGATTGAAAAATTCACTGTCATAAGTTTATCAAAAAGAAAATATAAATGTAATATTACAATTTTTCACTCTTAAAAGAATTGTCGAAAAGAAAAGCTAAGCACAAAATTTTCACTGTTTACTTTAACCATCAATTTTCAAAAAGACAACAGATGCAAGAAAGATTTAGGTTTCTTTGTTTAATGGCATATTAACCTTTGTGGGTTATTCAATGCCAAAGCCAACCTTTGAGAAGAACAGCAGTGATGCTATTTAACCCATAACTGGGAGGGGAAGGGGAAGGATTCATACCTTTCCCTAGGGTATTTGTCCAAAAGTGGATGTAATAGCCCGACTGGAGTTTGAACTCGCTCACTACAATTCCACAGCCCAGTGCTTTAACTATTACACCATGAGGATACTACCCCTCCCCCAGATGATAGGAAGAGATTTCAAGAAAAAAAAATAGACTTCTTACAGTAAATCATTCATTTTTAGTATTAATGGTTTTGTGTTGCAAATAGCTATAAAAGATCAAAACTTTATTTCATTATTAAAAAATAAGGAATGAATAAAATAGATTGTTATGCAAATGATCAAAAAAGCAAATGATATAAAGTAATGAGAAAGAATATAAATTTATCAAAAGGCTTTTTTAAACTGCAGAACATAGAACTTGACTGACTAAAACTTTAAAATAAATTGCAGATATTTATTATATATATTAAGGTTATTTGGTTTAATAGCATATTAACCCTTGGTGGTTATTTAATCCTAAATCCTGTTTATACATATTAGTTTGTAGCCAGAGTTCATATGTTTACTCGGTTAAATTGTTTCAATTATTCCTATCTAATACTAATAATTCAATTTAACAGTAATCATTTGCTTTTAGTTAAATCGTTTTAAGTATAGTAAATGATTAAATAGTTCTATTTGACCCTTAAATGGAACCCTAACAGGTACTATCACTATGGGTCAGAAGTGGACCTGAGTGTAATGGCAATGAAAAGGTAATTGACACTCCCCCTGATCTCCAGAACTGGAGTCTCCCTGTCAGATGGCTTAGTGTCATAGCCAGGACACTCATGGTGGAGTTCTTACCCCTCTGCAGAGATGCAGTTGATGTATTCTACAGCCCAAGCTGATTGGGCTATATGGCTGTAACAAGAAGCCATTACCAAATTTGACAATGAAACTTATATATAGTTAATTCAATTTTCATAAAACCAATCTGACTCTAACTTAGGAAAATGCTTGATATTTGATTTATAAATTGAGCTGCTCAAAACTCATAAAATTGTGTAAAAGTTATTCTAGTTACTACTTTCTCTCTCACTGAGATGTCAGCTTTATTTAAAAATTTCCAGACTTATTGATACAAGAAACAATTTTTCTCTTAAGTGTTCATTGTTGATATTCTTAAATAATGGCTTAAATCAAACCAACAATTTTAGTTTTTCTTCTGGGACATCTTTTAGTGAACGTTAAGTTTGCTGTTAAGATGTATCCTTTTAATAGAATTTATATTGTGATGAATTACAAATAAAGGTAAGTTCTGTAAATAATATTTAGATTATCTTGAAGTTATGACTAGATTGAACACAAACTCAAATCTTACTATTAAGTTGCATATGAAAATAGAAATTACTTCTTTTCTTTCTCTCTTTCTAAGTTAAAATATAATCTTAAATATAAATCTTTAAAAAAAACTTGCTATGATGTACTATTTTTGTTGTGTTATGTTTTGTTGTAACTGTTGTAGGTGACTCACCTATGACCAGAATAATAGACTTACCCAAAGGGTATATTAATCAAGAACTAAGCTGGTAGAGCGAGCAGCTGCGGCATTAAGCACCTTGCCTGTCTTCATGTACGTTGAACCAAGGAAATCCTCTTCAGAGACTCAGATACATTTGTGTGGCCCCTCATATCTCTATATTGAGTTATTTATTGACCCTTAATAATCAGTCATAACAATAACATAAGGTCATAATGTCGATGAAAAACTATTGAATAAATGACATTTTAGTTAAATGAATTGTATTTTGCTATGATGAGTGGATTTTTAATTGCCTGTCTGTCTCATATATATATATATATATATATATATGTGAGAGAGGATAGATTGACACATTACATTAGTCTTCATTAAAAAAAGGGTATGCTTGATATATTTTTCACCTACAGAATTGAACATGATCTTTTTTTTGTTTTGTTTTGTTTTTTTTAACTACCAGTTATCCCTCAACCATCTTTCATCTTTATTCCACTGTTTTTTAAGAAAATATGCACTCAGCTTATTGTTACATATCTACATTGAGTTACTAAGGCTGCTGCTGCTGTAATACTTCTTTTTAGTGGTTGATAGTATTTTGACAGTCTCCGGCATATTTTCAAGAGAACAGTAATATACATACCTTATGCTTTTTCTATTTCGAAAAGGGATGGTTTCTTCTAGTGTCATTGCTGTATTGGAATTACAATTACTATAAAACCTGCTGCATACCATTTATCTTGCCTTAAAATAGGAGCATCAACTTGTTGCTATTCTGAACATTCTGTACGAAGTAAACAGTTGACGGTATATTAATGCATTCATTATTCTCTCTCTCTCTCTCATATTGGCTTGAGGCTTTTATTCTATGGCTCAGTATTTGTTTTTAGCTTTTTATTTTAACTTTTTTATTCAGATTTTCTGAAGCCAACCTTTTAAGCAAATTTTATGAAATTTCCAAGTCTATTTTTCTATCTTACATACTACAACTGAAATTACTTTCATTATGAGTATAGATTTATGTCTTTAAAAAAAGTCTAAAGAGTTATATCTGCGAAACAACCCGTAAATCCATTCATTTGCAAATTGAACTGGAAATTACTTAAGTTAGAGCATTTTAAGTGTATTGTTTGAATAAAAATCTTACTATACTGTGGTATTTTTGCTGACTTATATATAGGAAATAGTGTAATAAATATACTTAAATAAGTGTTTATAAAAGCCTCTTCAATTTACCTTGTTCAGTTAGTATTCTTAGCCCTAATCATTACAAAACTAAAAACCTATCAAAATATTGTAGATTCATTTTCTCCTTCTGCCTTATTTGATTAATGTAAATTTATTTCAAGCTTTGTTTCAGATTTCAGCATCTGAAAGAATCCAACTATTTAATATTAACAAAAGAGAGGGGTTGCTTACCTTGAACAATGGTGTTTAGTTCTTCTCTTTGAAACCTTACACATATATACATCTCTTTTAGGGATTATCATCAGTTACCTTGTATACTCCTTAATCTAATCAGGATCTGAAATTTACTTTTCAGTAGTGATTTTTAGTTTTAAACAAAAGCCAGAAGTTGTATGAACTTAAAGTCAGGACAATAGTGGTGTGACTGAGAGACTTTAGTAATGCAGTGTTTTGCCAAAAATTCTTCATGAGACAATGATCTATCCTCTCTGTGATTGTAAATATCAGTCACACTAAATGTTATCTTGCTGCTAAGTGAGTTACCCTACAGAAGAGCCTCTATTCACACATGTATAGTAAGGTCCTCTGATAATTTGTCAAGGCTCTGCTACTGGTTCTTGAGATATTTAAAAATGGTTTCTGAGCAGATATCATACAGCAACTAATGTTACAATGGCTTTGTCAATATTCCTGAAGGTTCTTTTTCATTTAAAAAAGTGTCCTGTTGAGGTTAGCTATGATTTTTTTTCCCTACCCTGTACTTTTATTTTCTGTATAATGGATTATCAAATTAAATGATCTTCAGGATTTTTATTCTTGCAAATTTCTTTTACTTTCACCTCATTTCAGATGAATTCTTAATGAGTTTTACACATTAGGAAATAAAATCTAATGATAGAAAAGCAATTGTGCTATCAGATTTAGATATACAAATATTTCATATAAACAATGAAAGCTTAATTTCTATGTTTTTGTATAATGAACTCTGCCCTTTTTCTGTTTCTTTTTCTTTCCTTCTGTTTGGATGAATGTAATATCAATTTTGCTTCCTAGTATTTCTGCCTATGATCTGAGTATAGTATCTCTATCTGTTGAAATATAATTGAATATATAACAAGAAAATGTAAAGTCATAATTAAATGATTAAAATAATAATGTATATATTGATTTTTTTTTTGATTTTTTTTTCCTCCTAGTTTTGAAGAAGTATCAGATTTTACTCTTAAAAATAAGTTTTCATTTACATATTTAATATTTTGTAATTTATAAATTGACTTAAATTTCAACTGTTACACACAATACTCTCATCCTCAGCAGTGCATAATTATGATATTTATCTTTAAGAGAATAAATAATCTTTTTGTTTTTATGACACACACACATTAAGTTTTATATACTCATACATTAGATAATAGGTATTTATGTAAAAGGTATATTGCACTTGATTATTATCAGTTGTTTAACATCTTTCTATTTATGTTCTGATATTTTCTTACATTAAAAACCTAATTTTACAAATGAACTGTTGTATTTCTAATTTACCTATTAAAAAAAAAAACTTTCACTTTACCCTTTGGCTATTGTCATATCACATTCGAACTTTTATATATTCAAAGTATACTTTTATTATATTGCATGTGTATAAATGAATTTTTTTTAATGTTGCATGTTCATGCAATTCAGATAAACTAGCTTATTGGTATATCCTGTCAAAATTTATAAAAACTAGAGTTTATGTATTCTTATCACTAAATTAGTTGTTTTTTTCGTTTGTTTTTTCATACCTTGAGGCTTACATAAATTCAAAATTCTTCAATCGCTCTCATTTTGGTGAGAGTTTTCTGCTTTATGCAATCATCAAAGTTGTACATTGGTGAGAAACTGTTACCAATCATTATTGGTTCTATGTCTAACAGATCTTTGATATATCTTCTCTATCACTGATATTGACCACTTTTTATTTATGGATATAGCCAACTACATATATATGATTGTTGTTTTGCAAAAAACTCCATGAAACCCAGGGGTTGCAGTCTAAATTCCATGAATTAAATATATGTATCTAATATTTATTTATTTATATATAATCATTTTGGTGGTGAGTAATTATTCAAACAGGCTTTATTATAGACCATGGAATATTTTTTCCTTGTGATCTTCATGTGTTCAAGTATTCTTGTTTCTTTCATATGTCGCATATGTTCCATATTTTTTACCCTAGTTCTTTCAACCATGTCTCTGGTCATCCTCAGGGGAACTATTGGTTTTGGTGTTTGTTTGGTGTGAGGTTTATTTATTTGGAATATAGGACACTTTCTCCACCATCTTGATCCCGACAAATAAAAAGAAACAAGACTTGAACATCTACACATGAAGATTATGAGGAAAAAATATTTCGTGGTCTATTAAAAACCCTGTTAGAAAAAAAAAATATATATATATACACACACACACACACACAAATTGGGCTTTATTTTTGATAGTAATTTGAATGAAATTTCTTATTCAAATATTTTTCAAGTTTCTTAATTTGAAATTTCCCACATAATAGCTATGACATCTGCTAATATTTTCTCATCTAAGGAAAGTAGCTACCAAATGAGATATACAACACTAATCCATTCTATGTTGCTAAATATTTGTGTGCCTACAGTGAATTTACACAAAAAAAACGTTAGTTCTTGTTAGATTACCAAAGTTCAGCACTTTAATCAGTGACCACTGAACAGCAAGTTCTGTAATCAACCTAAGACGTGTGTGACAAACTTTGTGAATAATATCATTTTATGTTTTAAAACGATTGCTTGAAAAATATTTCCAGTGACATACTGTTTACATTATCATAATTGTATGCTAACATGTTAGAAACTAATTGAACATTCATGTATTCTCCCTCATACACCATATTTCCTGCAAACTTTTCTATCTATTCAGATCACCTATCAAGCTTATCTCTCTATCTATGCTGTGTTGTAATGATCCTCTATAGCTCTGCATTTAAAAAAAAAAAAAAAAAAAAACAGTCTAAAGTCCTAACGAACATTTTAGATATATTTGCGATATACTGATTTTATCAGCATTACATTGGTGATCAGTATTATAGAAAATAGTTATTTTATGATGTCACCTATGTGGATATTTTTTTTTTTTAAATCATAACTTCATTGAAAGTCAAAATATAAAGGTAAATTTATAATCATTTATTCAACAAACTGCTGAAAAATATCAATTTTATTTGTCAACTAACTGTGATTAATGTAGTAAATGAAATAACATTGCTAAGTTTTAATGTTATTCTTGATATTATCATAGAAATGATTTATTTGATCTACACAAAAGAATATGTGTATTTATGCATCACAACTATTAAAGTTAAAGATTTATATTAACTGCCCAGTTTGTCATCTTTTAACATTTGACTATAATAGAGAATATTTTATGCTCTATAGAAAAATTAATAAAAGATTGAATTATTTACAGCTGTCAAAAATGAAGTAGCATGCATCTGTGTGTATTTTCCACACAACCAAGAACAAGTTGGAAAATTTTTTATAGGGACTTCAAAAAGTATATGTACTGGTGAAAAGGACTTAAGAAAGGATATGCTCAGTGTGTTGAACTGTGGAATAGCATATGTTTTATGGCTCGAGATCATTCCATTTATGGTTAGATTGAAAACTTTGCAGCAATCCTTTTTTCTCTCAACTATTGGTAAATAGTAGGGTCCTTTTAGTTTTTTTAGCCTTTGTATGGTAATCTGTCTAGGACATAGACAACTCTGAATTCCGACCAGCTATACTCTACTTAGAAATTGACCTTGTGTTACATCCTGCCTATGGCAGAGGAGTTGGGTAAATACAAACAGTATGCAGATGGATTTCAATTGGCTGAACAGTGTCTGTTTATTCAATGAATGTATATCAATAAAACCAAATAGGGGGTGTCCACATAGTGTTATGGTTACAGTACTGGACTGTGGAATCGTAGTAAGCAATTTGATCTCCAGTCTTGCTATTACATTCACTTTCAGACAAATACCCTTGGGAAAGGTATGAACCCCCTTATCCTCCCAGCTATGGGTTAAATAGCATCACTACTGTTTTTCTAGAAGGATGGCTTTGGCATTAAATAACCCACAAAGGTTGATATGCCATTAAAAAAAGAAACCAAATCAGACAAGAAATAGTTGTGGAATTTAAAAAAAATTTTTTTTATCGATGAGAAAGCATAACGTGAACCTTGTAAAATCAGAACAGTTTTTTTTTTACTCTAGATCTCTAACGTGTTACTTTTGCTTTAGATTTATCAAGATAAAAAGATACTTAATCATCCCATTAGTTGTCAGTATCTTAAGATCATCATCATTTGTATTCATTTAGTTGTGGCGAGGGTCTACATAGAATCATAGTTAATGTGCTTGACTGACATAGTTAGAGAGTTTTAACTCCAATCATGCTATTATATTCCTTTTTCAGACTAATATTCTTGGGAAAGGCATGAAACTCCTTATCTATGCTTGAAATAGTACCACTACTGTTTTTCCATGAGTATGGTTTTGGCATTGAATAACCCATGGAGGTTGATATGCTATTAAACAGAGATACTAAATTCTTTAATTTATTCTTAATTTGTTAGTTTCTCCTCCTCCCCACTTTAAGAATGATTAAGGTATTGAAAGTGTTATGGTTCATATTTTTTTGACAACTTATTTTTAGAGTAATACATTTTTGCTGCAGCCTTCTATAATTATGAATAAGTAACCCGACATGATTATTAACAGAATTTTGATCTGTAATTTACATTTACTCTGACTAATGAAGGTGTTGGTTAAGTGTATTGACAAGGAAGGAAATCGTTGAAAATTAATATTTGCTGTGTAGAATAAATGCCCTCATCACTCTCTCTCTCTCTCTCTCATTAGACAGAGTTATTGATATATCCATATTTAGAGACCTTTGTCCATTTTGACATTAATTGATAGAAAGTATTTTATACAGCTACTCTCTTAGAATGTTAACTGTATTTTATACTGCTGGTTTTAGTAAATACCAAAATAATTATTTTCTGGGCAATTTAAGAAATTAAAACATTCCAAATAACATTGGCAATAATCAAAATTTTAGCTGTTGTATAAAAATAATATATAAAGCTTTTTATTTGGATAAATGAACGTTTCCCTATAACCTGTTAGGTTGTCATGGTGCTACACAATCTCCTTCAGGGCAATTGTGATTATTTGCTGGTGTCCCTCTTCTCATCCATAATCACACATGTTCCTGCTGAGTATGGAGTGTTTCCCTTCATAGCATCCCTTAGGGCAATGATAGTTACTTGATGGTAATTCTACATAATATCTGACTGGTTATACTGGGTTACATTGTACCATCAGCAAAGACTGATTCAGAACTTGATCAATATTTGGTTCTTTAAAGTTTTAAAAAAATTATCTTTTACTTTGTTTTGTGGTCTTCAATTTACACTCAGAATTTTTTCTTCCTTATTAAAAATCATTTCTCCATTACTAAATTCTAAAAGTGAAGAGGTTTTTGTTTTATATATATATATATATATATATATATATATATATATATATATATATATATATATATATATATATTATTTAAATAAATCCAAAGAAAATGATAACTTGCTTGCACACATGCATATTTTTCCCTGCTTCTATTTTCTCTTGCACTTAAATTTAGGTACTTTCGGGCAAAATATTCATTGAAATAGCTGTATATTGTGAATGATAAAAACAAACTCAAGAGCAGTCATGGGCAAACTCCAACTCACAGTGAATGGCCCACCTAAGGTTTCAATTTTTTTATTGAAAATATTTTAGGAAAAAACATCAACTTTTGGCTATTTCTTTGGCAGATGGTCTTCTGTAGTAAAAATGGTTGAGGTACCTTTTAAAAAAAAAATTACCTTGAATTTTTTTTATAGTGCAGCCCACCTGATGATGAGCCATGTCTAATGCAGTCTGCTTCTTAAAAACAGCTGCCCATGCCCAGTTTAGAGGCAAAAGGTTTTTTTTTTTTGTTTTTTTTTTTTTAGAATTTGTTCTCAATTTGACATTATTTTCATTTCATCTTTGGTTGATAAAAAATATTTACCAACCTCTTCATACGAGCAGGATGTGAGACGATCAATTTTTAAGCAGAGTTTAACTGGTTTGAATTCAGTTTTCCTTCTAGACTGGTTGCCATACCAAGATTAAAGAGCCCAGTTTGGCCTATTTACCCATAGCTGGAGGAAGAATAATTGGATTCGTACCTTTACCAAGGGTATTAGCAATACATGAAATGCAAACAGCCTCATTCAGGATTTGAACTTGGTTCGCCATGTCCATTTTCTACGATAATAAGCCATGAATGTCTTTTTGATAAAATAGTATATCAAAAAATAAAATAGACCTACAAAAGTTTATTGATGATCCTGAAGCTATTAGAATAATTCAGCATTTGTTTGTATATGCAATTTTTTTTTTTCCTTATCTCTCACATTTGAATTAGTACTTCTATTGAAATATACAGAAACATTAGTTTACTATAAATAATTAAGGGTTTAAGGCTTGAGATGAGCCATTCAGTCTGGTTGTATTTTCTTGCTTGCTGTCATTTGTACTGTGGACTGTTATTTTCATCTGTCATCTCTTATTTTCAATTTTTGATTTGGACTTGACCTAAACTACCTTTTGGTTAATTGTCCATTCTCCTGAAATTCTGTGTGACCATTTCTGGAAATATATCAAAGAATTAGATACTTCATCTTCAGTTTAGATGTATATTAGACATGGCCTACACTTCATATGCTTGACTCAGGTATTTTCCTTGTCTTTCTCTCAATCTACAACATATTTTCTAACTTCTTTATCAGTCAAAACCTCAATTCTATTTATTTTGCTATTATACAGTTAAATGTCTAAATTGATCATTTGTATATGGGTTGTTTGACAATCAAAATCATGTGGATTACAATATTTAGTTTTTGGTCAAACACTGATTGCGTATGTAAACTGAAATAAAACTGATGGAAATAGGAAATATAGAAAGATAGAAAAAATATCTCAATATTCTGTATATATCTTAAGTACCAACATTTAAACTCTGATTATATTTGTATTTATATATTCACATTGGAATATTAATAATGGAAATCTAAGTTAACTGAAAACTTAATTTCAATAATTGCTATGTATTCAAAAGTATGAAAACTGAAGCTTTATTCAACTAAACAAATGAACAATGACTAAAAGTTTGTGTTTTTTTTTTCCTTCTCCTCAAATAGTCATATTAGTATTCAACACACTTATTCCATTTTGTTTCTCATTGGTCAAGGTACTTCTGAAATAGGTGTGGAGCTGCGCCAGTGCATTTCTTGTTTTTTTTTTTATGTTCTCAAATCTTATCCTTGAAGCCCGGTCAACTGGGGCTGTAGAATAGGCTGACTGCATCTCTGCAAAGAGGTAAGACCCTCCACCACCACCACCACCAATGAGTGTTCTGTATATGGCACTAAACAATCTGATGGCGAGGCTCCAGTTCTAGAGCTTTGGTGAATGTGGAGTACCCCTTCATTGCCATTACTCTCAGGTCTACTCTAACCCAGCATGGTAGTACCTGTTAAGTCAAATAAAACTGTTTAATCATTTACTATACTTAAAACCATTTAACTGAGTGCAAACAAATGACCTTTGGCTTGTTTAAAATGTTAGTTACAAACTATTTGTTTACAAATTGTATATATTTGATATATTTATAAACAGGATTTGGCATTAAATAACTTGCAAGAGTTGATATGCCATAAAATCGAACCAACCAACTTTATTCTTGAAATGAATTTATATTCACAATACATTAATCACAATTAAATATAAAAATAACCAAGATAAAGACAACAGTTGAAATGAGTGTAAATAAGGTTGCTTTATAGTACTATAACAGATGTACCAATGCTTGTGTGATCTTGCAGGAACTGATATTTTCAGCATGGATTGGCCATAAACCTAACCTACTTATATAGGAAGTGTATCCTATATATTACTAGTTGTAATGCTGTATTATGTGGTAGAATATTTTTTATCAATTACATAACAGATATGCAAAAAGAATTCATAGTAATTGATTAGCTGCAATCTTATCAATCAGTTTGTTTATTGTGCTTTGAATAATGATATTCTACTTTTCATTAAGTCAGATTTATTTATTTCTTAAGAAAACTACAGGTGTTTTTTTTTTTTGGGGGGGGTTACTCAACTGTAAAAACTATTAATGTTATTTAAACAAACTTAGGTTAATTTTTTTTTGTCTCCTGTGATGAATCAATCTTCTTTAAGAGGTTTTCATTGTATAATTTTACAATGAAAGACTACCATGATATTGTATTGACTACAGATTCTTGGAATCATTTTGGCAATCTTTCTGGTATTGGGGCACTGTTTCTTTATGGCTGATATTCTCAGAGTATTTTTTCCAATGATCTGAAATTCTTGCGGCATAATTTTCATGTGTGTATCTATATCTATCTCTCTCTCTCTCTCTCTCTCTCTCTCTATATATATATATATATATATATATATATATATATATATACACACACACACACACACACCAATATCAGTCAATTCATGCTGTAAAGAGTTAGTCACTACTTATGAGATTGGCCCCAGTTTGTAGATAACAAACTATACGAAAAGGCTTGTTGGACTCAGTTGAAATATAAATATGTATGTGTTGGCATATTAACTAGAACATCAAGGAAATCAAGTTTATTATGTTCTTTTACTTTTGGGAATTGACATTTCTGTCTGCAGGGATTCACATCATCTAATATTATCTGTATTCTCCTGGAGAGACCAGAGCTGACATCCACTTGTCAAATTATAATATAGTTTTTAATGGTGCCATTTTCTTGGCCAGTTTTTCGAAGTATCCCATTTAGATATTTGCCATCATCCAAGAAAGCAGTGATTATGTTTTTGCTTATTTGTCATTGGAAAATAAATCTTCTGCTTGCAAAATGTTAGTATTTTATTTAGTTGTATTGTTTCCCCACAAAGATATGTTTCCTTAATAACTTATGTTTCTCATTTGTCCCTTCCTACTGGGAAGGCCTCAAACAGATTCACAACATCTAGGCTTAAGATTTTTATGGTAGGAGGGAGTGCTTTTATTAAATCTGCAGAATTTTTTTTGGGGGGGGTAGATCGTGGGGGGAGGGAATTGATTATATCCATTCAAAATCATCTTACTAAATGCTTGGTTAAGCTTTGTCTAGGATTTATATAATACTTGTATCCATGATATAGGTATATTACCAAATAAACAAAAAATTGTGTAAAATTAAAATGATCATATTTAAATCTTTTCCAGGAAGTATTTTTCATTCTTTGAAATAATGGTTTTCATTTGCATATTTCATATCTTATAATTTTTAAAATAACCATGGGGTTTTCTTAGGCACTGACACAACTCAAAAGCTAAAATGCTTATCTATGAGCAAATAATCCCAATCTTCTTTTATGGGAAGTATACTCATCTTGAATCTTTGTAAAACAATAAAATTTCCAATTTTTCACTCGTATATTTTTTCTTTGCCTTCTTTGCATATGTTCTTTTATTGAAACATTATCAGAACCATTGTTACATTGATGTTTAATTCATATATTATCTCCAGCCAGTAAAGACACATTGGCATAGCTCATTGATAGATCTTTTCTTTACTTCTCTTTTTTTACTTTTTTTTATTAAATTAGTTATTCATGCCAATCTGAGTATCTAAGATTTTACTACTACTTTAGGCAAATCTGAAAGTTTACTTAGGCAATTACTTTCAATCCACAATTAAATAAACAGTGCTTTACTCTCTGTGTGTGTGTGTGTGTGTGTAAATGTATATGTATGATCTCCTTTTAAAACATAAATCAACCAGAGATACATATTAGCAACTTAGATGCTACATTTTTCAATCATAAACTAGATAGCAACACATATTAATGACTCAACTTGGACTTACTTCCTGTTGATGACATCACACTAATTTCTTGGTCATTTTTGTATCATCAGATTAAGAGGAAAGGTTTCCTCAAAATATGAAAAAATACTTTTATTTTTCAATGCTTCCACCCCAATGGCCTTATATATATATATATATATATATATATAGTCATCCAAAGACAGATTGCTTTGTATCATAACTCTTCAGTGTAGCTCAACATGCAAAACACTTCAAGCTGGGATCAAAACTTGGCTAACTTTTCATCAGCTCGATAACATACCTCACAGCGAATAAGAGACCCAACACAGGCCAGGGAATTTAATGTATATGTATTAACTTTCGTTTGTTTTCATTTTGCACTATTGGAAACTGAAGTGCTCAATTCGTTAGGTTGCCCAGTCAGCTGGAGCTGTAGAATACACTGACTGTACCTCTGCAGAGGGGTAAGACACCCCCCCCCATGAGTGTCCTGTTTATGACACTAAACAATCTGATGGTGAGGTTCTGGTGATGCTGGAGCTTTGGGAAATGAGGACCACCCCATCATTGCCATTGCTCCCATGTCCACTCTGGCCTGGAATGGGAGCACCTAATAGGGCCCCTATCTATGGGTTAAATAGAACTGCATACTTATACTAAACTGAATTGTTTGAAATAGAACTGTTTTTGACATTAAAACTGTACTAATCTAAACTGAATTGTTTAATATAGAACTGTTTTGACATTTAACTGTGTAAACAAAATCTGTGCTTATACTAAATTGAATAACTTGAAATAGAAATATTTTTGACAATTAAACTGTGTACTCATACTAAACTGAATTGTTTGAAATAGAACTGACTATTTGCATAAAAATAGATGTTAAATAACCTACAAAGGTTGGTATGCCATAAAACCCAACCAACCAATCAATTCGTTTGGAGAGCTTTGCATTACACAAGTGGCAACCATTAATTCCTTCGCCAAAGTGCTCAGTCCCTGCCCTCAGATGGAGGGGCATATATATATATATATATATATATATATATAGTCATCCACAGACAGACTATTTCATTGTATCACAACTCTTCAGTGTGGCTAGACATACAAGATGCTTCATTCAAGCTGGGATTGAAACTTTGCTAACTTAACTTGTATATATTCAATGTTTTCTATAAGATATTGAAGATTATTTCTTTTAATAGGCCATATCATCTTAAACTTATATATTTTCATCTGTCAGAATTGACAGTGATATCCAATCATCTGGCTGCTTTTGTCTAAGCCAATTATGTGAAAGTAAAGAGTTAGTCATCCATTCTTTTCTGCCTATCATTGTAGCTTACTAGTGATGTGGGAAGTCCCTGTGGCTAATGTACTAAACTGCAACAGTGTAGTAAGCAAATTCGAATTCCAGTTGTGATATTATATTCACTTTCAGACTAATAGCCTTAGGAAATGTATGAACCCACTTATCCATCCTCCAGCTGTAGGTTAAATGACACCATTACAATTCTACAAGGACCGCTTTGGCATTAAATAACCCACAAAAATTGCTATGCCATTAAACAACCAAACCTTAGTAGCAACATGAACTTGACTCATACTTCCAAGTGTTTTATGTGAATTGTTAAATAGAACTGTTAATTCTAGTTGGAGTCCATCATTATCATCATGATGTACTGGTGACACAGTTCCCTGATTCTCTCGCCATCTGTCCCTATCATCCATCACTCCTGGCAGGTCCAAGAGACTGTATCCTGTTTTAACACAGAACTGATGTAAGTCTTTGCTGGTTGACCAACACTGGCACATCCATGTGTTGGAGTCCATAGAACGTCGCTTATGAGTTGGTCTTTCTATAGTAGTGCCCATTTATATCTTGTTTGTCTGACTTGGATGATTCATGAGATATGAGCTCAGTAGCCGTTTTGTAAGAGGCTTTTTCCAGTATTTGTTCAAAACGGTATGTAGCATTCTTGTGTAGTTCTCATATAACTTTTTCTACATTAGTTTTTTTAGTCTAATTGTTGCATCCATACATTAGTATTGACACAGCCACCACTTAGAAGAAATCTCATTTTATCAGAGAGATCAATAGCAGTCTATGCCTTACCTATGTATATGCTGACATCACTTTCAGTAGATGAAATATTGCTGCTGAGGTATGTGAACTAGTCAACTAATTTTAGATGGTTCACACTAAAAGTGGAGATGGCTCCTTTTAAAACATGTGGACTCTGTTTTATCTGCATTCATGTAGAAGCCAATGCCTCCTACTGCTTTTTCAGGTGTATTTGTGAGAAGCATTAGCTCATTAGCATTGTCTGTGTCTGTCATAATTTCTGTGGGACATCATCTGCTGCTTGTCTTTTGTCTTTTAATGTGAAATCAATGTCTTATATTAGATCTATCGACATTCATACTATGTAATCTAGACAAATTATAAACGCATATGGTGCCAATGTATCTCCCTACAAGACTCCTGCAACAATGTCAAAGGAGTATGTGCAAAAAATTTTAAGGCAACACTATTGTTCATAGATTTCTTCAAAGTATTTGATTCCATACACAGGAAAAATAGAGCAAATACTACTAACATGGTCTTCCCCCAAAAAAACGCAATAATGATTATTTACAAAAACATGAAAACAGTGGTTTGCTCACCTGATGGTGAAGTTGATAGTCTATACTATTTAAATTCTGTTCAAAAACCAAGACCTCAAATTCATCTTTGAATCTTCTCAGAAATAGTCATTGGCAAATCATTTAGTTGTACTTTATAGAGACAAGATTGAAAAGTATAGATGTAAAATGCTATAAAAATATCATTGGCAAATCCTTATTCTCTGGGTAAAAGATATTTGATACAAATCAGTTTTTTGCATACCATGCGTTATTAATAAATGTTAGGTCATGTGCTTTGGAACCTGTTTGTGCTTCTACGTTATTAGAGAAAATTTGCATGAATGTTTTTGATGTATGAATATGAAAAATTTGTTCATCCAGAGCATTATATTAACTTTCTAATGTCCAAATATATTTGGCTAAAAGTTGTCAGATAAACAGAAAATGTTCAATATTAGCTTGTCTTGTCCCTGTACATGAATTATGAATATTATCATTTGGGTTTCTATTTACAGCTGCCCTATAAATAGTTTTCCTGCTAAATGCTGTCAATATTTGACATTACAAAAATGCCAAAGTATAATTTGTCTATCTCTTGTTGATTGACAGCTGACATGAGTGCACTAGTTCTTGTACGACAGTCTATCAGGTTATCTAACCAGGCTCTACAAATGTAAATTAAGATCAACCTGTGTGTGTGTGTGTGTGTGTGTGTGTGTGTGTGTGTGTGTGTGTGTGTGTGTGTGTTAATACATAAGAATTTAATAATTTAAAAACCTATGAACATGTACTAGAAAACTCTTTAAACTTTCATGTTTTAAATGCAACCTGAAATTACCAGATTAAAAACTGCTTTCATTGGTCCTTCTTATTTCAGTTGTGAAAGAACGTGCATCATAATTTAATCCATAAACTCGGACCTCTAAAATGAAACTGAAAGTGCATATTCAACATTTAATGTTGTAGGAGCTAAAGAATAGCAAAAATGTTATTGAAACAGCTAAGAAAATTTCTAGTGTTTATGGCCAAGGTGTCATTACTGACCGCCAAGTCTGAAACTGGTTTTCAAGGTTTCATTCTGGTAATACATCATTTAGAGATGAATCCTTACCAGGACACTCATCAGACCTCAATCAAAAGTCTTTAAGAGAATAGGAGGAATGCAATCTGCATAATATTACTCAAGAATTAGCTCTTGATCCCAGTCCACAAACACTTGAAAAAAAGATTGGAAAAGTGAACAAGCTAGACGTTTGGGTTCCTCATACTCTTAGTGAGAAGAATAAAGATGATCACATAATCATAGCAACAAGTCTTCTTTCAAGGCAGAGAAATTACCTGTTTCTCAAGAATATCAGTGCAGGTGATGAAATCTGGGTCTTTTATGACAATGTTCAATGCAAAGGACAATGTCTAGACAAGGATGAATCTTTACAGCCTTTCCCAAAGGCAAAGTTTCATGAAAGAAAGATTATTGTGTGTGTATGGTGAGAGCACTACAGTATTATTCATTTTGAATTTTTAAATTGCAATCACACTTATCCTCTCAACAGCTGAAATGTGTGTATGAAAATTCTCTAAGAAAACGCTCTGCACTTGTCAATAGGAAAAACATTTCTCCTTGATAACCAAGGCCACATTCATCAAAAATCATGCAGGGGAAAAAATAGTGGATTTAACCTGATTTGTTTTACCCCATCCACCATATTCCACAGACCTTGCACCGAGTGAAATTTTTTTATTCTTTACAAAATATTCTGAATGACAAATGTTCTCAAGAAGATCAGGTGTAAACATTTGTGGAAAACTTCAGCTTGAAACCAGCCAAATTTTACTTAAGAGTAATTGACAAGCTACCTGATAAATGGCAAGACATGATTCAAAATAATGGCTAATACAGTATTTATTGAAATTGCTTCATTTTTTAATTAATCATGAATAGATTAGTTTACTATAAGTAAAGAGTGCTCAATATTGGTGATTGTGTGTGTGTGTATATATATATAATATATATATATATATATACACACACACACACACACACAAGTTCTCAAATACTGAGCAGTAGAGCAAACTAAAACTTTTTGTTTGTTTAATACACAAGAGGGTAAAAGTCCCTATGGCATTGTGGTTAATGTGTTGATCTGCAACATCATAGTGAATTCAAACTTAAGTCGCAATATTACATTCACTTTCAGACTAATACCCTTTTAAAAGGTATGAACCCTCTTATCCTCCAGCTATGGGTTAAATAGTATCACTACTGTTCTACAAGGATAAATAACCCACACAGATTGATATGCCATTAGAAACAAAGAAACCAAATGCATGAAACTAATAGTCATGAGATTGACCTGTGGAAATGAGAAACATTTGTGTGTGTATGTTTTTATTTATATATATATATATATATATATATATATATATATATATATATATATAGCGACTTATTCTTTCATTCACCAAGCTTTTTGATTCTGCCATATCTCTTTGCAATTTTTGAGGTCATGTTAATTGTAAAAGTTTTATTTTGATTATTCTCATTTTTTTGTGCCTATATAGATATTCACTCAGTCCATTCTATCTTAGAAAGTTGGATTATAAAAGAGTGATCCATTCTAAATAGTTCTGATAGAATATCCTCAGGTTTCTTCTTTTGCTTGAATATTCTATTTATCTTATTGCTTAGCTAAATTTATCCTATGAATATTTCGCTAATGGCCTGGGAGACCTGGGTTCAATCTCAGGTCGAGTCATACCAAAGACTCAAAAAATAGTACTTGATGCCTCGTTGGTTAACACTCAGCAATATAAGGTAGGGATCAAGGGTAATTGGAGCAATCCAGGGAAAGGAGTAATGCCCTCCCCTACACCTCAGTGTAGTAGCTATTGAAAAGAGAGCCTTCGGGTCACCCTCGACTAAGGTCGCCAACTTTACTTACTTATTACTTGACTCATGATATTTACTGAGTTTGTCTTTTTTTTTTCTTTTTTTTTTTCTTTTTTTTTGGCAAAAGACTAATTTGAATGAATAGATGTTATATTGTGCTAATCTAAGTAGTGAAGACTCAGTTGCTTTCCTTTAGAATAAACATTTGAATTTTTTTTTTTTTTTTTAATAATGCCATGGCTTAAACACAGATCACCAGTTCCTGTGGGGAAATGTGCAAGTGTCTCGGCCATGAGACATACTCTATCTGAATTATATTATTGCAATAACAAAAGATTCAGATACGCTTAAATATTGGGCATTTGTCTTTTCTGTAGCGGTGGTATTTTCCTATGACTGTTCTAATAGTGTCCATTAATTAGAATCTTTATTAAAGTTCATTTGATATTAAAAAATTGGTACAGGCTTTATCTTATAATGTACTTCTGGTTAAACAAGGGGGTAAATTTCATTCTCTATGCATTTTGTACAACTTGATAATAATTTTTTTTTTTAACGCGTAATACAACAATCATTTTAACTCAGTCAGTTCTGTGAAGTACAATAAAGTAAAGTTGGCGAGCATAGTCGAAGGCAACCAGTGGGCTCCCTTTTCAATAGCTACTACACTGAGGTGTAGGGGTGGGTACTATTCTTTTCCCTGGAGTGCTCCACCTTACCCTTGATACATACCTTATATTGTTGAGTCTTAAGCAAGGAGATATCAAGTACCATTTTTAAAGTCTTTGGTTTGACACAACCTGGGATTGAACCCTGGTCTCCCGGACCATTGGCAAACACTATACCAACTGCGCCAATGAGCCGGGTCTGAAGTACAATACAATGATCATATTAACACAAAAAGTACAATAAAAACACAATAACATGATCATATTAACTCTATTGATAGGCTGACTGTATCCTCTGCAGAGGGGTAAGAGGGGGTGTCCTGCATATGACACTTATTTGGTGATAAGGCTCCAGTTTTTGAGATCTGAGGAGTGTGGAGTACCATTTCATTGCCATTACTTACAGGTTCACTCAGACCTGGAGTGGTACTACTTATTAGGGTCCAATCTCTGAGTCAAATAGATCTGTTTAAAAATTATTTGTATTTTATAAGACTAAAAAAAATTTCAAGAAACCACTTTACAAAAATGTTACAATGAATGTCGTTCCCTAACCTCTTGGCATAAAATGACCCTAGATGAGTTGACATGCCATAAAAAAATTAATCAAGACTGTAATGATTATATTAAGCTAGACAGTGTAATTATGTAAAATGGGACAAAAATAAAAACTGAATCCGGAAACTAAACATCTTTTAGCAATAAAAATTGTTTATTGAATCTTGGATTTGTTGTACACATGTATATGTGACATTTATGGCTTTTTCATAAAACAAGAAATTTTGAAGGCAGGAATCTTAGCAACTCTCAGTTGTGTGGAAACAAATATTTCCTTTTCAAAACTAGATCATTTGAATTAATTGCTTATTGATCACTATTTGTGAAGAAACTTTATTTCAGCCAGAATAAAATAGCTCTCATTGTTGAGTAATTGTTGTTTGAAAATGATTACCAAAGAAACAAGATTTATAATCCCAACTCATTCCTTATAGTGAAATACAAAATCCTTTTTGTGACTTCTTTAACACAAGAGATATTTTTTATCAAACTAATGAAAATGACACTGTTACATTCATCTCTTATTCTAGATTTTATTTTAAAGTATTCAATTTAAAAACAAAAAAAAGCAATTTCATATTTATAAAATTAGTTGTTTTTTGGAGGGAGGAGGCTCAAGCAATTGAATTTGTTTTTGTTCCAATGAAAAAAGGGTGGGGCTGATGTATTCTACAAGTTTCTTTATACATCCTACTTCAGCTGGGACTATAGAATATACCAACTGCATCTCTTCAGAGAGGTAAGACCTCCCTCTCCCCCCCAAAACAAGTGTTCCAGATTATGATATTAAAACATCTGATGGTGAGGCTCCAGCCTTGGAGGATTGGGGAATGTGAAGAGTGCCCCTTCATTGCCATTGCTCTGACTCAGAGTGGTAGCACTTGATAGGGTCATATGTCAAATAAAACTGTTTGACATTTAAAGTCTGTGCAAACAAATGACTTGAGTTAAATAGAATTTTTTGAAATAGAACTGTTTGATCATTGAACTGTGTGCAAAAAAAAAGATCTTGGGCTCATTTAAAAATCTTATCAACAAAATATTTACAAATCACATATAATTGATATATGTATAAACAAGATTTGGCGTTAAATAACCAACAATGGTTGATATGCCATTAAACTTAACCAAACTAAATCCAACCTTAGATATTGTAAACGATGTATGTTTCTACCAGATGAAGCAAAACTTGGTAACTTTTCAAGTTCAAAAATGGATTTTAGAATTTTGTCTTGCACTTTAGTTACTCCTAGCTCTTCATCATTTGGAACCAAGTCAAATTCCTGTTAAAACATCAATTTACTCTGACCCAGTTTAGTTGTACCTGTTAGGGTCCCATCTATGGGTCAATTAGAACAAATCATTCTATACTTGAAATACTGAAATCATTTAGCCCCCTGGAGATTATTTTCTTTACAAATAAATTTAAACAAGATTTGGCATTAGATAACCCATAAGGGTTGATATTCCACTAAACACAACCAAATGTACTATTTTTATTCCTCCCCCCTCTTTTTTTTGGGGGGGGGTGCTATTGTAACATGGTAATCTGTTGAATTTATTTAAGCTCTCATAGTTGACTTCCAAGCAGTTAATGTCTATTTCTTTAATATTGCAATTTGGACAAGTAAAGTGAACAGGTAGAAGACATTCATTTTCGTTATGCAAACCCTTTCAATAACTTTTTTGCGACAGGTTTAGTTTTTCTTCACTTAATACAGTTGATAATTAGAATCTTGATTGTATAAAGTAGAGGAAATTTTGGTTTCACTTTCCAAGAATTAGGATAGAAAATTCATGAGAAATGAGTTTATTTATCTATAGACTTCTGAATATGACCAGTGTATTTTACTTATTGTATTATTAACCTTGTCTAACTTTTTATTATGACTGTATTTTTAACATTTGCATATACTGTCTAAAAGTGATGGCAATATTTTAGTAATTTTAGAATTGCATTTGACTTAGAAAATATCAAAAACTTGTTGCTCTATATTTTCTTCCAAGTAAAATTAATAAAGATAACAATTAATTCACTGTCTTGCCTTTGTAGATATGAAAATAAATTAAACAAATTTGAATTTGGGTGATGAATAAACTTTCAATCAGATTTCAAAATTCCCTTGTAACAGAACATAGGTGTATGTGTGTGTGTATATATATATATATATATATATATATAGTACTGCCCTAGTGAATAGTGTTTGTCAATAGCCTGGGAGACAGGGGTTCAATCTCAGGTCAAGTCATACCAAAGGCTCCAAAAAATGGTACTTGATGCCTCCTTTCTTAACTCAGCTTTATAAGGTATGTATCAAGGGCAAAATAGAGCAAGAGAAAATCCAGAGAAAGGAGTAGCACCATCCCCTACACTTCAGTGTAGTAGCTATTAAAGAGTCTTCAGTTCACCCTTAACTACAGTCGCCAACTTACTACTTATATATTTACACACACACACACACACACACACAATAATTTTCCTGATGAAAATGTTCTTCCTACTCCCACTCCCAGTTGACTAATAACATTCTATTCACCATTGAATTGTTGAATAATTTTATTCATCAAGTTTAACATAGCAATATTTTATTACTACATTACTTGATGAGTCTATAACATAATCAATGTAGGTTTCTTTTTATGATTAAGTGTTACACTCAAAAAATATATATTAATATACATGATGTTATAGTTGTAATTGCATGCCAGCTTACTTGTACTAATATTGAATAATGCCTCATATTACCATAACTGAATTTCTAATTATTCTGTTGTGAGACAAGTATGTGTGTGTGTATGTATATATAAATATATATACATACATACCCACACACCAATTGCACTTTGTAAGTTGATCATTTCACAGCTGTATAAATCATGTTGACATTTTCTTTTTTCTTTTTTTTTTCTTTTTTTTTAATCATGTTATACAAACCAATTTGTTCAGAAATAGTTACTGTTTTTCAGAAGCTATAAGGCTTTGAAATGAAAAGGTTTTAATTGTTAATAGTCTAACATAAGAAAGCATTAAAACTATAATTAAATACAAAATGTCATCTTTTACTATATGCTATCAAGAAAACATTGAATTTCAGAACAACTGATTATTATTTTGTCATTGTTTTTATATATATATATATATATATATATATATATATGTGTGTGTGTGTGTGTGTGTGTGTTATATTTACATGCTTCTTTGGCATTATTATATATGTTCTGATGCATACAAACATTGAAAAATCACATTGAATTAACCCCACTTTATGATTATATAGAAAGATTTTTTTCTTATAACTCTCTTGGAAAGATTTCTTTTTTTCTTCTGTATATAAAAGGTTAAAAAGAATTTACTTTCCTTGTAGAGCACCTCCACTCCCTTACACAGTGTTCAGAAGTTTAAATGGTTATTTCATTCCTGCTTCAATTTTTATTCTAATAAACCTGCATTTGACATGTTAATTTAATTTCTGCTTTAAAGTTAATGATTTCCTGCCATGTTTCAATGAAGTTAAAGTTTCCCATTCTTAATTAATTCTAATTTTCATTATCTGTTTCTCTTTTCAGCATCGGCTTGGTGAGTGAGCAGTCAAGGATGGGTAAGCAAAATAGTAAACTGAAGCCAGAAGTGCTGGAAGATTTGCGTAGAAATACAGAGTTCTCAGAAGTAGAACTACAGGAATGGTATAAAGGCTTTCTGAAAGATTGTCCAAGTGGAAACTTGTCTGTGGAAGAATTTAAAAAGATTTACGGAAATTTCTTTCCTTATGGGGATGCGTCAAAGTTTGCCGAGCATGTGTTCCGTACTTTTGACACAAATGCAGATGGAACTATAGATTTCCGTGAATTTATCTGTGCTCTCAGTGTGACGTCACGAGGCAAGTTGGAACAGAAACTACGTTGGGCGTTCACCATGTATGATGTCGATGGAAATGGTTATATCTCTCGCCAGGAAATGCTTGAGATAGTCACTGTAAGTAAATTTTACCTACATTAATCTTATATAACTCAATTTCCATATTCTCTCTAAAATATCCTAATGTGTCTGTAGCAATTCAAAACATAAATCAAATGATTTACTTTTACATTTGTTTTTCAGGTTCAGTTAACCCTATAAATTATCTCCCTTGGAATTTAGTCCAAGAATTAATTCATATCAGAAGATCTGACCTGCTAAATAAAATAAGTCATAGAAATAAGTGATTTAGCAAAAATTAGAAGTTGTATTATAAATTTCAAGTGGGGGTGAGGTTAAATTGACTACTAACCCTCCCCTTCAGACAGGCAGTGAAAGAGAATGAAAGGCAAAATTTACCAATTTCTTCAAACAAATAATCTGCCCTAACGGCAAGGCTTAGAATATACTGACCATGTCCTTAGCAGAGTGTAACGCACCCCTTTCCTCAAAAAGGGAAAAAGAAAATAATGAAGGTTTCTGGGTATGACACTAAACTGCATCTGGTGGTTAGGCTCTAGATTTGGGGAGTATGGAGTACTTACATTGCCATCACTCAAGTGAAAATAATCCCAGACAGGTTGACATGCTATTAAAACCAGTTAATCAATCCAGATTAATAGTCCTCTGTGTGTGTGTGTGTGTGTGTGTGTGTATATATATATATATATATATATATATATATATATATATATATATATAAATCCTGAATAATTTAATTCATTCAAATTTTAAAATCTGTAACTCTTAAAATTTTATATATGCTTTTTTGATCATGTAACTGTTAGGTTGAGTATAGCTGGTTTAATATGTGATACTATTATTTAACAGACTAAAGTATTAGTTAGGAGAACAAACTCTATCAAATGGCAAAATTTAAATTCAACTAAGTGTTTGCTTGTAAGAGAAGTATGGTGTGTTGAGAGAGAAAATTTTTTTTTAAATATGAGTGAATCAAAAGGTTCAAAGGCGAGTCAATTTTCTACACTCTTTATTTAAAGTTTAAAGGCTTGAACTTTTTCCTAATTCACTTCAGTTATATTGTAGTAGACTGTTTCTAGCCTGAATAGTATGATTAATTACCAACCAGAGTGAGTATTTTTCAAATGTTATTTATCTAATACTTGTAAAATCTAATATGTCTATTATACTTTGATATGTAAAATTTGAGCTATAAAATAGTAGAATGAGAGTGAAAGTAACTGAGTCTACACTTTAAGAGGCTGATGTTGTACAACTTACAATACAGGCTTAGTTCTCTAAAAACAAAACTTAAGAAAATAAAACACGATTCACTTCAACACTAATATTGCAAATGACTCTTGATAAAGTAAAGCATAGCGGTACATGACAACCTATTCTTTTTGTAGTGAAAGTGGGTGTTAGTCCTGAACTTTAAGACAAATATACATGATTATATACATCACCTGATTGATGAAGATTATTCTTACTGATTACAACATAAAAATATCGATTTCAAATCGCTATAGGTGTTTTATTGCAGAATTTTTCTTGTATAACTTCTTCACTCTCCAAACTCATATTTACTGAAACCAAAACTAAATGCTAAAATTTTTCATGACAAATAATGTATGAGAGCTTTAAGATGATAAAAAATTAATCAGGTTTTATTCAACACTGGCATCAGTATTCAAGATATGTTGGGGGGGGGGTTCCTTTTTTTCTCTCTCCATATCTTTTATCTACAGCTCTAAATTTTTCAAAGTTGATCTTTTTGTTGAATGAACAACATTTTGGGGTTTTCCATCCTTACTTTTAGAGTTTAGTTGAAAATGTACTTGATCTCTTAAATAAGAATATATATGTATAGACCTTATATGCAGCAAAACTGTGATGGATTCTATTGTATTTCAGCACATGTATGCTTTTTAAACCCACTGGTGAAAAACTACATTAGATTCATGTTATTGAAATGAAGAGTGACGGAACTTTTATCTGATGAATAAAATCCTTATCGCTGCTACTAATAGTAATTATTTACTCTTTTTAATTATTTCATAATGAAAGATTTTCTTGCAAAGTACTGTGAAAACAAAATGAATTTTGAAGATATTTTTAAAGATTATGTAGAAGTATTTTCAATATTCCTTATAATGTTGATATGTATTTTCTTATTTACTTCCTTATATATGATATGATTAGGTAAACTATCTAAATTATGCAAAAATAAAAATAACACTGACATCTTACTTTATTTGATAGATTTATCAAAATAACATGAAATACTATAGATTAAATTTTTTCAAAGAAATCACCATTCGCTTCAACCATGGCATCCAGACGACTTTGGAATCTCTTGTGAGCCTTTCCAATGGTTTCTTTGTTTTGATTGGTAAATGCTATCATTATCCTTGCCTTCAGTTCATCTTTTGTTGTTGCACAGTTGTTGTTTTTTTTTTTTTTGTCTCTTGCTCAATTGTGCCCCACACACAATAATCTAGGGGATTGCTATCTGGGTTGTTAAGCAGCCAGATTTTAGGGCTGATGTTGTTGCAGAAATTTCTTCACCATCACTGGTTTCTTCTGTTTGTGTGCCATGGTGCAGTGTTCTTTTGCCAGATTTAGGTTCTTCCGTCAGACTCCCTCTCAATCCAGGGAAGCACTACTTCCTCCAGGCACTATGTAGACCTCTGTATTGAGTATGAGGCCTTGTGAGAAGATGAATGCAGGTATAACATTACCATCACTTGTGACTCCCCCAAACACCATCATGTAGATTGGGTGTTTGGTTTTCATCAATATGAATCTGTTCTCAGATTGACACCCAAACATTCTGAAATCTTCATATTAGAGCTTCTATGGTGAATACCAAGCAGTACAGCATTGCAGTACCGTGAATTGCATCATGGTGCTGCTTTCCTCTCAGACAATACCCAACTGGTTTGCTGCACAGTAGACAATATCTGAAACAAAGTGCATGCACAAAATTAAAAATCTGAAATGGCAACAATTTACCCATCATATTCAGTGTGTGTGTAATATATATAAAGTTTGGAATGAAATAAAAAAAATGTAATTTGGAAAATTAGATTGTTTTGCTTGAGATTTAGCTACACCTGAATTCTGATGACACTAGGTCTTGAGCAAAATATGACAATCTGATTTTATAAACTTGTTTCTCTCCATTATGTACATACACACACACACACGCACATACGTGTGTGTGTGTGCCAGTTGCATGTATATGTAAACAAATTGAAAATGAACTCTTAATACTTTTAGACATCTATTTTAATAAGTTATTTAAAATTTGTCATACATATGTAAATCTGGGCTGTGTCAAGTTGTAAAACATAGTGTTAAAAACTTCCTAAACTTTTTGATTGCACCTCATAAAGGTAATATTGATTTTGGTTATAGAAAAAGTATCTTGATCTTTTTCAACTAATGATTCAATATGTCTGGAGTAGAATAGGCAGGATCAACAACTTCAAAAGGGAAAAATCTAAAGTTATTTCCTTTTATATATTTAAAGTATACTTTTTTAACAAATAACAGCCAATGTCTGAGTAAACAGTATTCTTGCAAATTTAGTTTGAATAAGCATTAATCTAGGTGCAGTACACAGCTGCAGAATAAAAAAATTTTTTCTTTTTTTTTTTTTTATCCCTCTCTCTCTCCTATAACTTTCACCTGCAGCAACAAAACAATTTTTTTCTTCTATACAGCTCATATTTAGAAATAGACAAAAGATTAAACATTCAAAAAAAGGAATAGAAATTCTGAATTAAAAGCCTTTTTTAAAAAACAAAAAAAAAGCCAAACATGTTTTTTCATTAATGCTAAAAACATACCAATTTTTAGCTTAACAATTTATCCATGGTACCTTTTCTCTATTGACTCGGATGTTCCTAGAAATAAGTTGGCTTCCGTTCTGAATCTGGCCTCTTTGTTAATGTTAATTGTTTTTCTGTTTATTTATTATCTTGTCTTTAGACTAATCAACCCAACAACTAATCATCTACATGTCAAAAAGTCTGTATGTACATTTATTTGTGCTTTGAAAGCCACTCATTTCATCTAAGAAAGTATTGTATTTCACTCACACAGAAATCTAGCTCTCTCTCTCTCTCTCTCTCTCTCTCTCTCTCTCTCTCTCTCCAGACCTTAATCACAAGGAACTAATAATGAGGAATTTAATTAACAATTAAGAACCGTCAGAAATACAGACAAATTAATTGATGTTTCTCTATTTCTTGTTTATATTTGTTAGTAAGTGCACTCTGTTAAAAATATACTGCAGCAGTAAATTACTTTGCAATCTCTATTGCAACATGTTTTTCATTTGCTTATATATATATATATATATATATATTTGTCAAATTTCCTTAAGTTTATTGAACTTTAGAGACAGATTAGTGATTTGCTAGATCTATTCTCAATATTCATTAGAAAATGCAGGGTGATTTAAAAAAAACGAATGAAAAAAAAACAGAACGTTATCACCCTTTTTTTAAGTATCTTTAGGATATAATTCCAAATGGTCTTCAATATTCTCTATCCTCCCTCTGGTAATTTTTTTAAAAAAAAGTTAATATTTCTATGGAAGTATCTTTATTAGAAAAGCAGAACTAATATAACAAAGACCATCTGGGGGAGATTCCAATGTGTTGGCAGGGATGGAGAACAGGTGGAGACTATAAAATCCTAATATAAGATATATTTCAACAAGTTATACATTTTTTTTTTCGTTTTTTTTATAAATTCAATTTTAAAGTGAAAATAACTCTGTATGCATTAAGTATTTCCTGAATCTATCCCAAATAAATATCTCACATTCAATGCCATCAGCCTTTTTCTCAATTTGCTGCCAGACTTGGACCTTCTTTAAATTCTGTTAGATATAGGCAATAATGAAGCCTTAAACTGGCCCATGTTGTTGATTGGAGTTTTGAATTTGATTCTTTCTTCTGGAGTAGTGAGTCCTATCAAGACTGAAGAGAGAAGAGGTGACTTCATGCATTTCCCCAAGAGCATTAACACAAAGTGAAATCCTTGTCCAGAATCTATACTCTGCTCACTGATTTCACTTTTCCTTGTAATAACTATAACACTATCTACCCGTTCAACAAAGATAATATAAGAAAAATCAAATGTAATCAAATATCAATAAGTCTCTGCATTTTTTTGTAATTTTCCTAATGTTTCTTTTTCAAATACAAGCCAAATTGTTTGATATGACAGTGGAGAATAACAGCTCTCTTTTTTTTTCTCTCTCTCTCTCCTGTCTAGCAATTATACAAACATGTATTAAAAAAGTATGCAGCCTAACATGAAGTTTTTAGATAAAACTTTTAATTTTATAAACTTCAAAGTATGTAACTAATATTCACTATTGAATCAAGATGCATTGAAATATTAAAAGGTCATTCAAAACATTCTAAGCTTCACCCACACAAAAAAAAAACTCATAGCTAAACATTTTTAACTGAGATCTTGGGGACAAGTTACCTGTCTGCAAGATTCTTCTTAAGAATGCTGTCAACAGAGAGCAAGCTGAAAAGGAGGACATTTCTAGAACACTTCTGGCTTTCAGACTTAAAGCTTGGAATTTTTTGAATGATCCTCAAAAGCTTTTGATCTGATAATATTGGTGAAAAACTGAAGTAACTCTCAGTCTGCACTATCCTAACTTAGATCGACATATGCTCTATCTCATATACTGAGTACTCTTTATTTATGAATATAACAAACTGTATTTTATATATATATATATATATATATATATATATATATATATATATTTTTTTTTTTTTTTTTTTCACCCAACCCTTTCACTCAAGCAGGACATTTTTAGCAGAGTTTAACATGTTTGAATTCAATTTTCTTTCTCCTTGACTGGTTGCCATACCAAAGATAAAGAAGCCTGTCTGCTCTACTATTTACCTATAGCTGAAGGAAGAATAGTTTTTTGGATTATGTGACATGCAAACAGCCTCATCCAGGATTTGAACTTGGATTGCTGTCTCCATTTCCCATAGGATCACATTACATTCCAAGTGGCTCTTCTGTTATGTATATGCATCTAAACATAACCCAACATAAACAATACCCTTAGCAATATTTTAAAACAATACACTTAGAGTATAAAATAATTTTCACTCCAACTTTTAGCTGAATGATAATTTTGTGAAGCCCTCATTCGTAATGAATATCTTTTCTTCATCCTCCATGTTGTTGATATAAAGTAAATAACTATGAAATGCTAATTAGAATATTTCATTCCTTGACAAATAAAAGCATCAATATCAGCATGGATCACTGTTACAACAGGATCCCGGGTGATCTAGTTGGAACAAAAAAATAATAATTTCTTGGTCGACAACTGTAAAATTAGTAATTAAGATCGGCATTAAATGTACCCACTACAAAATATTAATTTAGGCTCTTTAACAAAATTCAATCAAAACACCCTACTTCACATTGGATTAGATTAGATTGTGACCATTCAAAATGTCTCCTTCAGAAATATAAAAAATAAACAGCTTCTTATAATTCAGAATAACAAACTGCAAATTATAATTATTACCATAAAATCGTCTCCAATCTTTAAAAAGAGAAAAAAATCCAATAAAGAATAGTTAATGGATGGAATAAGAATTCACCAAAAATTTTACTTGCTAAAGAAATCCACTTAGTATAATTATATTCTTGTTGTTTGGTTGAAAATAAAGCTGTTTTTCTTGTCGGAGGATGTTACTATGTTATTCTGTTGACTTCCTCCAATCAACTGAAGTTATAAAAGCATGCCTTGCAGAATCAGAGAGACACACACACAGAAATTGACTTTTAAACACTTTTTTTTTCTTTTCTTTTTTTAAAACTTTTTTTATTAATTTCTCAGTTGTTTTCCTCATTTCTAAAAAATTTTCCAATGCAATTTCCAAAAATAATGTTCTTGTAAATGAAATTGATAATACAGTCTTCCAATTTATAGTTTTTTGTTTTTTTGTTAAGAAGTAATTAAACCAGACCTATTTACTCTCATTCTACAGGATGTTCCTAAAGTCTAAACAAATAGGAAAAACCACTAACTATAAACAATTTTTTTTTTTTTTTTTAATTTTTTTTTACCATCACATATTAAATATGAGTTAATAGAAAGAAGGAAGAATTGAACCAGTACTTAGTGAACATGAAGGATAGTCATATCAAGAGATAGATGCTTTTTAATGCACATCATCCTTGGTGAACCCCAACTGTGAGAAAGGTGGTTAGAAAGTTTAATGTGAAGTTAATGCATTGGGTTCATATAAGTCTTGCAAAATTTAATCAAACTTTGCATCACAAATCGTGGAAACAATATTGATGTTATTGATTAATGTTCTAATTAAATAAAATATTGTTGAAACATTTATCAAAATTAGGCATTTTGCCTGTGTTGTTGTCAGACTTTAGCAAGATGGAATTCACTGTGAATAGATAGACATAAAGAAGAAAATGCTATATGACCGCATTTCTTAGTTTCTATACTTATAATTATGTTGATATTGAATTTCTCTTCACTTTTCAAGAATGCAACTTTACAAAATATGACCTAAAAGAACTCTCAGCTGTCTGTAAGTGTTTGCTTGAGTGGAATCTTGTGATCTTTGAAACTGAATAAGAGATTTTTTTTTCTTCTTTCATTTGAAATGAAAGGTCATGGTACATTTAAAATGCAGCAACATTGTATAATTTCATATCCCTAGAAGCCTAAGTTAACTTCAGAGTTAACAGTGGGATTTAAGACTGATGATAAAAAATTTTTTAAAAACCCTGCAGATACGAGTTTCTTCCTTCTCAAACTATCTGAAAGTAGTGTTCCTATGAAACTTTTTTTGCTTAAAAAGGCATCAAGAAAAGAAGCATTTTATATGGGGAAAATATGTCGCTGTTCTCCGATTTTAAAAAAAGTAAATAAAATAACCTTTACAAATCGGTTGTCATTGTAGAAAAGTATAACCAATATAAAAGGGATATTTTAAATACCAAAAACTGTATGATAGAAAAATGCACAAGACTAAGTACATTAGCATACTACTGTACTTAAAACCTTCCACAGCATACAATTAACCTCAGCTTTTTACTTCAATGCTGACAAACATATAAGGTTATTTTGAGGTTCTGGGGACAAAGAAATTTTCCATATAAATTAATTGTAATAGGTTCTTCACTTTATACCATTTCAGATATCACAGAGAAACCAGCTCTAATGTAGGTCTTTTGTAAAAGTAAAATGGCATAAAACACTTTCAAAAAAGCAAGGAAATGCTTTTATTGTTTCTTTAACATGTGTTGCATAATTTTTAGCTCTTGGGTTTTAAAATTCATGATTTCTAAATCACTGAAAACTGTCAAATGAATTTCTAACATAGTGCTTTGTATTTAGTTTTATTAAAGTTAAATTTGTTAAATTTTCCAAACAATAATGTTCACAAGATTTATAACATCACATAAGAATTTTTTTTTTCTTGCTATCCATATCATTTCTGATCAAATTTTTCTGTTCATGTTGTGTATTTATTTAGATGTCTTAAACTCTTGTTTAAAGAAATGCTAATCTTTATAATCCTTTAATAAGAGAAGAAAGGAACTTTAACTCTACACAAATTATTTGAAGGGTTCCGATGAAAATGACAGGGGTGTTTTTTGTTTTTGGTTTTCTAAATTTTTTTTTCTAATTTTTTCTTTTTTTATTTTTATTGAAACAATTGTTTTGGGAAATGGCAGCAAATTTCTAAAGTATTGTCATGGGTATAAATACCAAGTTCTCCATTTAAGTGTACTCCACACTTTCTTGTGTACTCAATGTAATTTGTGTGTCTAAAGTTTTCTACCTTTTTTTTTTTTTTCTTCTTCATTTGTTATCTAGATTAGCAAGTAAATTTCAAAAATTATTTTTAAAAAAAATATGTTCCTGGAGATAATGTTTTATAAGATGTCAGATTTGGCAGTTGAATAACTGAAAGAGAAATGTGATAACTATTGCTCAAGTCTTTTGAAAATGTTTGTCATTGGAATAAGATTTTGTCATGTACATCAACACTATATTATAAATTAATAAAAATACTTTGTGCGTGTTACTATAACCTAGTAATGATATATGATAGCAAAATCTGTGTTAGATCAATACTCTTAGAATGCTTTAACCTAGATAATAAAGCAAATGAGTGATAACTTTGTTGCTTCGGCATTCACAATGGTCAATTTGGAAAAAAATCAAATCATCCTAATTATTTGTAAAGAAGATAACAATAAAATGCTAATTGGAATCATTCACTCTTTTCTAACTAGAAGCATCAATATCATTATGGAAAGCTGTTACAAATGGAAACACATTGTGTTCATGGGTCACCTCAGAAGACAAAATGAAAACCAATAGTTTTTTTGTTTTTTTTCAATTATGCTATTCACTTGGCTTTCAGGGGTTTTTTGGGTTTTTTTCTTTAATCATATAAAAAAATCATTTCTACTTTATCGCCTTTATAAATGTATTTAAATAGACATTTTTGAAGGCTCTTTTCATATTTCATCCATCCTCTGTAATTATTTTCCTGAAACAAAATCTATATTATGATGATCTGATTGTTGTATGAATGTTACTGTCTATGATGCAACAAAAATGAAACATTATAGTGAGTTTTTTTTTTTTTTTTTTTTTTTTTTACTCAATGTTGAAATACAAGAATAAAGCCATTTCCAATCTGATTTTAAACATAATAGTGCTTCTTTCCTTGATCATCATAATTCCTCAAGGGAGATAACTATTAAGTACTAGTGTTCATTGGAAATCTATTTGGCAACTAAAGTTCAAATTCCTGGACAAGGCTGTTTACATTTCACTTTGTGCTCATGCCCTTGGAGAAAAGGCAATAATGCATGCATCTATCTTTTCTATTTATGATTAAATCATCAGGCTGACTGGGTTTTTTAGCCTTGGTAAACTGGTCTCAGATGGAAAATTCCAAATTCAAACCAATTGTACACCACTTAATAAAAAAAAAACAACTTATCTTTGTATCATCCTTGAACAAGTTGAATAAGTACATACTAATAAATATCAATTATACATATTTACCATCCCTCCGCTCGGGCAGGATATAACACAAGGTCAATTTTTAAGCGGAGTTTAAAAGGTTTGAATTCAGAGTTTTCCTTCTCCTAGACTAGTTGCCTCACCAAGGCTGAAGAACCCAGTCTGCCCTATTATTTACCCATAGCTGGAGGGAGAATAATTGGATTAATACCTTTTCCAAGGGTATTAGTGCTATGTGAAATGCCATCAGTCTCATCCAGGATTTGAACTTGTGTCGCCGTGTCCATTTCCTACGACGATAACCATTACACCAAGGACACAAATATCAATTATAAGAGGTGGGGGAGGTCTCCTTGGTGTAATGGCTACTGTGCTGGACTCCAATCAGATTATTATGTTCACTTTCAGACTAGTACCTTATGAAGCTTGCTCTCTCTCTCTCTCATCTCCTCCCAGCTATGGTTTAAATTGATCACTACTGTCTTTCAACAAGGGTGGCTTTAGCATTAAATAACCCATGAAGGTTGATTTGCCATTAAACAAAGAAACCAAACCAACCAATTATAATTCTTTTTATTTTTATAAGTTCTATTAATGGGATATAACAACATAGTTAATAGCTGGCAAAGGTAACTTTATATGATTTTTTTTTAATTGAATCATCAACACCTGTGCCTAGTTTTAAATTAAATCACTTTTAATATCCCATTTTTACCTGCTTATTTCTCCATTTCAAAGAAATAGCAATTTACACTCACTCTTTCCTTGTCATTTTATCTTAATGACCTTTTGTATAAGGATCATTGATATTTTGTGTGTGATAAATGTTGAATCTTGAAAGTAAAATTATTGATTATGCCATAATTTTTAGTTTTGTCCAAGTGTTGCATTTTCATTTATTATTTCTTCGTTTCAATTCCCTTCCTCACTCTTCTCAACTCCCTGGTACTATAAATCGGATTTTTATATCTCTGCTAAAAGTGAAGCTGACTAAAATTGATAAAAGAAAAGGAATTTGATATATTTAGGAACATAAATGCTTCTTGATATGCTTATTTGTTTATGTATGAAGTGTTTGTGAATAAATGTACACCTCTCAATATATATATATATAAAGGTTCATATATGTACATGAGTATATCTGATTTTGTCTATAAGCTATGTACATAAATATATAGATCTTTTTGTTCATCTGTATACTTGTATGTATAAGAATGATTTTTCCTGCATATGCATTTCATAGAAATGAATCTATGTTATTAGCTGAATTTGGATATAAAGTTTTTACATGATAATGTTCAATAGATATGATAAATATATATAGTTATATATGATATGATAAATATATAGTTATATATGATATGATAAATATTAGGAAGTGTTGATGTTATCATTGTAAGAAATAGACACTGCAACCAGAGTTCAAACCCTGGATGAGACTGTTTGCATTTCACATAGTGCTAATGCTCTTGAGAAAAGAATGCATCTAATTATTCTCCCTTCATTTAACCTTGTATGGCAACTGGTCTAGTTGAAAGAGATCTCTGAATTTAAACCTGTTAAACTCCACTTAAAAAATTGACCTTGTGTCATATCCTGCTCATGCAGCAGGATTGGGTAAATATGATAAATATTCACTATTGAATTAAATAACCTTGAGAAATGAGATTATGTTAAAAAATAAATTTCATCATTAGGCTATGAACTTGTTGATATACCTAAATATGTATTGTATGATCTTTATGGACTTTTGGCTATCTTACACTTGAATAATGATGGTGACTTGGTGACCTATGATTAGGATTTCATTTTAGCACTGATATTATGCTTCTACTTTACAAAGAAAGGAGGATACTAATTACCATGCCATAGTTATATAAAAAATTCTAATAATAAAGATTTCATCATTGAATACAAGCCCCTACAAAACAAAGATTATTATAAAATAGGAATAGTTACTGTAAGCCATATAATCTTGTATAAATTATTAGTATTGACTGGAATACTTGAAATCATACAATTGAGGGCAAATTATTTGCTTTAGATAGGAATACTTAATATCATATAACTGTGCAAACAAATGACTCTACACTATTTACAAAATTGAACTAAAAATTGCTTTATTCTCTTAGAGTAATACATTAAAAATCCAATTATAAGAAAAATTTTATGATGTGCCATTTTTTGCTGGGTTCTAGTTATATATGTAACCAATGAGAATTTTATCAATATATAGATAATACAATTAGTGAGGGGATATCCAGATCCTTCTGAAAATAGCCAGGATAATGGGATGATTGATTGATATAGACCAGTTGTTTTCAAGTAAATGGGTGCTTCTCTCTCTCTCTCTCTCAAGAAAGAGATCACTTTTTTCTTTCTTTCTTGATCATTATGCTTTATTTTTCCGAATGATTTTATGTTTCAAGTTTTTCTATTTTTCTTTCATCTTGCCTGTCACTTTTAGGTGAGCATTTCTTTTCAGACTTAACAGCTGGGTTTTCTCTCTTTCTTGATATTTCCATATTCTGTCATACAAAATTGATGTTAACTCTCCAGAGAAAGTTTTCTGCTTATTAGGCATTATCATTACTTTTTTTTTTCACTCTTCCTTTCAACAATGGTATTATTTTGCAGTTAATATACTTATTACCGTTTTGACACTATAAGCTCTTCTGCTTTAAGTGCACATATTTATGTACAATAATGCATACACATGTAGGTACAAATGTGTCTGAGTATATATATATATACATATATGTATATGCATGTGGGTGTGTATGTGCATATAGTAGTGTGTATATTTACACAGCAGTATCAAAAGAGTAGCTAAACAAGTGAGAGAGGTTGGCACATTTTAATGGATAACATAGAAACACAAGGATTTCTCAATGGGAATGGAATTTTTTTTTATGTCCATAATGAACTCAGGTCTTCAGTACTAGTTGACAAGGATGTTTTGTTTTGTTTTTTTAAGGTACTTTAGTTCCGGAAGGTTCATGCAGGAGTAGCAGTTTTCTTTTCCAAAATTCAAGCCTAAATCACTGTCTGTTTACTCGTGTTTGGACTATGGAACACATTCTTTATATTGCTTTTGTTGTTAAAACAGCATTTTGGCTGTGCTATTCTACAGCCTTCTTGACATTTACAGCCCAGAAGGAAAGAGTACTTTTTTTTTTTTTTTTTTTTAGAGATTGATGGTGAACAGAAAAGAAATCATAGCTAATATACCAGCTTGCTTGGCTCATTTCCGATAGCATAAGTCACACTGATAATATCACTCTTTGCAACCTGCATAAACACAGTTGTTTCCTCTTCTTTTTTTTCTTTTTTTCTAAATACATAATGATGATGAGGATGCTCTGTAATTCCTCCCCTGCTAGTCAGAGGAAACCATACCATGCTGTCTGAGAGCTTAATGTACATCATTTCCTACAAGTTTCTCACTCACCAGTGATATTCCTTATATATTATTTGGATCTCATCCCAAACCTGGTAATATGAGTCCTCCAGATACTGCCTGCCATACCAGACTTTTCTATTTCCTTTTGGGATATGGGATTTTTTATGTTCCTCAAGTTTGTCTTTATGGGGACAGCTGGTTTCTCAGTTTTCTACATTTGTAATAAATGCAATCTTTGTCAAACTCTTCTCTTGTAAGAAACCAAATCAAGTTGGACTAGTAAGTGGTTGTACTATTCAAAATGTTCCTGTGGTTATAATAACCTACAAATATATTGTATTGGATCATTTCTACTATAACTGGTATGGGTGATGTAGCTACATAGTTGATGTCACTTTGGTTCATCCATCTATTCCTCATATAAGAAACAACATAAGATAGATAATCGCACTTTTAGTCTAGTCAAAAATGTGCTGATGGTATTGTCTGTAGAGGAGTAAGAGCCTCCCCCACAAAAGAGTATCCTGGGTATAACACTATAGTGTATCAAGTTCAAAAGTTTTGGGGACTGTGGAGTTACCTGTTCATTGCCATTATTCCCAGGTACACTCTGGCCTGAGTGGTAGTACCTGTTAGTCTCATACATGGGTGAAATAAATTTGCTTGAAAATTATTATTATTAAATAGAAATACTTGAAACCATAATATGGTTTGCAAAGTAGTTAGAATTTTTTCCAAATGATTATAATTATTAGTTACTTGCAACCATGTAATTGCTTGCAAAAAATACTGACTTTTATTTTAAATAATCCAACAAAGGTTGACATACCATAAAATCAACCCACCTAGACAACTAATTCTTATTTTGGGTTGAAGGGTGGACACTGCTTCTCTCTATTAATTCTTCATTCAGTTGCCCAGAGGTCATTTCTGATGGTCTTTGCTGAATATTGAAGGAAACAAACTCAATTTTTATTAAAACTGTGTACAGTAATGATAGTATTAATTACCTTGATAATAATACAACATAGCATACAGTTGGATATTAGCAAATAAGTTATGAGATTTTATTTCTGTTGTCAGATTGGTAAAACTTATTTCTAGTTTTAACCAGTTGTAAAATCTTTAGATCAGTACAAAATTAGACCCCCCCACACACACACACACTGCCACTTTTTTCTTCTTCTTCGTCTTCTATCTCATAATCATAAAATCTCTTCAGTGTAGATATTTAATCTATCATCATTGCATTATTGATTTCTTCAGTCTTATAAAAATATTAAAGTTTAATCATCAATATCAAATTAGACTATGATATGGATAACTTATCATTTTTAAAAACATTTAATTGTTTACAATTCTTTTTATTCTTTTTAAATTGTTAAACTATTTTGAAATGGAATGTAATAAATTAGTTACAAAATATAAGACTAATCTTTTTTATTAATATTTACAGCTTTTGTTTGAGTTAATTTTTGTTCTTTTAAAAAAATGTAAAGATATTTAAGTATTTTTATAATTTTTATATAATAAAAAGAAATCTTTTAGAATTTCCTTATAAGTTTCATGATTCTAAGATATATTAAATGGGGTGTTATAAAAACAAGTGCTGTTTTATAAAACTCACAGTAATACTGGGTAAAATTAGTATTGTTGCATATTGTTATTTTGTTTACTTATATATAATATCTAATAAAATGGAAGAGAAATAAGACATGAAAACAATTTGGAGTGTTGACATATAATGTTTTACTTTATAAGAGCTTCATTAGATAATGATTTTTTAAAAAATCAGAATAATGCAACTATTTTTGTTCAGTCAAGAACACCTATACTTATAAAAGTGTAAAATGAAAAAAAAATATTTAGAAAATGTATTTGTGACTGTTATTTAAGCTATAAGTAAAAGAATTTTTAATGTTAGTGTATTAAGTTGGTTGGTTGGTTGGGTTTTATGGCATATCAACCTTTTGTTGGTTATTTAATGCCAAATCTATTTTTAAGCAAATAATCAGTTCTATTTCAAACAATTCAGTTTAGCATGAGTACACAGTTTAATTGTCAAAAACATTTCTATTTCAAGCTATTCAGTTTAGTCAAACAGTTCTAATTCAGCTAAGTATTAGTATAGATTTTCTTTACACACAGTTAAATGTCAAAACAGTTCTATATTAAACAATTCACTTTAGCATAAGTATGCAGTTTAATTGTCAAAAACATTTCTACTTCAAGCTATTCAGTTTAGTCAAACAGTTCTAATTCAAACAATTCAGTTCAGCATAAGTATGCAGTTTAGTTCTATTTAACCCATAGATAGGGCCCTATCAGGTGCTACCATTCTGGATCAGAGTGTGGACCTGGGAGCAATGGCAATGAAGGGATACTCAACATTCCCCAAAGCCCCAGCATCACTGCAACCTCACCATCAGATTGTTTAGTGTCATATCAGGACACTCGTTGGGGTGGGGGTCTTACCTCTCTGCAGAGGTGCAGTCAGTGTATTCTACAGCCCCAGCCAACTGAGCAGTACTGTGTGTTTAGTAAAATATTGTTGGTAATAAATTATCATTAGATTGAATATTAAAATGAATCAATGTCGGGGATAAGTTTTTGTTATTCTAATCTTTATTTTAAAAAATTTAAAAAAAAAAAAAAAATGAAATATTTTGTTTTAGTAATGATACATTTAATAAAATCCAGGTTGCTTGATACTAAGAGATTATGATCTATTTCAATTCAATTATCTTTTCCACATTTTTTTTTTTTTTTTTTAAGCTTAACTATGCTCATATAAGTGCTTTTAAAGCCCTGATTACTTAAACTCATACAAGATGAAATAAATATATAAACACACAATTGGTTTTTACATACCCTCAGGTGTGTTTTATATAATGGTTATTGATATGGAATTGAAAAGCAGGTTCAAAGCAGAAAGTTTACACTTCTTTTCAATACTCTTAAGGAAGGCATGACTCTATCTCTTCTCCTTTTTGGGATCTCTAGCCCTGGTAGAGAAAGCAGTTTCAAAGGGCATCTCTAAATTTTTACAGGTTTTAAAGATATTTAGGAAAGCTCAAGTCCTGCAATAGACTGAAAAAAAAAGTTTATGGGGAGATATATGATTTTTAATAATGTGTTAAGACCACCTCCAATAAAAACTAAGTAAAATGTTCAATACTCTTCATGTAGAGCCATAGACAATATTAAATCTAAAAAAATTTTCTGAGTTTACTATAACCATTCATGTATATTTTACACACACACATACATATATATATATATATATATGTGTGTGTGTGTGTGTGTGTGTGTGTGTATTAAGTCCATGACCTGATGCAAAAAAGGTATGACCACTATTTATTTTTCAGCATAGTCTTCTTTCTTATTTATGTACTTGACTCAGTGCTTCTCCACTGATCATAGAGATCAAACAATGAAAATTTCAAATCAAAAATCAACTAATAACCCAAGTTATGCTCTTATTGATCCACTTTTATTTGTATTTCATATCAGCAATATTAATTAGTTTAGCAAAACAATAAAATAAAGATAAGTTCATTTTTCAATATCCCTCTGCTTGTAGATAAAAGGTTAAAAGTAAATGTTCTTTTTTCAGACTATTGACAGCAATGGGTCAGCAGAAAATTGAATTTTTATTGATATTTAATTACTACTTTTTTTTTTTTTTTATTGGAAAGAAAATGTTTAAATCAATGATAGGAATTAGATTTGCTTTAACATGGATTCTTATCATTTGCTGTCTTTTATAAAATATAAATAGGTTGTTTTTAGTTATACTGATCTCTTCAAACTCTGACTGTGTATTCTATTCATCAATCTGTTACTGCTTTGTTTTGCTGATAGATAGTATCTGTTAATCTCCAGAGTTTCATTTGTTTTATTGTTCAGTTAAGGATTTAGAAACCTTATCTACTTGATGGAAACAAATAAAACCCTAATCCCCACAGACTGCTGCTGAAACATTCTAACCCTTTACTATATATGCCTGTAAGTGGCCTGAAATAAATTGAGGCCTTTAAAGGCTGATTTGGATCAATTGCAATGCTGATAATCCTTTTAATGTATTGAGGTTTTTATCCCCTTGGGATATATTGATTATATTTGACTTTTTTTTTTTCTAAATGTCATTTAATAGTTATCATTTGGTGAAGAACTGAAATAAATCTTCTAATGTAACAAGAGAAATATTGTTTATAACACCCAAGATTATCAGCAATAATAACTTAAGACTTTGCTTCAGGAATTTTAAAATAGAAATATTTCAATCTCAAGTGGCATATGAATGGTGACAATGCAGAAGAAAAGTATCAGTTAAGAAGCTGATTAATTTATTAAAATACTGCCAGTTGTGTATTATGTGGTTTTGTTATTTTTATTAGATGTGTATGAGGTGCATACAATAAGTTTCCAGACTTTTTTCATACAGGCATTTAAAATTGTCATAGACTCTTGAAAATTCAGTATGTTATTGCTATACATCTTATGAGATGACTGACCAATTCTTATGATTTCAGGTTCAAATGAACAGCTACAGCAGCAATTGAAATACACCCTACTAAAGCCTGATTATCACAGCTGGTGAATTTCAAAAATGCAATCTGACACTTTAGAAGAACAATATGCAATAAAATTGTGTTTTAAACTTGGAAAAAATGCCACAGAAACGTGTGGAATGAATGGAGCATCAGTTTTTGAGTGGCATAAGAGATTCAACGAAGGCAGGGAGTCTATGAGGGATGATGAGAGGTGTGGGAGGCGTAAGGAAGTCAATACACCAGAGTTGATTGGCCAAAGGGTTAGGGTTACTATGTTGAGGTTTTAAGGGAGTTCAGGAAGAGATTCTGTCGGAAGAGGCCAGCACTCTTCAAATCGAGTCAGTGGCATTTCCAGCAGGACAATGCACCAATCCACAACTCCATCCTTGTCGCTGACTATTTGACCAAGATGGGCATCAAGACAATTCCTCAGCCTCCCTATAGTCCAGACCTTGCTCCCTGTGACTTATGGTTATTCCCTAAGCTCAGAGGCTGTCGTTATGAGACAATTGAGGAGATGAAAGAGGTCTTCCAGAAGTTGTTGGAACGGTACAAGCGCATTGCAGCCGGAGGAGATTACTTCAAAGGGGACTAGAGTTTCACGTGTGTACTATCAATAAAAGTGCCAGACTAGGTTCTTCAGTCTTGGTGAGGCAACTAGTCTAGGTGAAGGAAAACTCTGAATTCAAACCCGTTAAACTCCGCTTAAAAATTGACCTTGTGTCATATCCTGCCCGAGCGGAGGGATTGGTAAATATGATCAATAAAAGTGCCAATACGAAAAAGTCTGGAAACTTATTGTATGCACCTCGTATGTCTGTAGATGACACTAATGTGAATTTGAATTTAAGAAAAAAATAACTTTCCTCTTTTCTTCTGCCCTATCCATCATTATGGATAATCTACGAATCAAGATGAATAAAGAAATTTCAGTCACCATTTTAAAGGAATAAATAAATAAAATGCTGAAATTTTTTTTTTTTTTTGTCTCTACCTACTTCATATTTATATTATTGAAATGGTGTTTGAAGTAGCATGTTAAACAATTTGGATGCCTTGTGTTAAGAAAATATAAAACAGGGAAATGGATCAAACTTTTGATAAAGTGAAATTTATTTGACTGACAAAACTTGATGACATTAAAATTTTAAGTGTTTTAAAATCTAATACCAAAAGAAAACTTTTTTATAAATTTGATAATATGGAGACTGGATCTTGCTTAATTGCTTAAGAAATTTGCTTTTGTAAAACAAACTTTTTTTTTTTTTTTTTTTTTTTTTAGATCGGTACCACCATTTTATATAAAATCTCATATTGCTATTTTTACCTGTCTGTTTATGGCAGTCATATAAAGTTAAGTAAATCTTGCTGGGAGATAATGATGTATCCATTAGGCTACCATTCTGCTGTTTAAAAATGGTATAAAATTGATTTAGAAATATCAAGGCTTTTTTTTTTTTTTTTTTTTTTTTTTCTTAATATTTGTACTTGGATTAACCGCTTACCTTTTTCTTTTCTTTTTTTTAAACTATTTGTGTTAAACTTCTTTTAAAAAAAAAAAAGTGGAAACTAAATTTAATATTTGAATTTTTATATTTTAACAAGACAACCTTTGCTTTAAAGTTTAAAATTCGTCAATGCTTTGATATCCTCTCTCTCTCTCTCTCTCCCCCACACACACTAAATAATTTATTTGGGATATTCATTTCACAGGATGAAAATAAAATTATCATTTTTACAGACATTATTAAATAGGATATTTGTTCATCCCTCAGCCTGTATTCAGCTATGGCCAATTATATGTAATTCTTAGGAGGTCAAGAAAAGCTGAAATGTATGATATACAACAATTTATCACAATGATATTTTTGATTAAGCAATTCACTTGATATGTAGTAGAGAATAAAACAATTGCAATTTTGTGGGGTCAGTATTCATACTGAACATTTCTTAATCATCTAAATTCTTCATTGAACAAATAACTATGAAATGTTAAGTAAAACCTTTCACTTCTTTCTAAATAGAAGCATCAATATCATTATGGACCATTATTACAATGGAAAGTCAAATAAATTCATGTGATAGCTTGTTAAAATTGATAGCCTAGTTAGATGGGACTGCAGAATACACCGACTGCATCTCTGTAGGAGGAGTAAAACTCCCCCAATGAGTGTCCTCTGGGCCAGTCAGCTGAGGCTGTAGAATACATTGACTGGATCTCTGTAGAGGGGTAAGACTTCCCAACAAGTGTACTGTGGCCCAGTTGGTTGGAGCCTTAGAATACACTGACTTCATCTCTGTAGAGAAGGCTAGACTCCCTCAACGAGTGTCCTAGATAGGATGCTAAACAATCTGATGGTGAGGCTCCAGCAATGCTGGAACTTTGGGGAATGCAGAGGACCCTTCATTGTCATCACTCTCAGGTCCATTATGGCCTAGAGTGGTAGCACCTGATAGGGTCCTATTTATGGATCAAATAGAACTGTTTAACATTTAAAATGTGTGCTTTGACATTTAAACTTGAGTGCAAACAAATGAATTATGCTAAACTGAATTGCTTGAAATAGAACTGTTTAATCATTTAGCTGTGTGTAAACAAATGACTGATATTTAATTGAATTGTTAGTGATACATAGCAATACTTGAAAACATTAAACTGTGTACAAACAAATAGAATTATTTATATTAGATAGAAATAAGTGAAACCAATAACTGTATGAAAAAAAAAGAGCTCAAGCTCAATGTTTACAAATCATATATTTGATATATATATGTATAAAAAGGATTTAGCATTAAATAACCGATAATGGTTGATATGCCATCAAACCAAACAACTAGTTAAAATTGAATCTCTCATAATTTTGAAAAAGTTAATTCCTTTTTGCTTTTACATTGATGTTGTATACTGGGAGTAAAAAAGGGAGAAAAAAGTATTTTTATAAGTTTTTTTTTCTTTTTCTTTTTAACCTCAGAAGTAACTTTGGTGGGTGGGGTATGTCAGTGTAAAAATAAAGACTTAGCAAGTTCATCTGGCTTTTAGAACTTGTAAAAGACATTTTGGACAGACACATTAAAAGCTAATAAGTCTGTTCAGAATGTAATTTGTCATTTCATCCACTGTGCCCAAGAAATGTTGTCAGCATATTTTTGGTTTACTGCTGCAGTTTTTTTGGTCTGGTAATTAATCTATTTTTTTTTTTATTTTTTTTTTTTTTTTTTAGCCAAAACCAGATTCTATTTTTATCATTCTGTCTAGTGTTTATTCCATTCATCCACAGACTAGAAAAGTGCTTTGTAGTGGTGACATTGATGCAACCCTACTTGATAAACAGCTATAAAAAAAAATCTTCTTCTCACTTAAGACAGCCCAGCAAATATATGTCATTTACTTTCTGTGTACCTGTAACGCAAAATAGAAGCTATTCAACCAGTTTTCATTGGTAGATTTTAAGATACAGCCTTTTTTCTTTTAAGTTTTACTAAAATTGTTCCTCTTTTTCTCTCATTTAAAACTTTCAGTAGATTTCCTAATTTATATTTTGACCTCTGTGTGTGTGTGTGTGTGTGTGTGTGTGTGTGTGTGTGTGTGTGTGTGTGCATAGCAAAAACATTGTAGCATGATTTTTATTACTACAATATTAAAATACTTGACAGTATAAAGCAATTTTTGATTTAATCTACATTTTAACAGTGCATTCATTCATTCTGATTTCTAAGGAAGATAACTATTAAAAGCTCATTTCACAGTACTTCTATTTGTTGTGTATGTAGCTTCAAGCATCCTACATGTCTAGCCACATTGAAGAGTTGTGATACAACAAAACAGTCTGTGGATGACATATACATATATATATAGTCAGTGGCAACTATCAGTTCCTTGTGTCACGTGATATCCCACTGGGATGATGGAAGTGGGATGACTGCTATCCTCTCGTTTGAATTAACAGTAGCAAGCCCTCAGAGAATGACCATTAGGGCATGATGGTAAATTGGGGCAACCTGTCTGTACTCAGTAACCTGACTTGGGTGACATCTAGTAGCCCTAACAAAATCGCCTGACCAGGGGGGGTAGAAGCCAAACGATTGGCTGGGACCCTAAAACGGAAGTGGGGACTCCCTCCCGTCAGCGGAAATAGAAAAGAAAAAAGTTAGTCGTTGGACAAGGTTCGTAGGAGACAGAACCAAAAGCCAAGTACTCCGGGTGAAGACGACAAAAATATCTGCGAGACATGAAGAAGCCATTTTCTTCAAGCCAGTGTTAAAAATAGCCTAAAGTCTATTAGCCCGTAAAAGAAGAAAGATTCTCCAGTGGAACCCCGTCGAAAAATAAGATAAGTAATTTTGGGACTATTTCTCCTTATACCCAATTTTATATACCACTCTCTCTCTCAATTTGAAGGAAAACGAAAGAAAAGGAGAAAGACATTTATGTTCATGGACTGTTCATTTATATTATATTTTGACACTTTGAAGGTGTATATAATTGTAGTAAAAGATTCATGTATTTTAATGTTACCACGTGGTCTAAGTTGTTATTTGCGGCGTCTGCTACGAATTTGTTACTTCATGCTTCCTTTCCAGCTTCTATTCGCCTTATGTTATCTTGCTTAGAATTGTCCTATTAATTCCTCGAAAATATCACACGGGAAACCGGAGTTGCCAACTACTACAATATAATATTATTACGACTAAACCTATAGGTCCATATCTTCCATTGTCTAGGGGAGGAAGGAAAGCAACCTGGTGGGTGTGTGGATAGTGTGAAATTTGGAACCCCTTGCCAGCAATGGTCAGTCTAGCCCTAAATTAATCCCTCACGTAATATGCCAGTTCTTATGTGCCTGAGAAAATGACTCTGAACGATGACGTATTCTACAAGGGATCACGTGCGAACCTGCCCCGTCTCCACACGTGCAAAAATAAAGTCCCGTTTTGGGATTTTAGTCAATTTGCCGTCACACTTGTCTCTGATTATCAGACCTAGTTTTATATATATATATATATATATATATATATATATATATATATATATATAAAAGTTCTTTATATATTTAATAGCATGGATGCTTATCTGTGACTACTGGTTTCATACTGCCTTTATACAACAGTCATCAGAGAAAAAAAGATTTTTGAGAAAACAAAAAAAAAAATCAAAAGAATGTTTACATTAGGATTGCATATGATTCTTTTTGTGTATATTTGTGTAGATTATATTTGCATATTATGTGTGGTCATATATGTGATTGTTAGTGTGATGATACATGTGCCACGCAGCAGATTTGAGGTTGTCTCCTGAATATATGAGTTGTGATGTGTAGCAGAAGTTGCTAGGAGATTTGGCCGAATGAAAAAAAATTTTGTGTGTAGTGAATATTTTAATGAAGGAACAAATTTATCATTATTATTGCATTATGAAGAAAAAGAATTTTTTGATTTGACATGTAAGTATAATAGATGAAAATAGATGCTGAATCTAAAATGTAAGAATAATAGGTGAGGTGGAAATATCATGGCGTTAAGAGACATGGTATATTGTTATATACTAAGGAATATTATGCAATACGTTCTGTGTTAATTCATAATTATAATTTATATTAGTTGTGTTAATGTTATATTACATACACATTATTGTAATCTGATGTTATGTACATAAGGAATATGGTAAATATACTGTATTAAGACTTATTTCTAACAATCATGAAATTATGGCTAACATATCAACAGGTGGTGAGGGTGTGTGTAGATGGATATGGTACTTATGGTGGTGAGGGTGTGTTGTGAGGTTTTTTGTGGAGGGGTAGTGATGGAGGTGGTATTGGTATGGTGGTGTGGGGATAGATTATATGTAAGAGTTGAAATGTGAAAGATATTTGTTTTCATGTCTGCATTTGGATGTTTCTGATTTTTTGTTTAACAGGGTGATGGATGAGTGATAATTGGGTTTCTCATGTTATATATATATATATATATATATATATAGTCAGTGGCACTTAGCAACTATCAGTTCCTTGTCTCTGATTGTCAGACCTTTTTTTTTTTTTTTTTTTTTTTTGTGTGTGTGTATATATATATATATATATATATATATATATAATGTAAATTGAACAAAAATCAAACCAGATTAAATTGTCATAAATTTTTTTTGGCAAAGACTATTGTAATCTTTGTCTCTTCAGATAACTTACACGCTTAATTTAATCAGGTTTGAGTTTTCTTCTAGTTACATTGTAATAGCTCTGTATGTGAGTTTTATTATATAAACCTGAAAAGGAATATATAATAGCCATACATGGAGCAATTCCATAGATTTATATGAAATACCCCATATATTCTATACACAAATAATCCAGACCTATTATCTTCAGATGCTGACTGGATATTACTGGTTTGTGTGTGTGTGTGTATATATATATATATAAGTCAAACACTTATAAAGATGTATTGCTTAAATGTTGGTACATAATTAGTCTTTTTTTTCTGTTTTCTTTTTTTTTTTTTTTTTACTTTCAATTCTTTTCATATATGAAAGTTCATTGTTCCGGGGAAAAAAATAGGATTTCCAAAAATTTTGAATAGTGGGGGGGTGATCAAAACCATTGATTTTTTTTTTTTTTTTTTTTTTTTTTTAAATCACTTATCCAATCTGTTGCTGCTCCAATAAGTTAAATTTTTTATACTTGTGTTTTTTTTTTTGTTTTTTTGTTTTTTTTCTTTTTTTCTCAAAAAAAAAATGACATTCTGAAGATTTACAGAAAATGTAGATTCATCTCAGTTTGTTTCTTTGCTTCAGAGCAATTGCAAAAAATTGTGATTATGAATTTATTTTTCTCGAAATTTAATTTCAACATTTCAGTAAATTATGAATTTATTTTGCTCTTGTTTAAGATTTCTTTAAACAAAGTTTCTTATAGAATAAACTGCATTTTAAAATTTTGTATGGAAGTTCACATTTCAAAATGAGTTAAAATTTTTGAATTTTGGATAATTCAAATTTTATAAGACTGTTGCTTAGCAAATAAACAGCAATGAAATTAGATGTGTAACAGATTCACCGATAGATATCATTTTTTCCCAGATATTATGTTTGTAGTTGTAATATAAGTTCTAAAATAGCATGTGACTTGAAAGTGAATTGTCAAAGAAATCTTAAACAAAAAACTGCAAGTCTTTGTTTGTCTTAAGCTTTTATCAAAGATTTTTCAATATAAATGGTATATATCAGGGGTTTTTCTTCAATCTTTCTTTCTGAAATTCATTTTTAATATCTGAGCATAGTTCTATGAATGTTTCTCCCTATTGATTTATTTTGTCACTCCTTTAATAATCACACTGAGTTTAAGTTGGTTGAATAGAAACCTTATAAATGATTTGATCTTGTTTAGGTCCATTTCCCCTATCAATAAATTCCTGGTCAATGTTCCATGTCAAACCTAATTTGCAGCCATAATGTAATGTTGCTTCTTTCTAACTAGAGTTATCTACAGTGATTTTTATTTTATTTATTCCTTTCTTTTGACTGCCTCAAAAAAACTTGAGATAAGTCTATCAAAATCTCTTTTTCATTTATACATTTTAGTCTGTCTTTTTGTATTTTTGCTCGAAATTGTATCCCTCCATTTTTCTGTATATATGTGTTTCTAATGCAATCTCATTGACATATAATTCCCAGGAGAAAATTCTTTGAATTTCTCTCTTTTGGCATAGCTACTCGATCAGCAAGGCGTAGCATATACTGACCCTATCCTCTACAGGAGATGGGTGGCAAGAAGCCTTCCCTCCCCAAAACTGCATCTGAAACTCCAGTTCTAGAGATCTGGATAGTGTGGATTACTCCTTCACAACTCCCAGATCTACACTAATCCTGAGGAGTAGTACATGTTAGAAAGCCCATCTATGGGTCAATTTGATAAAAAATACTTGGTGTGATGTAACTGTGCCAATCATTTGTATTTAGAATAATTACTTGATGCTATAACTGTTTACAAAAGATTATTAGTTACTTGAAACCATCTGACTTGTGCTAACAAATAATATAACAAACCATTATGACTTATGTAAACAAATAATTATAATTAAATAGAAATGATTACTTGAAACCATGTAATTATGAGTATTAGGTAGGAATACTTGATATCATATAACTGTGCAAAAAACCTCTACACAAAAAATTTAAATATGAATGTACAATGAACACAATTCCCTAACCTCTCGGCATAAAATAACTGTAAGCAGGTTTGACATGTTAAAATCAATCAATTACCATTGCAGTGCAAGAAAAGTAACCCAAGTTATATTTATTTTGTAGATATCACATGAATTTTAAACTGTTTGAGTTCAGATTTCTTGCTCTTCATAGAGTACTTCCAAGTTTTGAGTAAAATGTGCACCATCAATTGTCATCTGATACAATGGTACTTAAATTTTTGATTCATAAAGAATTAGATTGGTAGAATGAATCAAGATTATATGAATAAAATTATCAATCAGATTGGTAGAATCAATTAAGTGAAATTATATATAAAATATATACTTATAAAATTATCAATTAGATTGGTAGAATCAATTAAGATTATTCAAATAGAATGTAGGTGCTTGTGGTGTAAAGGTTACAGTCATATAAAATGGACACAGGGACCAAAGTTTAATTCCTGGACATGGCTGTTTGCATTTCACATAGCGCTAATACTCCTTCCAGCTATGAGTAAAAAAAAGCGGCAGACTGAGCTCTTTAATTTTGGTATGGCAATCAATCTTGGAGATGAAAACTGAATTCAAACTTGTTTAACTCCACTTAAACTGACCTTTTGTTTCATCCCTTTCGTGTGGTGTGGTTGATAAATACATGCAAATAAAATGTAATATTTGGTTATGGCTAGATATTATTGAAAGGAATATAATAGATCTTTTTATTTATGTTTTGGTTCATATCAAAGTGTATCAGTTCAATAAATAAAATCACTGAAAATGTTAATGACAGCACCCTTAACTTTTGCTATCCATCCTTATCGGCCTTTCCTCTTGGTAAGTCTTCTAGAAGATAGCATCCAGTGTCTGTACAGAACCAATGAAATTAAGTTTTTGCTGGTCAGACCACACTGGTGTGTCCATATGTAGTAGTTCATTGGAGACCATTTCTTTGTCCTTACTACTTTAGCATGTACTCAGCATGCTCACCTTTCTTGGATGATTTATGAGATGGGAGGTAAGTGACTGTACAGCTGCTGTTTTGTAGGGTGCTGCTTCCAGGATTTGTTGTAAGCAGCACACAGCATCTTTGTGTTGTTTCCATTTAAGTTTTTCACCAGGATTTTTATTAAAGTCCACATGTGCAGCCATGCAATAGTACTGACACAGCTACAGCTTGGAAGAATTCCTTTTTTGTTTTCATCATTATATATGAACTGGTTTACTAATTTGAGAAGCTTGTCATTTAATGGGGAGATGGCTTATTTAATAATTTTGGTATTTTACATTATTTAATTCTGAGAGACAGCAATTGTTTTCTGCTTGTAAGTCAAATTCTTTATGTATGATAAATTTCCTGACTATTATCAGAGAATTTATATTCAGTGTAAATAAATTGATTTAAAATATGCAGCAATCAATAAGCAAAGTGTGCTTTTTGTCGTGTCCTTATCCACTCGGGGAAATAATTGTTTGATCTTGTCTTCTAAGAAATCTGACAAATGATGTAGTCAAAAAATGAATTCTACTTGTGTACCAAATCTGGTTTGTAATGTTATATTTAAATTGAATTCAACGTAAGAACTTAGTAGTCTGTCTGATAACTCAAATTCATCTGATTAAAAAAAAAAAAAATTACTAGATGACAAAAGATGAGGATATTTTCATTAACTTTATACCAGAAAATATCTTACATGCTAAACTAGTGGTTGGAATAATGCAAAAGAATACTTTCATTTTTCCAAAGGATTTTTGTTTTCTGGGTGGTAATAATTAGTTTATATCAGGCATGAATATTTTTCAACTTTCAGTTTATTTATCTACTTTATTTATTTTTTATTTTTCTTTCTTTTGAGGGGGTTTGGGTTTAACCATATGAATTAGATACTTCCTAACAAGAAACAAGTCATGGTCAGTCGAAAATCAAGCCCTAAAATTTTTTTTCTTATTTTACTGGCTAGAATTAGGTAACCTTTTTGTATCTCAAAGTACAAGAGAATTTTATTATTAAGTAGATAAACCCAGGAAAAAAAAGTTACTTTTCATAAAGCAAGACAAGACTGTAAACTATATAATTGAATATAGCAAATGTAAAAGCAGACATGAGAAAATAGGGGCAATGATATACTGGGACTTTTACAAATGTATTGTGTTTTACCATGTAAACAAATAGGACAAACTCAAACCAGGGGCTAAGATACTTTGGGATTTTGTAATCTAGACTAAGCATCCTATTGAAGCAAAGATTGGACCTACCAAGGTGGCCTAGCTGAGCAAACACACTATAGAGGTGAAGAGTCAAACAAAAAAAGAAAAAATTAGGGCAAGTACAAGAACCTTCTCTGGGAACATTCAACTAATAATTAGTATGCTTGGAACCATATTCAAAACACCAAATCAAGTTGGGATGAATAGGAGATCAAAAGAATGGAAACAGTCTCAACTACAGCAATGAGATACTGAGAGAGGTGCTGGAGACTTGAAGAGACTGGCTGATATTCATCATCATGTCGTGCCACTTGCACAGATATCCCTGACCCTCTCTCGCCACTTCTCCCTATCATTCATCACCTCCAGCAAGTCTTCAGGGCTACATCCCATATCCTCACATAGTTGCTGTATGTATGTTCGAGCTGGTCGTCCTGCTTTTGCTCGGCCATATTTGAGGGTCCATGACGTTCAGTCTATAGTAATAACCACAGTATATCAGCTATTAACTTGCAAAAAGAGAAGTAAAATTCTTGAAATTTTTCTGATCTAAAACTTTATTTTTTTAGCTTCTTCAGACTTTATGTTAACAGATAACCTTTTGACTGTTAATCTAGTATTTAACAACTGAGTCACACATAAATATACTTCATTCATAATCAAAATGTTTTGGGGGTATCCTCGTAGTGTAATGGTTAAAGTGATGGACTGCAGAATCGTAGTAAGCAAGTTCAAACTCCAGTTGCGCTATTACGTTCACTTTCGGACAAATACCCTTGGGAAAAGCATGAGCCCCCTTATCCTCCCAGTTATGTGTTAAATTGTACCACTACTGTTCTTCTCGGAGAATAGCTTTGGCATTAAATAATCTACAAAGGTTGATATGCCATTAAACAAAGAAACCAAACCAAATCAAAAAGTTTTCCATCTCTTTAGTATTAAGAAATATATCTACTAGAGCATTAGGAGGAGCAAGATTTTACATGGTTTTGTACATATTTTTACCACTACTTTAGTAACCATCAAATTTCTTAAGTCATCATCTTAAAACTAAGTGTGATTGAGAGTGTAAAGATTTTGCCAAGAAACCTTTTTCATGTGCTGTCAGTTATGTTCTACATTCTGCCAGCCATACTTCCAGACTTTAGGACGATTTGGCCCAACGCTTTTACCTTTTATGCAAAACCATTTTCTATGGGGGATTTTACCTGCTCAAGCTGCTTACTTTAAAATGGTTAAAACATCAAATATTTCTGCACTCGTTGCTCTTCCACCTTTCTCTATTTGTACCAAATTCCTACACTTTATAAAATGGTTAAAAAAAAAAAAAAAAAAAAAAACTTTTTTCTGAAATGATAGTTTTTTTGTTGTGTTTTTTGGTTTGTTTGGTTTTTTTTTTGTTTTTTTTTGTTTGTTTATTTTTAAGGCAGAACTTTTCTCCTGACCTCTTGATAATAATTCTCATGTTAAATCATTGTTTATGATGAAAGGGAGAAAAACTGAGAAAAGTTGGGGGGGTGCCGGAGGAGAAGTCTTGTGCGAGTTATATATTTTTAATGTTCTCTGTTTCCTTCTTTAACACTCCAAGAAAATCCAATGTTTCCAATGGATTTTGTGCCAGTCAGAGATAAATAGTAATGTTCACATCAGATAGATCCGCCAAATTTCATTGGATGAGTTATGTTATTCAAGTGAAAACTGCATTGACATCTTCAGTAATTTTTTTAATACTAAATTTATATTCTTGCCAAAAACATTCTAAATAAATGAAAAAAAAATGTTGTCCTGCAAAATTTTTTATATAACCTTCCAAGCAATATTACTACTACTACTACTACTCAAGCATAAAAACTATCAAAAATTATACAATTACATATGGATCTGCACTTTTGCCTAGGATCAGAGTGTTGAATCTGTATATTCTGTGAAAAGTATTATACATACAGGGTAAATATTGTACTGTAAATGTTGCTTATTAACAACAATTTACATTTTATCTAATTCTATTTTCCAATTCAAAACTTCACATTAAAATATCTAATTTATATATGGTGATCACAAATTACGACATTAAATTTTTAGTAAGTTAATAACTAGAAACATTTGAAACCAACCATTGCTTTAAGAGTTTATAACTACCAGAAAATATAATTGTTAGAAAATAAAATATAATTGTTAGAAACATTTGAAACCAACATTGTTTTAAGAGTTTATAGCTACCAGAAAATACATATATGCAATAAATATCACAAACATTTACTGATATTTAATTTTATTTAAATTGGCTTGATTTGAATTAGATATTGCTGAATTTTTTTTTTTTATTAGTAATATCTTGTCCCTTCATAGTTACAGAATAAATTTAAACTTCATTTACTTTTTGTTTAAAGTAATTTTACCTGTCTTAATATATTTCATGCATTTCTAAATCTACCTTTAACCCCACCCAAAAAAAAAACATACTTAAGAAGAAAATTCTATTTTGAACTACAAAAAATTAAGATGGTTGACTGAAAATTTCATAGATGTCATATCTACTGCTGGTGTTTTTAATCAATCGGATGCAAGCACTGCAACACCAATTGAAGTAAGTACCACAAGAAGAACTATATTTGAAAATAAACCTCATTTAGTTACCTTCCATGATAAGCCTAGTCAGCTGTAGCTGTAGAATACACTGACTGCATCTCTGCAGAGGTAAGACACACTCCCAAAACAAGTGTCTAGAATATGACACTAAACCATCTGATGGTGAAACTCCAGTCCTGGAGCTTTTGGGAATAATGTTATTTGATCGTTTACTTGAAACCAATTAAACATGTGCAAACAAATGATTAATATTAAATAGAATTATCAGTATTGAATAGCAATACTTGAAACTATTTACCTATGTTCGAACAATAAATAGCAATACTTGGAACCATTTCACTTTGTGCTAACAAATGAACTCTGGCTCATTTAAAAATTGTTACAAACTGTTCACTTAAAATCATAATTGTGTATAAACAGGATTTGGCATTGAATAACCATCAAGGGTTGATATGCTGTTATATCAAATAACCTAACCTAACCTTCCATGAAAGTATCTTGGTCAGCCTATGAACTTTTCAGTTGACTCTCATATGATGAATGATATAACTGATTTAAAATACTAAAATAAAAGTAAAGAAAAAATAAATTATGTAAGATTTTTCTTTAGTGATAAACCAAAATGCAATAATTTTTTTTCATTTTTTTATTTTTATTTTCTATTTTTTTAATAGATTCAACTTAGAATCCATGCCACACACCATTGTTAGAAACTGAAAAAGTTTAGAAAAATATTTACAAATTAAATTAAGTTTTATTTGAATCTTATCTTTCTCTGATTGATTTGTTCTTAAATTCTATGATAAAGTACTTATAGGATCTACCTCAATTTGGGCAGGGGGTGTCCTCATGGTGTAATGGTTAAAAGCAATGGACTGCGGAATCGTAATAAGCGAGTTCAAACTCCAGTTGCGCTATTACGTTCACTTTCGGGCAAATACCCGGCTATGGGTTAAATAGTACCACTACTGTTCTTCTTGGAGAATGGCTTTGGCATTAAATAACCTACGAAGGTTGAAATGCCATTAAACAAAGAAACCAAACCAATCAATTTGGGCATGTATTTTTGATAAAAATTAGATACTTACTATCAGTTCATTTTTAAAGTCTAATATGTATTTAGACCTTGTTTGCAGTTTAATTTAAGGGCCACTCACCAATGGTCCGGGAGACCTTGGTTCAATCCCAGGTCATGTCATACCAAAGACTTTAAAAATGGTACTTCATACCTCCTTTTTTAATACTCAGCAATATAAGGTACATATCAAGGGTAAAGTGGAGCACTCAGGGAAAGGAGTAGCGCCCTCCCTTACACCTTGGTGTAGTAGCTATTGAAAAGGGAGCCTTTGGGTCACCCTTGACTAAGGTCACCAACTTTACTTTACAGCACTGGAACTCCACTTGCCAATAACCCAAAGCTGACCCTTGACCTTATTAGACTTGGGATGATTTTCTGGGACATTTTTGGCAGGGAGGAAATGTCTTATAAGCCATCACATACAATATTTAGAATCAGATTCTCCAAATTTTTCAGTCCTAAGTTTTAAAATTGCTGTAAAGATTTTAAATCAAAATGATGAATTGGCTTAATTTGTGTTCTCTTAACTCTTTTTTACCACTTTCAGGAAAGGAATTTTACTATCAAGTCACCTTTTTTCTTTTAGGGTATTCAAATATTTCCCTTAATGTTTTTGCTTTTCACCTAATAGTCCAGGTTAAAAGTGCAGCAAGAGTAACCTGGAACTAAACTTCTTGTTCTTTTGTTAAGTCTTTACTTTTCTGATGCAGGTATCATTAGAGGACAAGAAAAGTTTTTAGTAAACGGACCCCAAAAAATACCTTCATGGGAAAATAAGGTCTAAAAGTTTGGCTTTGGGTTACTCTTATTGTTCTTTGAACCTGGACTAAAATACTTTATTCAGAATGATGATTTAAAAGAAAAAAAGTTTGAAAGGTTAGTTAATGTGGAATTAAAATTTTTGGTGCTATTTTAGGGGAAAAAAAACTGGCCTAAAACTTCAAATTTGATAGAGAAATAATGGTTATCTTCCAAAAAATTATGCTTATCAGCGATTTTTATGATGCTGCATTTTGTCAATATTAAATCAAATTCTGAGGATTTTTAACAAACATTTTATCAAATGTAGATTACACTGTGATGAAGTTAGAATTTTTGTTCCATGGGGAAATATCTTTTATTTTCCAGATAAATTCTACTAAGATATAATCTCTATCAAGGTTGAGTATTAATAAGCCTTGGTTCTTACAAATGTTAGAATGAGTGCTGTTACTTGAATATTCTTAATACCTGACAATGTATGCCACAAGTTTTGGCTCTAAAAAATCTTAGATGGATGCTATTAGTTATTTTTTTATGTAAAACAAAATTGATATATAAGAAAAAATACTAAAAGATAATAAATGCTAAAATAGTTTGTATCTGATGGACTTTTGGTAAAATCATGTTTAATGCACAGGTTCCTGTCAGATGAGCAAAGTTAAGCAGCAATGAGCCTGTTCAATACTTAGGTGATCACTTAGGAACAGCAGGTCCTGTTAGCAACATAATATATGATATTTATAATGATAAACAAAAAGTAAAGAAAATAAATAACTACTACAAACAAAAATTCTTTGATCTACTAAAAGAACAAGTGTGTATTTCTATTTGCCAATCTATTTCCTTGCAGCTCATTTGACTCTGTCTATAGAATGTGCCAACTGCGTCTCTGCAGAGGAATAAGACAAAACCACTCTCACAGCATATTCTCATGTGACACTAAACTGATGGTGAGGCTTCAGTAATGCTGGAGCTTTGGGGGATGTGGAGTACCTTTTCATTGACCAGCCCAGTTGGCATCTCTGCAGAGAAGTAAGACTCTCCCAATGAGTGTCCTGGATAGGACACTAAATCTGATGGTGAGGCTCCAGTAATGCTGGAGCTTTGGGGGATGTGGATTACCTTTTCATTGACCAGCTCAATTGGTATCTCTGCAGAGGAGTAAGACTCCCCCAATGAGTGTCCTGATTATGACACTAAACAATCTGATGGTGAGGCTCCAGTAATGCTGGAGCTTTGAGAAATGCGGTACACCCCTTTATTGCCATCACTTCCAGGTCCGCTCTGGTTCAAAGTGGTAGCACTTGATAAGGTTCTATCAGTGTCGAATAGAACTGTTTGACATTTAAGCTGAGGGCAAACAAATGACTTATGATGAATTGAATATTTTGAAACAGAACTGTTTGATTATTTAACTTTTAAAACAAATGACTGATATTTCATTGAATTGTTAGTGATAGATAGCAATACTTGGAACCATTTAACTTTGTTGACTTATGCTAAATTGTTAGAAATAGATCTGTTTGATCCTTTAAGTGTGTGTATCTGAAAAAAGAATGTTTATGAATCCTGTATTTAATATATATGTAAAAAAAAGGATTTGATATTAAATAACCTACACTAATTGATATGCCAGAAAACCAAACCAGACCAATTCTTCATTGATATTACTTCTAGGTCTACTCTGACATGGAGTGGTAGTATCTGTTTGGTTCCCATCTATAAAGTCAAATAGAAATATTTGATAGTTTTCTATACTTTAAACCATTTAGCTGTGTACAAACAAATGACTGACGTTAAATTGAACTATTAGTATTACATAGCAATACTTGGAACCATTTAACTATGTGCAAATGAATAAATAATGTTGAATAGAATTACAAGAGTAAAGTTGGCGACCGTATTCGAGGATGACCTGAAGGCTCCTTTTTTGATCGCTACTACATCAAGGTGTCAAGGAGGGCACTACTCCTTTCTCTGGATTGCTCCACTTGTCCTTGATCCTTACCTTATAATGCTGAATGTTAAGCAAGGTAGCATCAAGTACCATTTTTTGAGTCTTTGGTATGACTCGACCTGGGATTGAACCCAGGTCTCCTGGGCCTTTGGCAAACACTCTAACCATTATGCAAATATCCAAAGCCATTTAACTGTGTGCAAACAAATGAGCTTTGGTTCATTTAAAAATTGTTATTTAAGAACTATTCATTTACAAATCATAAAGGGGGGTGTCCTCATGGTGTAATGGTTAAAGCGATGGACTGCGGGATCGTAGTACGCGAGTTCATACTCCAGTCGCGCTATTACGTTCACTTTTGGGCAAATACCCTTGGGAAAGGTATGAACCCCCTTATCCTCCCAGCTATGGGTTAAATACTACCACTACTGTTCTTCTAGGAGAATGGCTTTGGCATTAAATAACCTGCAAAGGTTGATATGCCATTAAACAAAGAAACAAAACCAAACCAAACAAATCATAAACAAGATTTGGAATGAAATAACACCCACAAGGATTGATATGCCATAAAACACAACCAACTGATTTCCTTGTGAACATTGTCTATTTCTTTCCATTTCTCATTAACCAATATTCTGTATTATTACTGAATAATAAGATCCTTAAAATTTTTATCTAACTCAAACATCTATCTACTGATATTATTAATAATTGCAATACCTTTGATCTTATCCTTGCTGTTATTATAGAATTTGTAATATGTATATTTCTTGTGCAGTAAACATTCAACAATCCTCTTTAAAAGAAAGACGAAAAAAAAGACATAAATAGGTAGGGTAAACATCTTAAGCGTTATCATGGGTATTGCAACACTAAACTTAATTCTGTCATGAGGCTTCAGTTCAAAAGCTTTAGGGAATGTGGAGTCAATTTTTCATTGCTGTTACTCCCAGGTCCACTCTATTGTAAAAAAATCTGTTTGAGATTGTTTAAAAGGATTTTTAACTATGTTAATTCACTGGCTTTTAAACTAGTAATATTGCAATTAATTATGTTTACTTGTTTAAAAATCTTTGAAGATACATTTTTGTACCATATATTCATCAGCTCTGTATGGATACTCGGTGCCATCTGGTATACTTACCAATTGTTTGACTGACTTTAGCATAAAATAACCTAACAAGGGTTGACATGCTATAAAATCAAAGTGTGTATGTTATAAACTTCTACTCATGTTGATATAAACAATTAGAGAATTATCTTATTTTAGATGGGTTAATATCTATGTAGTTTGGGTGTCTTATAGTATAATTTTGACTTGTTTGATTAAATAGACAGATATGAAAGGCTAATTGTCCTATCAATCAAGTTGATTTTTTTAATGTATATTCTTTTTCTGTTTGAATTTTATTTTCAAATGCCTAAAGCAGAGAAAATTAAAGTTGTCCACTTATTGCCAAATACAACTGCAGCAGTTTTATTGACACCACAAACACACACTGACTGCCCAGTTCATTATCTTGGTAAACTATCAATCTTAATTAATTTCATTGTGTAAAGAAAACTTGCCTCTTTTTGATAGCCAGAAGAGAGAAGCATATTGAGAGGACAGTTTTGCCATTAATGGATGTTGTTTTTATTAACTGGTTTTCACCTTGTGGTAATTGATCTTTTGCTTGTCAACCCTGATTGCCTATTTAATTTGTTCAAATCCCTTGTAGATGATAATTTAAAATTAGAGAAAAAAAAAAGGGCACTTTGTGAAAAATTAGTCCAATAGAAATACAAGTCTTGGCACACATCTTTACCTATAGCTTACATGAATTTAATTCTTTTGAAGCATTTTTAGTCAAGTGGGGATCCATAACCTCATTTTTCTTCTATCTTAGTTGGTTGGTTGTTTGGGTTTTATGGCACATCAACCCTTTTAATTCTCCTATCTTAGTTTCTATACAGTTGAAAGCTAGTTTTTATTTTTTTTGAATCTCAGTTCAGTTAGAAGTTTTTTACCTAGTTTTTTGGGTTTTTTTTTTTAGAAATATAGATCTTGTTTATTCAATATAAAAGACCTTATTTATTCAGTATAAAATGATGCAATATTCACATTTTAAGATTCTTCAATGTGAAGTATTCAAAATTTATCCTTTAAAACTAAAGTATTTACAACCCTCTGATCAAATGTTGATTTAAATCGAGCTTATCAAATTTGAAGTGTTTCATCAATGATCAGTGTAAATCTATGCCAGAACTAAAAGTGGAAAATGTTTAGCATATTTTTATGAAAATTTTGAAGTGTATTGCTATTTGTCCTCCATATTAGAGTAGTGTTTGCCAATGGTCCGGGAGACTTGGGTTCAATCCCAGGTCATGTCATGCCAAAGATTTTTAAAATGGTACTTGATATCTCCTTGCTTAACACTCAGCAATATAAGGTATGTATCAAGGGTAAAGTGGAACAATCCAGGGAAAGGAGTAGTGCCCTCCTCTACACCTTGCTGTAGTAGCTATTGAAAAGGGAACCTTCTGGTCACCCTCGACTACAGTTGCCAACTTTTTAAAATAATATTAATAATAGCAATAATTCATTTTCATGTCAATTCTACTATATGGATGCGCCACATTGAGGCTGACTAAGCGTATAAAGCTAGATGGGAATTGCACAAGAATGCTACGAGTTGTATTGAACAAATCCTGGATGCAACATCCCACAAAACTCTACGGCCACCTACCTCCAAACTCTAAACGATCCAAATAAGCTGAACTTGACATGCAGGACACTGCTGAAGAAGTTAAGACAAACTCATGAATGACGTTCTCTGGTGCACCCCTTCACACGGATATGCAAGTGTTGGATGACCAACTAGAACTTATCTACAACAGCTCAGTACAGACACAGAATGTAGTCTAAAAGACCTGCTGGAAGCAATGGATGATAGACGAATGGTGAGAGAGTCAGGGAAATCCATGCTAGCTGCACAACATGTATTATAAACATGGCTGTATTATAAACATGGAAAAATAACTTCTATAAAGCACAAGCTCAACTAGTCAAGCAGTTGAGGAATGAAACAAGCAAATCTTAAACTTCAAATTCTGTTATCTCAAGATATTAGTTGTAGCTCTCTCTGATTGCACTTATACTGAGTATCCAACATTTCAATTCAAGACATGAACTGATTTGTTAGTTTGTTGATACTGCAGCACTGACACAACACATGCTTAGCTGAATGCCAAATTTAGTGGAGAACTAGCTACAACTACTACAAACAAGGGAGACAACCATGTATATCTAGAGATACCATATGATGCATTTCTTACACAGTAGTGAAGATCTATGTAGGACCAGCTACACATTTTGGATGAGCTGATAATAGAAGGATTGGAAGGGGGGATATTAAAAAGATTTAGTGGATCGTACTGAAAAAAGTGGTGTTGCAGAAATTATTGATTTAAGGAAATACAAGCATTACTGACCTGAGTTTTGGTCTGATGGTCCGAGTACACCTCTGTAAAGAGGTAAGACCTACCCCACTATTTGTGTCCTGGGGATGACATTAAGCTAAATCTGATGGTAAGGCTCCAGTTCTGGCAGTTATGTGAATATGATGTACTCCTTCTTTGCCATCACTCCTAGGTTCACTCTAACCTAGTACTTGTTAGGATGACATTTGTGAGTTGACTAGAACTGTTCAATCATCTACTCAGGCTTATTATTAGTTATTTGAAATCATACTCTGTGCAAATTATTTATATTACATTGGAATATTTGATAAATAGAATTACTAATGTTAAATAGCAATACTTGAAATCCTTTAACTGTGCACAAACAAATGATTAATATTAGATAAAATTATTAGTATTTGATAGCAATACTTGAAACTATGTAATTGTGTGCAAACAAATGATTAATATTAAATAAAATTATTAGTGTTAGAAATGAATACTTGAAATCATATAACTCTGTATAAACAGTTGATCTCTAACAACTCATATAAAAATAGTTACAAACTATTTGCTTTACTCTCTCATATATATATGATTTAGCTTTGAATGACTCACAGTGGTTGATATGCCATAAAACAGCAAACAACAATTAATTGATAGGATATCAACCTTCATGGGTTATTCAATGCCAAAGCTATCCTTGGTGAAGAACAGTAGTCATACTATTTCATCTATTGCTGGAGGATATTGGGGTTCATGCCTTTCCTGAGGGTATTAGTCCAAAAGTGGATGCAATAGTGCCACTAGTGTTCAAACTTGCTTACTATGTCACTATCATATTGTGCCACATGGATTCCCCATCTGATATTCATAACAGTATTTCAAATCCCCTGTCATTTTCATTGCTTTAATCAAACATGTCTTTTAAAATAGTTTTATTTACTGGTGAATATTGAAGCAGTTGGTAAATATCCTGTGAATTTCTTAATGGATATCAAGCAAAAAAAATCAACAATAGAAACCAGTAAATCATAATTCAATCAGTTTCTTTCCTCACATCTCTTTTTATTTATTTTTTCTCTCACCTGAAATCGCCCTGTCAGCTGGGGCTGTAGAATACGCTGACTGCACCTCTGCAGAGGGGTAAAACCCCCCCAACGAGGCTACCTGTTGGCCGTGGGTGGCGACCCGTGATGCTTAAGGACGGGATCCTGGTGGTTGAGCAGTACTTGGCCTGAGAATCGAGTGGTCGAGTCTCTTGCAACACACCACTTTGGCCCTTACTGGGCTAGACGGGCGGTCGGAGAGGCCCGATCCGATCAATCGGCTGGTCATGACAGTACTCTCTTAGATTTTTAGGTTTTTTTTTTTTTTTTTTTTTTTAAATCTAAATGAGGACGATGGCTGTAGGGTCAATCATGCTGTGGAAAGACTCGTAGTCCTTTTTTCTGTCCCTGGGGAAGTAGTTATCTTGGGAACAAAAACCCAGGGACAAAAAATTAATTCGTCTATCACCAGCATGAGTATACTGAACATGTAGCCCTGGTGTTGCTAGGCGAATGGGTTTCCCCCTAGGCACATCCCCATATGGGGCTCCGAGGTGGGTGGGGAGCATGTTCAGTGAAACTCATCCAACACTTTTATGGCTTCTATTAAAACAAAAACCCAAGCAAAAAGACCCCATATTGAATGTGATTCAGACAATGATGAGCCATATCCAAGGTTCATCATTCTAGAATCAAAAGAAAAACTACCGCTAACAAAAATATCCCCCTTCATCATAGAAAAATGTATTTCAGCTCTAATATCACCCAAAACCGTAAAAAACTTGAAGAATGGAACCATCCTTATAGAGGTGACAGGAAAAAAACAAGCCGAAATAATATTAAAGCAAAAAAAAATCCACAACATCGATATAAAAGCTTACCCCCATGAGAGATTAAACACCTCTAAAGGGGTGATAAGAAATGGAGAGCTATCATTATGCTCAATAATGGAAATTAAAAATGAACTAAAAAAACAAAATGTAATAGACATCAAAAGAATAACAATCAAAAAACAAAACGAAATAATTGAAACCAATACCTACATTCTAACCTTTAATAACCCAAAACCCCCTTTAGAAATAAAAATAGGCTATACAGTGGTGAAAGTTGAGACATACATCCCAAATCCCAGAAGATGTCATAACTGCCAGAAATATGGACACTTGAAGCAGCACTGCACAAGAAAACAAGTGTGTGTCAAATGTGGAGAGCAGGAACCAAATCACATAGAGGAATCCTGCAAAAACAGTCTAAACTGCAACAACTGCAAAGGGAATCATAGAGCAGACTCAAAGTACTGCAAAATCTGGGAAAGGGAAAAGGAAATTATCAAAATGAAAATCACCAAAAACATCACCTTCCCTGAAGCAAGAAGACTCGTAGAAAATCCCTTTAACAAATTAACTTTCTCTCAGGTAACCAGGACTCCCTCAAACCAAGTAGAAAACGAAGCAAAAACACAAATAAAAACAACAAAAATAGAAGAAGAATTAACAAATTTAATAAACGACCTACATGAACTAATCAAAACCCTTAAAACCATTATACCCAATGTACAACTAACTCCAACTGACAAATCAAAAAACATCCCTTCAACCTCTAGCCAAAAAAATGAAACGCTAACTATCAAAAACAGAAACCGATCAACCTCAAGAACCAGAGAAAAAGAAGAAAAACAAAAACCTACTCAACACACCCCTTCAAAAACCAAAAATAAATCCAGAAACATAGAAAGTATGGAAACCGAAATGGACTCGACACCTAAAATCGAAAATACAAAAATTAAATAGTACACCCTAAACCCAAGACACACACTGCATAAATAGTTATGGCCAAATACCAAAATACCCACAAGATAATCCAATGGAACTGTCGTGGCTACAAGGCAAATTACAACGAACTCCAGCTGTTAATAACTGAACAAAATCCTACCATTATATGTCTCCAAGAAACATTCAAAAAAAGCAATGATAAAACAAACATGAAAAATTATGAGCAATATGACTATATACATGACACGGGACTAAGAGCTTCGGGTGGTGTATCAATCCTAATAAGGAAAAACATTCCCCAAAGCAAAATCAACATCAGCACCCCCCTACAAGCAGTAGCAATTTCAGCAACTTTACACAAAACCACCACTATCTGCTCTATATACATTCCACCTCAAGATCCTATAAACGAAGAACAGCTAAATAACTTAATAAATCAACTCCCTAAGCCATATATATTGATGGGAGATTTCAATAGCCACAACATTTTGTGGGGAAGCAGGACAACGAGCAAAAGAGGTCAGACCCTTGAAAAAATCATTAATAACAACAACCTATGTCTCCACAATCGGAAAGCTCAAACCCACCTAAGCTCATCCTCAGGTACATTCTCTGCTATAGATCTAACACTCAGCGATCCAGCCACCTTTATAGAATATAACTGGAGGGTATATGAAGATTCCTGCGGCAGTGACCACTTTCCAATCATAATAGAAAATACTAAACCAGGAAAATCAGACCCACAAACAGTCTCAAAAACCCCACGATGGAATTTCAAAAAAGCAAACTGGCAAGCCTACAAAAAACTATGCCTTGACACCCTAATCCCAGAAACAAATATAAACCAAGAAGAACCTATAATACATTTCACAAACACCCTAATTAATATAGCAAACAAAACCATACCTAAAACTACAACATCCCCAAAACATAACAATCCCTGGTTTACGGAGGAGTGCAAAACTATGATCAGAGAACGCCAAAGAATCCTCAGGAAATTTAAAACCAACCCTTCATCAGAAAATCTAGACAAATATAGACAACAAAGAGCTAAAACTAGACGCACAATTAAAGAAGCTAAAAGGTCCTCCTGGAGAAACTTCACTGCAAAAATAAACTCAAATACTAATCCCAAAACAATTTGGAACTTTGTAAAGAAAATATCAAATAAAACTGTCCACACTCCTATAAATCATCTCTCCCAAGGAAGCACAAAAGCTTTGAATGAAAAACAAATAGCTAATCTGATGGCAGAAAACTTTGCCCAAGCATCATCTACCAAAAAATATTCAAACAAATTTAACTCCATCAGAATCAAAGAAGAAAAGAACAAAATAAAGTTCACCTCTGACAATACTAAATGCTACAACCAACTTTTCACCCTAGATGAACTCCAAAATTCATTATCCAAATCCAATAACTCAGCTGCTGGTCCAGATGAAATCCACTACACATTTCTTAAAGAATTACCTTCAATTTCCCAGAAATATCTCCTAAACATATATAACAATATCTGGATCTCAGGCAATATCCCTACTTTATGGAAGCAAGCTACAATCATCCCCATCCTCAAAAAACAAAAAGACCCAACAAATCCCACCAGCTATAGGCCCATAGCCCTAACTAGTTGTGCATGCAAAACTTTAGAAAGGATGATAAACCAAAGACTAATATGGTTTCTCGAATCAAATAAACTGCTCTCAAACCTACAAGCAGGCTTCAGAACAAAAAGAAGCACAATGGACCAGGTGGTTCATATAGAAACTCTAATCAGAGAAACATGCATAAAAAAGGAACACCTAGTGGCAGTCTTTTTTGATCTTGAAAAGGCCTATGACACAACGTGGCCATACGGAATTCTCAAAGACCTTAAAAACTTTGGGTTACAAGGTAGACTTCCCATCTTCATCCAAAACTTTCTTGAAGACCGATCTTTCAGGACACTGATTGGCAGCACATACTCTGATTCGAAGCCACAAGAGGTGGGAGTTCCTCAGGGCAGTATTTTATCAGTATCCCTATTTATAATAAAAATAAACAGCATAACATCCTGCCTCCCTCCAGAAATCAAAGGGTCATTATATGTAGATGACTTCCTCATCTGCTATAATTCAAAAAACATGACAACCATAGAAAGGAAAGTACAACAATGCATAAATAAAATCGAAAAATGGACCACAGAAAATGGATTTACAATTTCAAATAGTAAAACAAAATGTGTACACTTCTGTCAAATCCACAAGATGCACAACCACCCTAAACTTACATTAAATAACACTGAAATACCCATAACAGATGAACATAAATTCCTTGGCATTATCTTTGACTCTAAACTATCCTTTATCCCACATATAAAAAAGCTAAGAATAAAATGCAATCAAGCCATGCAACTATTGAGAGCCATAGCCCACACAGACTGGGGTGCTGATAGAAAGACACTTATCAAGCTATATAGATCTCTAATAAGATCAAAACTTGACTATGGCTGCTTCATATACGGAGCAGCCAGAAAATCCTACTTACAACGACTGGAAACAATACACCACCAAGGACTTCGCCTTACTTTAGGAGCCTTTAATACTTCCCCAAAGGAAAGTCTATACATAGAAGCAAACGAACCCCCTCTCTATTTAAGAAGACAAAAATTAGCACTACAGTACTACATCAAACTCATCTCCTGTCCACAAAATCCTGCTTATGACTATACCGGCAAAACAAAATATGAAAACCTGTATCAAAATAACCCAAAAAAAATCAGACCTTTTAGCTTAAGAATAAGTGACCTCCTCAACGAAATCAAAATCAACACTAAAATAGTACACCATACCATACTCTCCAAAACGGCACCATGGACCATAAGGCAACCAACTATAAACTTAGAACTGGCTAAGTTACCCAAAATAAAAACACACCCCATCACTTATCAAGAGAAACTCATAAAAATACAAAATAAGTTCCCAGATCACTATCACATCTATACAGACGGATCCAAACAAGGAAAAAAAGTAGGCTGTGCTGCTATTTCTCAAAAAAAAGAAACCCTAAAACGCCTACCTAATGAAGCTTCAATTTACAGTGCAGAAACCACAGCCATTGATCTAGCTATGAATATCATAGCAGATCATAAAGCTTCCAAATTTATCATATACACAGACTCCAAATCAGTCCTGCTAGCACTACAGAACAGAGATACATCATCCCCCTTGATTACAAAGCTCTTAAACAAACTAAACTCCCTCTCTAAAAATAATAGCATCATATTCACCTGGATACCAAGTCACATTGGCATCCAAGGAAATGAAAAAGCAGACAAAGCTGCAAAAAAAGCTCTTCAAATTGATATGTGCAAATCAAAAATCCCATATACAGATCTAAAACCAACCATAAAGAAATTTATATCAGACAAATGGCAGAAATCATGGGACAATCAGACCCAAAACAAACTCCATGAAATACAAGAAGCTATCGGAGAGTGGCCAACAGGCTACAGAAGTAACAGAAGAGAAGAAGTAATACTTGCCAGATTGCGTATTGGGCACACCCACATTACTCATTCACACCTGTTAAAAGGGGAGGATGCCCCAGTGTGCCCATCATGCAAAGTACAACTCACAACCAAACATATCCTTCTAAATTGTAACAACCTTAAACATATCCGCACTAAATACTATCAAGCAAGAAACCTGAGGGACATCTTTAAGAATACAAACCCTGAAAACATTTTTAATTTTCTAAAAAAAAGCAACTTTTTCAGTAAGATATAACCAAACATCTCTATAGAACTGCTATTTTAATGACTGAAATTAAAAATAACCTTTTTGGCATTAAATGACCCACAGGGGTTGATATGCCGTTAAACAAAACTCAAACTCAAACTCTCACCTGAAAGTTCCTATTTCATCCAAATTGTTTAACCTATACTACATCAAATTTTTTTACTTTGGAGAAATTCATATTCATTGCATTTTGTAATATATCAAAAATTGTCTATAATTTATGTAGAACCTTTTTTTCCCCAACTCTGCTTTAATTTAAGAGCAGAAAGAAATTGGTGAATAGTAGCCACCACTACTTTTACATTACTGTGGTCATCAGTTTTTTTTTTTGGGGGGGGTAAATTTCTTTCTTCAGAATTATGTGTAATATTTCTGTTTCTGATATTCACACACTTTCACTGTCTCTATGTTGTTTTCTTATTTCTTAATTATAAATGCTTGTCACAAGATTGTAGAATCTAATTTTTCTACCTTTTTTCTATAATAACTGTTACATTTGTATATAAATTTCATACACAACTACCCTATCAGTAGAACTCAGAATTCACCAACTGTATACCCTGCAGTGGAGTAAGACCCCTCCAAAAAGGAGTGTCCTGGTATGATTAAATTATCTAATGGTAAGGCTGGAGATCTTGAAAATGTAGAGTACTACCATTACTCCCAGGTTTACTCTGATCTGGAATGGTAATACCTGTTAAGGTCCCATCTATGAGTCAAATAGATGTTTGAAAAATATTCATATTTGATAAAGATACATGATGCCATATAACTGGACAAATTATTTGTATTAAGAATAGTTACATAAAGCTATTTGTTTACTAAGGATTATTATCAGTTTCTTGAAACACGTACTTGTTTGCAAATCTTTAGTATAATTTCTATTTAATATAGAAATAGTTACTTCAAACCATATAATTGTGTATAAATTATTTATGTTTGATTGGAATACTTGATACCATATAACCACAAACATTTGATTATTGTGATTTTAAAAAAATGATTGCAATGAAATGTTGAAAATATAGTTATGAATTAGATTTTGACATTGAATATTTGAACAAGGGTTGATATGTCATTAAACAGATAAACCAACCAATCATATACACACACACACACACACACACATATATATATATATATCAGACATTGGCCTAGCAGTTAGAGTGTTTGCCAATGGCCTGGGAGACCTGGGTTCAATCCCAGGTTGAGTCATACCAAAGACTCAAAAAATGGTACTTGATGCCTCCTTGCTTAACACTCAGCATTATAAGGTATGGATAAAGGGTAAAGTGAAGCAATCGAGGGAAGAAGTAGCGCCCTCCCCTACACCTTGGTGTAGTAGCTATCCAAAAGGGAGCCTTCGGGTCACCCTCGACTATGGTCGCCAACTTTACTTTACTTATATATATGTATATATTACTGAAATGGTGTAGGATATTTTAATTATTACTGAGAAAAGGTATTTAAAATTTTTTCAAATTTATTTTTTATCTAATACCTTTTTGCTTATTTTTATTTGATTAATTTATTTATTTTAAGTATAACTTTCTCCTACTCTTAAAAATTGCCCAAATTATGCCCAAACTTTAACTAGAAATTTTTTGGAATGTTTTTACGAAAATTTTGAAGTGTATTGCTTATGCATTAAATTTGTTTGAACTTTGAAGGTGAATAGAAAATGATATTCTAAAAAAGTATTTCTTGTGTCTCCTCTATAAGTAAGAGCAGCTGATGTGTGCCAGCAAACATTATAATTGAAATACAGAAAATATTGAATGTTAAGAAAAAAAACTGGTATTTTTAGGACAGCAGCTGATTAGGACTTGGCATATGTTGAACTCAAATTCAAAAAGCAACACTCAAAACTGTAATTTCTAGTTTTGAAATTTCTTGCATTTTTCTCTCCTCCCACTTCATATTTCTCTGAGATTTCATCTTTATCTGAATATTGCATTTTGAATTGGCATTCAAAACTATTAACATAGTTATAGCTAATACTCTCACTCTCTATTGAAAAATATAAAATAGACATTGATTAGGAACAGTTGATTTTTTTTTTCTTTCTTCATTAATAGGGTTGGGTAAAAAAAATAAAATTTGCTTTAATTTGTTTGATCACAAAAAAATGTGTGGATAATAAGGGTATATAGTTATTGAAAACTTGGAACAGTGAAATAAAGATTAATTTCTCTCATTCCTTTCTGTTGTCCTAAGAAAAACAATGTTTGTTTTTTTATTATTAATTCCCTCCTCCTTCCCCCCCCGCCTCCTTATAATGAAGTATTTCTATTGATTTGTGAGCCAGTGCTTATTTTGATTCCATTTTGATGAATAGGCCAACAAAATTAACTCTAGTAGTACAGTTTACTTGCAGTTGTACACATACTGTTTGGCCTGAAGAGACTTATTCAAAGTGAGAACATGTTTGTAAACAGGCTATGTTTTTACAAGTTATGTTGATATAGCAACAACCTAACTGCAGCATCAAGCAATGATTAACAACATACAGATATGTGTCTTGCCTCAATAGATTTCTCTTCTTTCTACATTGTGGCATAATAGCCATTATCTCTTGTACTGTGTTAACATAGTACACTTTTGTTGTAACTTTCAAACTTTGTTATTATGTCTGTCTGATGTTGTCTATCATTCAACATGACTAGCTGTCGTAGTGGTGAGGATTTTTCTACTAGTTGGCCGGTGCATCATCGTCTTGCCACTGTCTGATGTTTAAGTGCATCAAGGAAACTCGTAAATCTATTGTTTTGCTTTATATTAGTGAACATTGTTCGGATACGTAGCTTGTTTCATTGGCCTGAGTGAGGTGACGATTCAAATTCTTTTTCAAAGATCCTTTTATGATTTTTTTTTTTTTTAATATTTAGGATATTTTATGCAAAACCCAAAGTACCTTGTTCAGAGATAATCATTCAACTTTGATTATTCGTTTGCCAAATGTTCTCTGTAACTTGGGTTGCCACCTTTTAATTTTTAATTATATTAACAAAAAGTGTAAATTAAAATAATTCTAACTATCACTTTGCAGCTATTTGATAAATTCTATTTGCCTATTATATCATCTTTATTGTGCATATAACTTCAAATTTATCTATTAGTAATTCTACTGAAAAAAGTAGATGAAGCCTTAAAAATAAATTTCCATTAAGAGGAATCTCAAACAAGCATTTTACTGAATGTGTTGAATTAACCTCAAATACCGGCTTGTCCAGTTTTTATAAGTTAGATATTTCCCATTACTTGTCTTAGACCTTTTCAAAAGTGTCAAGTTGAATTATTGACATATCGTAGTAAATACTAAAAGCTCAGAATTACGGGTGTCTTTAATACCATAGGAAATTCAAGTAGATCATCTTAGAGTCAATTACTTAATTGAACAATAGTATAATGCTATTTAGTTCAGGTTGAAAGCATCGTAAGGGTAACTCTAAGCCAAACTTATTTAGACTTTATTTTTCCAATGTAGGTATCTTTGGGGAATGAGAAATGTTTTGGTAAATGGACCCTGTTTTGAACTAATTAGGACATTTTTGCTTTTTCACACATTTATTTTCCTATCATTGTTGGAACTTGGAAAAATGTTTTTATTCTGCTTGGTATTAGCAAAAATTTCTTCCCAAATCTTTCTGCTTAATGTTTGTGGGAGTTACAATTAATGATCTGTATTGGATTTGGATATCAATGAATGGGAGTTACAATTAATGATCTGTATTGGATTTGGATATCAATGAATGGGAGTTACAATTAATGGTCTGTATTGGATTTGGATATCAATGAATGGGAGTTACAATTAATGATCTGTATTGGATTTGGATATCAATGAATGGGAGTTACAATTAATGATCTGTATTGGATTTGGATATCAATGAATGGGAGTTACAATTAATGGTCTGTATTGGATTTGGATATCAAAACTGGTGCAAAATGAGTGCTCTCACAATTGGGATTAAGAAATAATGTCAACTAACAACTTGGTAGTAATGGTGCCTGATGAGATATCTCACAATAAATTTCACCAGATTTTCTTAGTCTGGCTCTAAATCACATTGGAGATGGCAGTGTGAGCAATGATTGCTTTGAAGCAGCTGACAAGATATTTTCCTGATATATCATAAGTGATTTACACATTGTATTTTGTTGGTTTGTTTTTATTTTTTAAATTAAAATACATTGTAAGAGTAGAGCAGATCATGGTAGGTAAAAATTGGATAATTGTTTAAGGTTTTATTGCATAAATATAACTTTATATTTAGATTTTTGTGAGAGAAGGTGAAATAAAATAGATTGTAATTTGTTTTCAGATTTACAAAACTGACTAGTTTTGTTAGGTGATCAAAATTTAACTCTTTGAACCAGGGGCTCATCATTTTTCTAATTAGATGTACCTATGTTACAAAATAACATGCAAACAAACTTATACAAATATGGTCATTTATTTATTCAGTACTAGTCTTTTTTTTTATATTGACTGTATTTAATAGCTAATAATTTCATCTAATAATTTCTAAATATCTGGCTTTTCATTTAGTTAAATTCTGTGGTCTTCTTGTGGATCATGGAAGCATAACTTCACCAAATTAACAATGGTATTGGCAAAGGTTGTTATGGGTGTAGAGTTGTTTGTCCCACATCCTGGTTTTGAATTCAGTTTTTCCTGTTTTTCTACCAGCCCCGTCAGCTGGGTCTGTAAAATACACAGACTACATCTCTTCAGAGGGGTAAGACTTTACCCACGAGCATCTTTGATATAATACTAAACAATCTCATGATGAGCTTCCAGTCCTAGTGCTTTGAGGAATGTGGAGTACCCCTATATTGCCATTGCTCCAGGTTCACTCTGACCTGGAGTGGTAGCACTTGATAGGATCCAATCTATGAGTCAAATAAAGTTGTTCAACATTTCAACTGTGTGTAAAGAAATGACTTAAGCTAAATCAGATTGTTAGAAATAGAACTGTTAGATAATTTAACTGTGTGTAAACAAATGACTGATGTTTTTTTAATTAAATTGTTAATGATTCATAGCAATACTTGGAACCACTTCCCTTTGTGCAAACAAATGATTAATATTGAATAGAAGTAAAAGTGTTTGATAGCAATAATTGAAAACATTTAACTGAGTGAAAACAATGGCAATACTAGTGGTAATTTACTTAGCTTTTTGCTTAGATATAGCACAAGGCCATATGAATGGGGCACCCAATGAGAATCGAACTCACTCGTGCAGGTTTACTAGTCTACCTTGCTCACCATTACACCACCCAAGGTGCCCAATAGCAATACTAGTGTGTAAACAAATGTAACTCATTTGTAAATGAAATTATCTACAAACTATGTCTGCAAAAAAGGACTAATGTTAAATTGTGACCGTTATAAAACAGTACTTGAAACCATTTAACTGTGTGCAAAAAAAAAGAGCTCAGGCTCATTTAAAAATGTTATCTACAAAATGTTTACAAATCATATATATTTAATATATCTGTATAAAGAGGATTTGGCATTAAATAACCTTCAATGGTTGATATGCCATAAAACCAAACCAAAGCTCTTTTCTACCTGTTTACCTACCTACAAGGTTAGAGGGATCTAATCTGTCCCTACTATTTACTCATGGCTGAGAATAGATGGATTCTTGGCTTTCTTGGGAGCATTAAGAAAACAGCTTCTTCCAGGGTTTGAATTTGTCTTGCAGAGTTAATTTCCTGTAATGATAACAATACATTTTCTCTGTCTCTATGGTTTTTCATTTGATTTATAAAACCTAATCATAAGTTAGCACTGTTGGCAGGGCCTAAAATACACTGACTGTATCCTCTTCAAAGGTGGTAAGAATCCACCCAAAGGGGGTATCTTCAATATGATACTAAAATGTATTTGGTAGTGAGGCTTCTGTTCTGGAGAGAGTGAAGTACTCCTTCGTTGCCATTAGTTACTCCAGGTCCACTTTGATCTAGAGTGGTTGTATCCATTAAGTTCCTATCTGTGGGACAAGTAGATATTCTTAAAAAAATTATTTGTATTTCATAGGACTGTGTGCCAAAAAAGTCAATGTGGAGGAGAAACAACTATTTTAAAAATGTAAATAAGAACTTATAATGAATGCAATTCTTTTGAGTTGTGAATTACGGCAAAGTTAATTGGGTGTTGGAGATCTGAGGTACCATCCCAAATAAAAAGATAAAATAACCTATAACCAAATGTTCCCTTTTGAAAAAGGAATCCTGTCTCCCACCTAAATTTTTTTTTTTTTTTTGTTTCTATCAATTAATTTTACATCTATTTGGCTATCACTTAAGAACACATCAAAATAGAACCTCAGTGTAATTACAGGAGATATTATTTCTTACAATTTAATGCTTTAACCATTGAGCTATCATTCAAAACTAGAAAGAAAAAATCTGTTCTGTATCATTAAGGATATTTAATTTTAAGTTTCATCTTAAAAAATTTCTGGCTCTTTAACTTCAATTTTTTTAGGTAGACCATAAATTTCAAGACTGTTTGAATTTTATATAAAATTTTGCAAAGGAAGCTTTTTTAATTTAATTATTGATAAACCCTCATTTTAAAGTTTTGACTTTTTCTTAGAAATTGTAATTTGATTTCTCAGCAGATCATTAACTGACTTGCAATTTAAGATCTACCGACCACTGCTTCAGACAAAGAATTGTAGTTAACATGTAATAAAACTATTTTTTCATTATAGACTAGCATACGACTTTTCTTAGCTTGTTTTCATCCCTGGGGCTACTTGGGCATTTAATCACTCACACCATCATTAAAAAAACTAGGGTGAAAATTTATATCAAACAATGCTTATTTGGGCATATGACATTTTGTGCAAAAGTTTATGGCCCTATTTATGTTGCTTTAAATTTTATGTAAACACTTATAAACTTTGATCAAGGGTTGTTTTTTGTTCGGTACTTGATGTCTGTAGCACGGAATGACACTGATCAGTAATGTTCAAAAGTGAAAGAAAAGATGTGGACAAGAAGAGGTTGTGGAGATAAAATATAGTAGAGTAAGAAAAGATGGGAAAGAGGAAGGGAGAGGAAAAAGAGGAAGAATCTGGTATATTGAGAAGGAGAGAAAGGTGGTTGGGAGGAAAGGAAGGAGAAAAGAAAAAGTAAAACAAACTTTTCTTTCTTTTTTGGTTTACAATGAGAATAATCTTTGTGTCCAAAACTTTTGGATTATTGGTGAATTAATGTAAACCTTATAACAAATTTCTTTCTGTCTGTAAACAAGATCAACCGAAAAGGAGGGAAAAAAATAGTTTTCATTTGGTAAAAAATGAAATAGTTTGGAGTATAGTAACAAAAGGTAAAAGTAACTATTTTTTATTTTGATTTATAAAAGAAAAAAAGAATAATTTTCAGTGACAAGAAGACCAAAACCTATTAGTGGCTGCATTTTGATGAGACTGTAATTATATCCTTTGTATTATTTTCATAAACGCTTTACTTACTGCTATCTAAATTTTGTCTGATGTGTTTGTATATGGAAAAGAACCACTGACCATTCTGACCATTTTTTCTCTTTCTAATATGTTGATATTCATTTATGTTGACTTATTCATAATCAGTAGGTAACAAAACAAACATGCATGCATCAAATTTCCTCACCCAGATATCATATTGATACAGCTAAAAATCTAAAAATATCGACCCTTATTAACATAACATGTTGCCAAAGTATTTAAATTCTAAAAATTGTTAGACTAACAAGACATTACAGGCACTGCTGAAGAAGCAGGTACAAACTGATAAGTGATATTCTGTGGACTCCTACACGTGAACACACCAATGTTGGCCGTCCAGTAAAAACTTTCATTCTTCCACGCTGTGTGGACACTGAATACCGTCGAGAGGACATATCAGGAGCAATGGCCAGTCGGAACAAATGGTGAGGGAGTCAACATAATCTGTGCTGTCAGCATGCTTTGATGATTTTTTATAATTAAAGTTGTGCAATCTAATATTGAAGAAAGCCTGGGCACTAAAGTGTTTTTTTTTTATGTTTTATTTTTTTCTCTCTCTCTCTTCTCTACGTCTCCCCCCATTCACTATGTAATACAAATTTTGTTTCTGGATAGTATGTGTTTTTTCTTTGTTTGTATTGTGGAAATATAAAAAACATTCCCATTATTCCCTTCAAATTTTGTGCCCTGGATTATCATCATCATTATCATCATGTCACACCACCAGCCTGGATTACCCTGACCTTTTCTCGCCACTTTTCTCTGTCATCCATCGCTCCCGGTAGGTCTTCAAGGCTACATCCTGTATCAGCACAGAGCTGTTGTATATAGGTTCTTGCTGGTTGTTCTACCTTTGCTCATCCATATGAAGGGGTCCACAGGAGTATATAGCTTACGAGTTCGTCCTTACTTCTCTAGCAGTGTCCCACATGTCTGGTTTGTCTAACTTGGATAGTTTTCATGATGGGTGGTAGGTGGCCGTACAGCTGCTGCTTTGTCTGGTGCTGCCTCCAAAGCTTGTTCAATATTGCTCGTTAGCAATATTGAACAAGCCCTGGATAATAAAATTTAGAAATTAACTTATTTTCTATGTAAAAACAGGCAAACGTATATATTTTTACTTACATGTGCTCTGAATAAAACAAACAAAATTTACACACACACACACACACACACAAAGAAATGTTTAGTAAATTTCCAAGATATCTAACTTTAATGCTAATCCCTTTTGCATATCATGTTCCCTATATAAATGGATAAATTTGAAAATTCCATTACCCAGATCACAAAAGCATAGTTTGAGTAGAAAAATTTCTGCTTATTTTACGTATAAACAATAACGAAATAACTTAACAAGAAAAGTTAAAATTTTGTTGCATCCTGTTTTTATTTTTATTTTTTTACATTTAGTTTTTATTTTTGTTGATGCTAATAATCAAAATAGGTGACAAAAAATAATAGTTGTTCACATGTTTGAAGTCATGTGACCAATTCAATATCAAAGCCAAAGATTTCAAATGAGAAAGAAAAAATTTCTAATGTCATTCATAACATATAAAAAGCTACAAGTTTGAATCTAGGAGATATTCATTTACTAAAATATTTTCAATTGCAAAAAAAGCTGTTAAATGCTCTTTTAATAAGTTAGTCTCATAACTATAATTAAAATTTTTTTTCCTGTTTGGCATAAAATAAACAACATTGTCTTTCTCTATTTTCAAAAAAAAGTTATTCATAGGTATAATTGATTAACATGTAATTTGCCATCAAAAATCATTAGTTGGAAATACAGTATAAATATATCAACATCCTTCTATTTTTTTTTTTTTTTTTTTTTTTTAATTAGATTTCCTTTATTAATTAACACCAAAATAGTTGACTTTTAATGTTTTCTATGATTGAATGTACTTTCTTGTTGCTGTTTTTAAGGTTTCTTCTCAAACACTAAACAAGTAAATTCTCAAATGATAAAATTAGTTCATTTATCAATTTTTTTATGCCTTATTTACCTTTGCATGGAATTTTTTTCACTTTAAGTTATATAATGGTGTGTGGGGGTAAACTATTAAATTATAAAGATTCTATCTATTTGCCTATAAATTTAATTTCCTACTATAATGGATTGTATCCAAAACAAGGCATTTAAGCTGATTAACTGTTAACTTAGAACTTGTCATTAAAGAGTTTTATTCCAGGATTTTTTTCTTTCTTTCAATTTTATTGCTATTGTCTGTGCCTTCAGCCATCATGTCTAATTTGTCAATCTTATTTGATCTTTAATTAATTTTGATTAAAACACAAAACGAATAAAATTCTTCATACAGACCATGTCTATTGTATCAAAATTTGAACAGTTTTATATTTTCTCTTTTATAAAAACTGAAGACAGTAATAAAATGTTAATTTAAAAAACAAGAAAAACCTCAAAACTTTTGCACCTAATGTTTTATATAGATATTTACAAAGCTTAAAATAGATTTTACACAAATTTCCAGACATGAGAAACTCAGTGAGGATTAAATTCATTACTCTCTCATAATACTCTACAAGATCAGCTCACTAACCATTATTAGTGCTGCTATGATTGTATTTATATCATGATATTAAATTCATGATAAAATAGGAATCATGATGAATTATTTCAAGAAATAAAATTTTTCTGAAGATTGTAATTCACCGTAAATTTAGTAATTTATGACTCCCCCAGGTTTTGTTGTTGTTGTTTTTTTAAGCAAAAAGAAACAAAAAACTTCAGAATAACATAAGCATCAAAACAGCAAAATTTTAAATAAGACATAAGCAAGTTATATGCATTATCAATAGACGGTTATGAATTTTAGAAATTAAACTATTTTTCCTTATAAAAATAGGTGAACATGCATTTTCATTTACATAAGGTCTGGATAAAATGACATGAATCAAAATATACTAGGATTTAACCCCCCCCAAAAAAAGCATTTAGAAGTATGTAATTTGCAACTGTGATGCAAATCACTTTCACACTGTACCCCCCACCCCACACCACCTTAAATGAGTCAAATTTGAAATTTACATTATCCATATACCAATGCTGTATTGTACCTCTAACCATTATGCTGAGGTGTCTGTTGTTTTGGAATACTTAGTTTAAGATTCTTTTAACATTATTTGATGACTTTTCTCTCATTTTATTTATTGTTTGTTTAATTTATACTTTAAGCTCTTGTGATAATTTGCAAAGCCTAATTCATGAAAATTCCTATCTGGATTAAGGAATGCATTCTTCTGTTCTCTTTGAAATACATCTGGAAAGCAACATTTTAGATTATTTGTCATTTCTTTTCCTTTGCATCATGTGTTAAAAGAAAGAACAACTCAACCTGCATTTCTTGGTAGCATTCATTTGATATCATATGGTGACATACTTTGTGCATCACTTTAAAAGTGTTGGTTATTGATTTCCTCAGTAACATACAAATCCAGATGGTTGTTTTTCTGTAGCCATGGTATCTTCATTATGATATTTTACTTTATATTGACAATATTATTAATCTTTATTCAAGTTGAACTTCAAATCTGAAACTCACCTTTCATGTTGAACTATCAACTTGAGTCAGTTATAATAATAGAACTCTTTTTCAATGTTTTTATTTACTTTAGTTGATCTATTTATGCAAAATTTTGGCTTGTTCATTTTCTTTGCTTCTTTATAATCACTTCTACATGCCCCTAGGGATTAGTGGAAAAGAATTCTTTCTCTAGGATAAATTTTAAACAGGAAAACTAAACAAAAAAATTTTTTTACGCCTTGGGAAATGACTGAAACTGGCTTTAGAAATATTTTACAAATCAGTAAGTAAAAGAGAGAACGAATAATTTCCACCAAAGCCCATGTAATAGAGACAAAACAAACTAATAACAAATTCTTTTATGGATATGGTCACACACCAGAAAATTAGAGGATAGGTTAATCAAAACATTAGGACACTGTTGGCAGGATTGAGAATAAGCTGTATCCCTTGCTGAGGGGTTAGATCCACTGTCCCCTAAAATCAGGGAGAATCCTGAGCATGACACTAAACTGTATCTGGTAGTGAGGCTCTAGTTCTGGAGAGTCTGGAGTACCCCTTCATTGCTATCACAAAGTCCAATCTGACCTGTTAGGGTCAAATAGATACATTTAAAAATCATTAGTATTTGATATGACCATATGCAAAAAAAAAAACCTTTAACAATAACTACACTAGGAGGTACCCATGGTATAATAGTTATCATCATAGGAAATGGACATGGCGACACGAGTTCAAATCCTGGACGAGACTGATTGCATTTCACATAGCACTAATACCCTTGGCAAAGGTATGAATCCGATTATTCTCCTTCCAGCTATGGGTAAATAATAGGGATGACTGGGCTCTTCAGCCTTGGTGAGGCAACTAGTCTAGGAGAAGAAAAACTCTGAATTCAAACCTGTTAAACTCCACTTAAAAATTGACCTTGTGTTATATCCTGCCCGAGCGGAGGGTTTGGTAAATATAACTACACAAAAAAATGTCAATATGTGAATGCACATTAAATGCAGTTTCCTAACTTCTAGGCATAAAATAACCCTAGACAGGTTGATATGCCAATACAATTTGTTATGTCTTTGGGAAAAGGCATTTCAGTCAAATGTTATATCTTTATAGAAAGAGTCCATTGTGTATTGAGAGTAGGGAAGATACTTTAACACACTCAAAACAAGCAAATGGAGAAATAAAGATAAAAGTGGGGGGTAAACATTAAATATTAACTTCTCATAAAGAAATCTGTTACACAAACATACAATTTATTTATACTTAATGTTATGATTTTTCAATTTCCATTTAAACACTATTATCAATCATCATCATCATCATCATGTCACGCCACCAGCACGGATATCCCTGACCCTCTCTCGCCACTTCTCCCTATCATTCATCGCCTCCGGCAGATCTTCAGGGTTACATCCTGTGTCCTCACATAGTTGCTGTATGTAGGTTCGTGCTGGTCGTCCTGCTTTTGCACATCCATATGTGGGGGTCCACAGGAGTACATCGCTTATGAGCTCGTCCTTGCTTCTCCAGCAGTGTCCTGTGTGTCTGGTTCGTCTAACTTGTATAGTTTTCGTGATGGGGGGCAAGTGTCCGTATAGTTGGTGTCTCGTGGGGTGTTGTCGCCAGGACTTGTTCAATTGAAACCAAAAACACTCTAACCTCTTTTAAGCTAATAAATGAGATACCAACCAAATTTTTTAGAATATATTTCAAAACAAATATTTTTTTTCTCACCCAAGATATTACAAAATAGAATAAAATCATTTACAAGCTTGCAGGGCAATGCACTTTACAGTATATTTTGTAAATTGTTATAAATTAGCAATAATCATGTTTTTGCTAATATTTTTATGATTATGAGGCACAATTTTAACTGAATTATCAAAATCTCTTAGTTTTATTCTTATATTGTAAAGAAGCACTATAAAAATGATTTTCAACCTTTAAGTGGTTGAATGGTTGTTCAGGTTTTATGGCATATCAACCTTTATAGGTTATCTCATGCCAAATCTGTTTTTATACAAATTATCAGTTCTATTTCAAACAATTCAGTTTAGTATGAGTATACAGTTTAATTGTCAAAAACATTTCTATTTCAAGCTATTCAGTTTATTCAAACAGTTCTCATTCAGCCAATTCAGTTTAGTATAAATATAGTTTTTGTTTACGCCCAGTTAAATGTCAAAACAATTCTATATTAAACAATTCAGTTTAGTGTAAGTACAGTTTCAATGTCAAAAACAGTTCCATTTCAAACAATTCAGCTTTGTATAAGTATGCAGATTAAATGTAAGTACACAGTTTGTCACAACCATTTCTATTTCAAGCTATTCAGTTTAGTCAAACAGTTCTAATTCAAACAATTCAGTTTAGCATAAGTATGCAGTTTGGTTCTATTTAATAAGGTCTTGTCAGGTGCTACTATTATGGGCCAGAGTGGACCTGGGAGCAATGGCAATGAATGGGTGCTCCACATTCCCCAAAGCCCCAGCATCACTGGAACCACACCACCAGATTGTTTGGTGTCATATCCAGGACACTCATTGGGAGGGGGTCTTCTTACCCCTCTGCAGAGAAGCAGTTGGTGTATTCTACAGTCCCAGCCGACTTGGCAATACACAGAGTTAATGTTAAAACAGTTTTATTTCAGATAATTCAGTTTAGCATAAGTACACAGTTTAGATGTGAAAAGAGCTCTTTTTCGAGAAATTCAGTTTAGCATAAGTGCAGCTTAAATATAAAAAATAATAAACTCAAGAAACCGCTGTTTAGTTCTATTTAACTCATAGATAGGACTCTTATCAGGTGCTACCACTCCAGGTCTGAGTGAACCTGTGTGTGATGGCAATGAAGGGGTACTCCGCATTCCCCAAAGCTTCAGCATTACTGGAACCTCACCATCAGATCGTTAAATGTCATATCCAGGACACTCGTTGGGTGGGGGAGGTCTTACCCCTCTGCAGAGAAGCAGTCAGTGTATTCTACAGTCCCAGCTAATTGGGCAAATTTATGTGGTATATCAGTGTTATAGATTCTTTATAAGTAGTTATCACTTAATGTCATTCTAATGTTGAACAAGTCCCCTAGGCTTCTTCCAACTCCAGGTTAAATAGTAGCACTACTGCTCTTTTACAAGGATGGCTTTGGCATTAAATAGCTCACAAAGGTAGATATGCTATTAAACAAAAATCAAAATCCTAGGCTTCATCACTTTCCTAAGAGATTAAAATTAAAAAAAATGAGCACAACTTTTTGCTTACATATACAAAGAATTTAGGAACATGAAAGATAATGATTCGATTGCATCAGTTTTATAGAATCTTCTTTAAGCATCTTTAGTAATAAACCTTGCAAATGAGTCACTGAGGATTCAAATCTCTAAGCTGTTAGCTATTTTATCACTGAATGACAGTTAATTGTATATACAATTAATTCTTCTAATGTAATCCCCCCCCCCATAAGTGTAAACTCCACATTGTTTGGAATTGGTTTATAGCAAAAATTATCTTAATCTCACAAACATTTCTTCTGAGGCTATTCAATCATCATGTCACTCTATCAGCATGGATATCCCTGACCCTCCCTCTCCATCCCTCCCTATCATCCACTGCTTCCAGCTGATACTCAGGGCTACATCCCGTATCAGCACAGAGCTGCTGTAAGTAGGTTCAAGCTGGTCGTCGTACCTTTGCTCGTCCATGTGAAGGGGTCCACAAGAGTACATCACTTATAAGCTCATCTCTACTTCTCCTGCAGTGTCCGGTTTGTCTAATTTTGATAGTTTTTGTGATGGGTGGTAGGTGGACGTACAGCTGTTGCTTTGTGGGGTGCTGCCTCCAGGACTTATTCAATATTGCTCGCAGCATTCTTGTGTAGTTGCTGTTAAGCCTTTTCTCCATACGTTTTGTTAGCGTCCATCTAGTGCATCCATATAGCAGTATTGAGATGACCGCTGCTTGGAAGAAACTGCATTTCATTTTATCAGTCAGGTCTGACTTCCATATGACCGCTAGCCTATCAATAGCTGTCCATGCTTTTGCTAGTCGCGTGTTGATGTCTGTCTCAGTTTATGAGACACTGCTTCCTAGGTGGGTGAACTTGTCAACTAGTTTCAGAGAACTACCATTTAGTGTGGAGATGTCGCCTGTTTGATTAAAGCATATATATTCCATCTTGTGTGCATTGACATGAAGGCCAATGCCTGCAGCGGCTTGTTTCAGACAATGTAGCAGGGTTTTAACTTGGGCAGGTGCATTTGCCAGAAGCACTATGTCATTGGCGTAGTCGGTGACAGTAATTGTTTTTGCAGGGTACATTCTGCTTTTTTCCTTTGTTAGCTTAGTCTAGGCAGATGATAAAGAGGCTATTCAAAATGGCCCCGAATCAGTGCTCCTGGCTTGAACAGAGGTCTCCCATCAAATTTTTGGTGGTTAAGAAGTGTAAACCATGTAAAATTTACTGAAGAATGTGTATGGAGAAACATGTTTTAGTTAAAGCATCTTTACAAATGGGTTTTCTTATCATACAATTCATTGCCTTTTTTATTATTATGTATTTACCCAACTCCTCTGCCATGAGCAGGATGGAACTCAGTCAATTTTTAAGTAAAGTACAACTAGTTTGAATTTAGTTTTCCTTGTCATACCAAGGTTAAAGAGCCAAGTCTGCCCTACTATTTTCCTATAGCTAGAAGGGAGAATAGTTAGACTTTCCTAAAGGTATTAGTGCTATATGAAATGCAAAAAGACTCGTCCAGGATTTGAATTCAGGTTGCCAGATCCATTTCCTATGACAATAACTATTATGCTACATTTATGTATCTAATAGAATTAATTCTATTTGTTTGTAAATGTTTTGATTGTATTTTTCTGTTCTTCTCCATTTCTTCAATTTCAGCTTTTAATTTCTGTTTGAATTTCAAAAATAAGGAATTATAAGTAACTGGTTTATGGTGTCTTGGTTGTTATAGTCAGCGTTTTGATCCTTGTTCTCCCCTTACCAGGAGAGTATCTGTGGCATAATGGTTAAAAAGTCAGACATCAACCTCAAAGTAAGCAAGTTTGAACTCCCAGTTACCCTATTTTGGTCACTTTCAGACTAACCTTCTTGAAGAAGGTACTGAACCCTTTTATCCCCCCACCCAGTGAGGGGTTAAGTGGTATCACTACAGTTCTTTTACAAGGATGGCTTTAGCATCAAATAACCTCAGAAGGTTGTTATGCTATGAAACCAAACCTAATCTCTTACTATTTTCAAGTGATTAAGAAAGATATTAGTCTCCAAACTTGTCTGTCTTAGTGAATAGAAGTGTTGGTTTGGTGTATGCTGTTACTTGCTTTATGAGTTCATGAATTCTTATATTCTGGTTCAGCAAATAAAAGGGAGAGAAAAAAAAGAAAAAAAAACAAAACAGCACCACCATAAAGATGAATTAATATCTAAGAAAAATTGATGACTGAAATTTTTCCTCTGAATTCTGAGGTTATATAGGCAGTTGATGGATGAGATTGACCATTTAATGATTGGTCAGATATATTCTAGATAACTACAATTTAAAACTGACTTCCACAAAATATATGTTCACTCTCCGTATAATTACTAGTATAGGGATACAAATTCTGGCAGTAGCAAAAATATGCAAAAATAATTTGTTGCATTTTTATAGTCCACTGTTTTTAACTTGGTATATTTTCCTAAATTCTGGTTGTTAGCCAAACTTACTAATAACTACACAATCATGTCATTATTGCACAAATGTTCCATATTAGCTGACAAATATGTAGGATTTATTAAATAAATTTATTAAAACTTTTACTCACTCTCCTGATTAAACATAGTAAATTTTAGTCATAGAGATAAGGATGAAATAACAATGACAGTTGTATTTTAGTTCTGATTACAGGTAAACTTGGTATTCAGCTTTTCTTATCCCTCTCCACTAACTTGATCACTACTTAAATTCCATGTTCAGTTTTGGTCATTTTCTGTACTAAATAAGTTATGGTTAGAGAGAAAAATAATTTTATTGTTCACTACTTATTTTATGATATATGGAGGTTTTGGCACACAAACATACATTGAAAATTAAGGAAAGAGGATTCAGTGATTGGAATTAATAGCTTTTCTAGCATTATCAGAGGAGACATGCTTAGTATGATCATTATTGTTGTAGGTTATGGAATCAGCAGTCAGTTCAAAACCTGGATGAAGCTGTTTGCATTTCACTTTGTGCTAATGCCCTTAGGAAAGACATAGATCCATATATTCTATTCCCAGCTATGGGTAAATTGTAAAGTAGATTGGGTTCTTTCATCTAAGAGAAAGAAAACTGAACTTACCCCAGCTTTACTTTGCTTAAAGTTTGACCTTGTGTCACATCCTGCCTGTCACAGAAGGTTGGTTACTTATATTGAACTATTGTGTATATAATTAGTATTTCTCTTACCATTAGTTATTTTATCTTTTATTTATTCATTTGGTAACATAATTATTAAAAATGGTTTTATTTAAATATAAATCACTTTCTTTCTCTTTCTGTAAAAGTTCAGTATTATGTTTCTAAAAGTGCGATCAGTATGTGACACCATTTTGTTCTTTGTAATGATCCTTACGATTAGGCTGTATTACAGTATCACACATGCAATAGTCAAAGCCACAAGCTTTCTTGATTATTTATGATGAATTTTTTCTCTCTATCCCTCCAGTCTTACTCTTCACCCTCTTTTTCTCTCTTGCTCTCCCCTTTTTTTTTTCTCCCATTTTATTTCCTTTATTTTTCTATTTCTTTACATTTCTCACTCTCTCATTCCTTTTCTTATCACTTGTCTTTTCTTTTTTTTTTTCTTCTTTTCTATTCATATTGATTAATGCTGTCAGATGGCATTTTTGAAAAATGGCTGACTGTTATCTCCTTTCCTTGTTTAGCTCTTGTTTTATTATTAGTATCTCCCACCCTTATTGTAAGCTGCATTATTTTTTTTCTCTCTACTAGAGAACAGCAATCAATAAAATCTTAGCTTTTAGATTTGATTTAGTAATGTTCAAACTTGTTGGAAATAATTGTTAAGCTTTTAGCTTAACTTTGTTATGATAACTTAGATTATATTTTTAAAAAAATTTTTTTTTTTTTTTTTTTTTTTTTTTTTTTTTCACATTTGTGTCTCTAGGAAAACAAGAATTAGGATTTAAATGTTGCATTTTTGTCTTTGTCGGTAATATTGAATTTCAATTAAAAAGATAAAAAAACTAAGTCAATCAAAACCAATTCTTGATGGAAAATTTTAAAATTGTATCATCATATGGAGAATTTGTCTTCAAGAATTGTTTGAATTTCATACATGCACCAACTTTTCAAAATTTAACCTTTGTTTCTCATATTTGAGATCAAAGTACTAGTCTTTTAATTATTAATCAGTTAAAGGCCACCTTTGGCAACCATTAGGCTTGATATAGATTCACATTCTATTTACAGAACTTATTATGAGTAAGTTGTTGTCCTGAAGACCTACCTAGGGCGATGAACGATAGGGAGGAGTGGCGAGAGAGGGTCAGGGATATCCGTGCTGCCAGCACGATATGATGATGATGATGATTATGAGTAAGTAATGTTGGCTCAGTGTAGTAGCTAGTGAAAAGGGAAGGGCGCTACACCTTTCTCCACTTTACCCTTGATCCTTACCTTATAATGCTGAGTATTAAGCAAGGTGGTATCAAGTACCATTTCTTGAGTCTTTGGTATGACTCGACCTGAGATTGAACCCCAGTCTCCCAGACTCATTAGGCCAAATGGCCCAAAGTAATAATTGTTATAATTAGTATTTAATAGTTATCTCCCTTGAGAAACAATGATCAGCATAAACATAAATGCAGACTGGATTGAAAATTGATTTATTTTCTAAGTATCTATTATGTCAACAAAAATCTTATTACTGTGTACTGTTTTTTTTTTTTTTTTTTTTTTTTTTTTTTTTTTTTTTTTTTCCTATACTTTGGTAACATACAAAAATCATTTCATTATAATTTTATTATTATGCAGTGATTTAATATGGCTAGAAATCAAAACTGATTAACAGTAAATTTGTTATACTGCCTTTTAAATTTGTTTTGTAAATAAATCCCTATCATTACAAACAAGAGATATCAATGTATAATCAGCATAGCATAGTATAAGGTCAAATGTGGAGGAATAGGAATGTTTATGAAGATTGTGCATGTTGCTCACTTTGAAAATTAGCTCTGAAAATTCAACCTTCCAATAAAACTATCAAGAATCATTCTCATTATTTTCTAATTTTTTTAATCAGATGTATTTTCTCTATATGTGCTCATACGCACATTTGATATAGTGTCTCATTATTAATGTCTAACAGCAATATCCATCCAATTCATTTTCTTTAAGAAATTAAATGATATTGTTAACAACCATATTAACCATTTTTCAATACAACTTTTTTCTTTCAAAATAGTTTGTATTTGTAATAAAAAAATACAAACATCAACCCCTCCACTCACCAGAAACTTTGTGATGCTATATGAAAAAGAACTACATAACCTCATATTTGTGTGGGTGTTTATTTTTGTATATAGTCATCATAAAATATTGTTCTTAGTTTCTCATTGTAGAAGTTTTGTTGTTTTTTTTTATATAAAATTTATACTCAAAGCTAATGCTTTTGTGTGTGTGTGTGTGTGTGTGTGTGTGTGTGTGTGTGTGTAAAAGTAAAGCAATGAATTTATAAATGAATAACACTGGACAGTTATTTATTAAAACCAAATGCCATTTGTTAGTACATATGTGTATTGCATGTTCATTGGGCATATTAACAATTTAATATGATGTTGGCCATTTGATGGATAGAAAAACCCAGAAATTTGCATTTATTCACATAGATATTCATATTTGATTATATACTTACCCAGAAGTCAATACTAAATATTTGGGGGTTTTTTGTTTGTTTTTTTTTAATTAATGCTGGTATTGCGTCATATGGATATCATTAAAAATAGCATTAATTTAACAGATTGTTCTCTTTATATAATGAACAGTGATTTTTTTTTCTTTATCTGTACACTCAAATGCATTTATAGACCATTTAAAAAGGATTCATTTTGCATACACACACAATAATGTGTATTTTTGAGGAAAAAAAATTGAGAAATCTCAATCTTCCAATATAATTAAAACTTTTATTTGGAATGGTAGAACTGAATTTGATTCATTGACTTTGTGTAAATGGGGTTTAGTTCAATAGTCAGAATAGTAGGTCATGAAAAATTCCATTGCAAATAATGGATTGATTTAGCCTATTATTTATGTGGGCGAAGGATAACCAGTTTGAAATTTAGGCAGAGAGCCAGTTGTTTGGTACTTAGGAAAAATTTCTATATGTGATTTGTTACCAATTACACAATTACCTGGGAATGCATTCATATATAATGACAGTTTGAAAAAAAATTGTGGAAATATATAACCCTATTATCTGACTTCTTGTAAAGCTTAGATTACTTTTTAAGCAACTGAAAATCATGTGCTGAAATTTAGTCAAACAAATTTTAGGTAAGACGAAAAGGGGGTGGGGAAGGGAAACATTGAAAAAATTAGGTGATTAAATCATAAATTTCTAGGGAATTCTTGTGGTGTATTGGCTAAAGTGAACCCTACTGTGACCTCCAAGTAAGTGAGTTCAAACTCCAGTCATGCTATTATGTTCACTTTTGAACTAATACCCTTGGGTAAGTTATTGGTTAAATAGTATCTCTGCTATTCTTCAACAAGGACTGAATAACCCACAAAGGTTGATATGCTATTAAACTAAGAAACCAAACCAAATTTAAAAGGTTGAATAATTATACCATCTAAAAAAAGAAGGGAATTCAAATATAAATTATTCAAATTTTACAATATAAAACAATGTAGGGGGTAGTCCTAACAGCATATTTGCTGGGCTTCAATATCCTAGTAAATGAGTTCAAACTCTTGTCATGCTATTATGTTTACTGTCAGACTAATTCTCTCGGGGAAGGTATTAATCCCCTTATCCCACCAGCTATGGGTTGAATAGTATCACTGCTGTTCTTCTACAAGGATGGTTTTGGCATTAAATAACCTACAAAGGTTTATATGCCATCAAACAAAGAAACCAAGTCATCAATTTCCATATTAAGTGTTAATCTTAACAAGGTAATTTTCCTTTGTTCTTTGCTCTATAAACAAACTTCCTACTTTTACCCACCCCCATCCCAATGTGGGCTATAAAGATTCTTGTGTGAGAGTACCATAATGTGCCCTTTCCATTTTTACCCTCTAGGGGTGTGTTGAGGATACGCAGATAAATATTTGATATTCAACTTGTTAAATTTACATTGGCAATATTTTTTCTCATGTTTGATGTACAAGAAAAATTTTGGCATCTGTTTACTTCCTGTTCATGCTTTTAGTATTTGCTGTGTTGTTTTATATATGAATGAAAGCATTGATATTCAATAAATCATACCACTGATACCATAGGTGACATGAGCAAATTTGTTTGTAATGCACAATGCTCCTTAACTTGCATTAGTTACATTTTGATAGGCCCCAACATAAAGAAAGAAAATTATAATTTGATGGTATAACTTTGACTAGCCTAGCATCTCCAGCAATCTTTTTATTTAGACGCACGTATACTGGTCTGATGATCGCATAGAAAAGAAATGACATTCACCAAACACCATTTACTGTGTCTATTGTCCAAACTTTATATATAGCTGCTTTGTCTGTCTGGGTTTGGTTCGGCATAAAATTACTGCCAAAATTGTTTATTCTTTGTATACAAAATTCTGAGTAATGTTAGCTAACTTGACAAAGGTGATACCCCCATTCATTCTAACCAGATGGTGAGTTTGGATGTTGTAAATCTGTTCACAAAGGTACCTACTGATGAGACACTTGCTGTAATACGGGATAAACTGGCTGTAGATCCCTTGCTGGAAAAAGGCACTTGTATCCCGGTAGATAATCTAATGGAAATGTTGACTTTTTGTGTGGAGATGACCTACTTCAGGATGGGATCTGATATATACTGACAAGAAGGGGGACTGGCTATGGGTTCACCAATGTCACTAGTATTGGCTAACGTATACATGGAATACTTCGAAGAAATGGCATTAGGATCTACATCACTAAAGCCATCTATTTGGCTTAGATATGTAGATAACACATTCATTCTCTGGCCTCATCAGGTAGATGTTCAGAAATCGCTTGATCACGTGAACTCAATCTGACCATCTATACAGTTCAATATGGAGAAAGAGCAAGACAACAAATTACCCTTCTTCAATGTATTAGTAACACGCACAGAGCAAGGATTCAGGTCATCTGTGTATCATAAGCCCACCTTCACCAGACAGAACCTCAATTTCAATTCCCATTATCCATATACAGTAAAGAAAGGAATAGTCCATTGCTTACAGCATCAAGCAAAAACTATTTGTAGCAATACTCATGCACTTCAAGAAGAAATGACTTGTTTGAGACCTAACCTCCATCGCAATAACAACCCAGAGCACATAACCAAGAAACCTGGATAGAAGGATAGAGGACAATACCCAAAAACTTACCACAGTATGTCTGCCCTATGTCAAAGGACTTGCCAAAAGAATCCAAAAGATATGTAGTCCATATGACATTAGGACAGTATTTACAAACAGTTCAACTCTCCGGAGATATCTTGTCCAAGTCAAGCCACCAACGGAATTCAACAAGATCAAGAACTCTGTTTACTCCATCCCATGCAGTTGTGGTAAAATATAGAAAGGTGAGACAGGTTGCCCACTAAAAATAAGGCTAGAAGAATATAGGAAGGCAGTAGTACAAGGTGAGATTGAAAAGCCGGGTATAACAGACCATATATGAAAGGAAAAGGGAAATCATCTGCCCTTATGGGATGAAGTTGAAATAATTGATAGAGCTGAACATTAGAGGATTAGACGTCTTAAGGAATCAGTACATATGGTGGGCTACAATGACCTGCTGAGTAGACCAAGTATAGAGATGAATATAATATGGGAACCAATAATTAAAAAGGTCAGTTTTTTTTGTTTTTTTTTTAGTTTTTAAATCTGAATATGAGCACAGGTAAAAAAATCATAATAATAATCCTAGTCAAGTAAGATTATTTAAGTTTATAAGTCCCAAAAATTCACTCTAAGCTGTCCAGCAGGACACATAGTGTAATGGTTATAGGCGTTGGTTTCCTAAGCTTCTAAGGAGACAATCAGGTTGCAGGTTTAATCCTGACTGCCGATGAGTAACAATACTTAACACTTGTACCCAGTTATGGCTAACGGAATCAGAACAGGCAACTCCCGTGGTTTACATAAAGAATGTAGTTAGAAGTTCTGTGTAAGTTCCCAAATTCGATATACACCTGAAGAAGGCCATGGGACATATCGTCCGAAACATTGTGGAAATAACAATAAAGATGAAGATAATAGTCCGAAAACTCTTAATGATAAAAATCATCAGGCTTTGTGTCAAAAATTCAGACAACTAATTGACAAAGGTAGCTGATTTTTTTTTTTTTTTTTTCAGGCTAGCAAAACATGTATTTTTAACATTTTTTGAAATAACCTGTTTTCTCATTTAAAAAGCAAAAAATATTTAAAGTTAGGTAACTACTTGAATGCTCATTGTTATAGTAGCATTAATATTTTTTTAAAATCTTAAATTGAGTTGTCTTAAAATGAGGATTATCTGTGCATAACCTTTTTGAAACCTTTACCAGGTCAATTAACTTGTTAACAATTAAGGTGAGGGATGCATTTATCTTGTTAAATAGTTAAATTACAAGGCAATTGTGAAACCACTGACTCAAAATGTTAGTAAAGATTAGTAATTCATTTTCAGTTAATGATAAGGAACCAACATCACAAGGTAAGCTCACCACCTTTTTCCACCTGTAAACAATATAGCTCAACAGCCATCAATTTTTTCCACATGGTCTTTTTTTTTTATGATAATCATTTTAAATTGTTATTACCATTTTAAGAATTTTAATTCCCTCTTTCTGTTTATTTAAAACAAATACATTGTAGTTTATCCAAAAAAAAAATGCATTGTATTATTTTTTTGTTCATGAGGACTTTTTTTTTTCCCGACCTCCAATTTGACTTTGTAGTGACTGCTTGTCCGGTCAGGAACAGCTTGATGCATAACTTGATTTCAAGTGAACGAAAATATGGCAGAAGCAGGTTCAAAGTCTATGATTTTAGAAAGACCACATGATGTAAATCTGCTGTTCGGAATTATTTTGGATTTGAAGTACAAGAAAAAAGAAACAAGAAAGTTATCTAAGAGCAGCACTATTTGCAGAGCTAGTAAAACTAAACTAAGGAAAAGTGATTGTCAATAATTTAGTTACTGATATAAGTAAATTGACACTCACTTTTCCTTGATGAATTTTAATGTAATTAAATTTTTTAAAATCCTTTTTTTTTTTTTTTTTTTTTTTTTTTTTCATTAGAAAAAGAGTTAAAATAAGTCACAAATCAAAATAAGTAATTTTTAGTTAACCATAATAAATTTATCTTTTGAAATAAACATTTAAGGTTCATGGTAGGGCACAAAAGTATGAATAGTGTGTTTTTCTAAAGAACCTATGGTGTTCCAGAAAGAAAGTTCAAAGTTCTGAGAATAATATTTGAAATATGTTCTTCCAGCTGAAAGCCATTTTAATCCATTTCATTATAAAATGGATATGTTAAAATAGACCGGGACTTGAAGTATCATCTAAACATTACAAATAACAAGTCTTTTTCTCTCTTATTTTATCATCAGCATACAGAGATGTTTCTTTATTTCTATTTATGTTTTTACTATAATAAAGATAAATTGCATTAACAAAATCAGTTTCTGTTTTTTCTATTACAGGTATTGGGATAAGTATTCTATTTTATACAGAGTGCAATAGATAAATTGTCATCTAAATTACACAAAAATGAAAATAACACTAATCTCTCATTTTATCAGATATACTTACCAAAATAACATGAAAATATCCTGAATTACTATCAATTAAATTCAAAGAAATTGCCATTGGCTTCAACCACAGCCTCTAGATGACTTTGGGATCTCTCTTGCAAGCTTTTGCAATTGTCTCCTTGTTTAATTTTGTAAATACTGTTGTTATCCTTGCTTTCAGTTCATCTTTGACATGGCCCAAAGTTTTGTTGGTCTCTAGCTCAACCATGCCCCATGCATAATAATCAAGAGGCTGATATTAGGGATGATGTCAACATCAAAATTTTATTACAGCCAAGACTGGGTTCTCCTTCTTGTGACATTGCATAGTCCTGTTACCTAACATAGGATCTTCCAGCAGATATACTGTCTTGATCCAGGGCAGCACTACCTCCTCCAGGCACTTGATATTGGCCTCTGTTGAGTGTTGAGGCTCTGTGGGAAGATGAATGGAAGCATATCACCGCTGCTGGTGACTGCCCCAAAAACTATGATGCGGACTGAGTGTTAGGTTTTCATCACTATTGGTATATCTTGTGGAGACAGAACTAGCCAATAGTTGTTCTTTCATTTGATCCTCGCAGGAATTTTTTCATCTAAGAAAAATCAAAGCATGGAGTAGATCTATTTGTTGAAAAGCTTTGCAGTGCAATCTTTTTTCTTGTCCTTCATGGCCTGTGATAAAAATTGGCCCTTTCTCACTTTTTTGAAGAAATACAAAATGTCTTCATGCACTACTTACCTGATAAAAAAAACTCAGACATTCCCATGTTCCTGGCTATGGCCCTGATTGACTTACTGGGAACATGGTCAATCATGGCCTTGATCTCACTAAGAAATTTTTGAGTCCTTTTCTTCTCAGAATGATCAGTGAGATTTCTGATCTGCCATACCTTCATAATTGCCATTGGACTCAACTAATGCTTTTTGAATTGTCTGCACTGCTCTCAGATTGGGACCCAAACACAGTGAAATCTTCATATTGGAATTTCCAAGTAAATGCCAAGTAATACAGTATGTTATTTCTGGAGAAGCGAATTGCATCATGGTGCTGCTTTCCTCACAGACAGTCCCTTGCTGATTCCAAACAAAGCGCATGTGTGAAATTGATAATTCAGAATGATAACAATTTACCTGTTGCTCTCTCTCTCTCTATCTATCTCTCTCTCTCTCTCTCTCTATATATATATATATATATATATATATATATATATATATATATATATATAATTTTTTTTTTTTTTCAAGAAGTAGGTGCATGAAGATAAATAAATCCTTTAAAAAAAAAAATACAAATCACTTTGGGCCTACGACAAAAAATTATATATATAATCAAGTTTAAAATACAATAGTAAAATAGAATGAAAACTAATGACTCTGCTTCACATTGTCAATCCTCAGGTGAGCTAATATTCAACATATCTGAATCAGTTTGATTCAACTGAATATATACACTTAAAAATTTTACAGACTGAAACATTTTTAGAGTTAAATTTCAATCATGACTTTTTCGTGTTATATTCTGTCATCCGCAGACAGACTGTTTCATTGTATCACAACTCATCAGTGTGACTGGACGCACAAGATGCTTCAAGCTGGGATCAAAACCTAGATATCTTACCGCACAGCCATCAGCAATCTCAGTGTAAACAAAGATTTTAACGCTTATGTTTCATTTTTCTTTTGCTTGTCTATGTGCTTAACGGCTACCAAGTGCTCAAATCATTAGAAGAGCTTTGCATTATGCAAGTAGCAATCAGTAATTCCTTCATGATAGTACTCAGCTCCAAGGAGGATCTTGGAGATTTTTTCAGGCTTACATTTGTGACTTAAGTAAAGTTGGTGACCTTTAGTCGAGGGTGACCCAAAGGCCCCCTTTTCAATAGCTACAACATCGAGGTGTTGGGAAGGCGTTACTCTTTTCCCTGGATTGCTCCACTTTACCCTGGATACGTACCTTATAATGCTGAGTGTTAAGCAAAGAGGTATCAGGTACCATTTTTAAAGTCTTTGCTATGACCCGACCAGGGATTGAACTCTGGTCTCCTGGACCATTGGCGAACACTCTACCCACTTGGCCACACCACAATTTGCACTAGTTTCCCCCAACTCCATCAGATTTATTTATTACACAAACCCTAATTTTTCTCATTAGATAATTAAACCAACATCAATCTCAACCTCAAATATTATATTGCAGAAGTCGGTTTTATTATTTAATAAGCAAAATTAGGGTTTGTGTAATAAATAAAACTGGTGTTGGGGTGGAAACTGGTGTAAATGTTTAAGTCACCCCTGTAAGCTTGAAAATATCTCTACACTAGAGGTTAACTTAGAGATATAGATTTTAGCCCTGTCATATAAGTCAACCCCTACTCTCTTTTTTTTTCTTCAGGCTTAAAATTTATATACTACAATTTTCAATATATTCCTTCTGATCCTTCAAGTCGAGCACAGTTATTGGTTGTTTTTTTGCATGATAACTCTATAGTTTGATACATTTTGAAACTTGCTAAATGTTTCCTGAATGTATTTATATTTTCTACTTTTTTTCCCCCTCTCCCTTTGAGTTTTGAGGTCTATTATACAAAATAATATAAAATACAATTTGTTTTAAAATATTTTTATATAATTTGAGTTGTACAGAATGTTTCAGAAAAATTCATATCATTTCATAATCTAATAAATTGACCAATTCTCATTGAAATAATCCAGTTTTAACAGCATGTATAGAAACAACTCTAAATATTATGTTTTATGTTTAAATGCATTTTCTTTTTTCTGTGAATAGTATTTCTATTACTGAAAAGAAGAAAAAAAAATATATATAGAATTTTTAGTTGCTTTTACACATATAGTTAAAATTAATGATCGTTTGAATGAGAATTAGTCAAATTATTAGATCATGAAATGGTATTAATTTTTTCAAGACGACTTGTATTGCCTTATTTCATGTAGATATTTTTCTTTAAGTTAACACTAAATATTTTTAAGGATTTAGAATTTTCTATTTATTTATCTATTTATTTCTATAATTTTTAATATCATACTTATCTTTGCAGGCCATCTACAAAATGGTGGGAACGGTTATGAAGATGCCAGAGGATGAGTCAACCCCTGAGAAACGAACAGACAAGATATTTCGTCAAATGGACAAAAATTTGGATGGGAAGCTCTCATTGGCTGAATTTATTGAGGGTGCCAAAAGTGACCCATCAATTGTACGACTGCTGCAGTGTGACCCTAGCACACAAAGTTAGACTGACTTACTACATACTCTTTTGGCGTTGGGGGCCACGGGCCGTCCACGTCCTACTCATGCCCCCTATTGGACAAATGCCGCAGTTCTTGATGATGATGATGATGAAACATATTTTCCATTTGCTGGATTTTATTCGTAGGAATGATTGGGCCTCAATACTGACGTTCGGTGTATGGCCGGACAGCAATTATCTGAGGTTGTGAATGCGTTTGTATGAATACACTTCACAGCACACTGAACTTATATGCAGCAACATACACTACATACACACACATATATATATATATATATATATATATATATATATATATATATATATATAAATTGATATGGGCGGAAGGCTTCATTACATGCAAACTGTTTTAACTTCAATTATGAATTCTGAAGAAATTGCGACCCCAACCACCACTACTCCTTTTCTTTTTCTTTTTTTTTCCTTTTTTTCTTTTTTTTTTTCTCCTCCTGGTAAATGGTTTTTAAAAAAATGTGGTAAAAACAATACAATAAAATATCTGATTGGAAAAAAAAAATGAAACTAGAATTTTTTTGCAGGCAGGCATGAGACTGCTTTTTTGTGGGTTTCAAAATTTTGCAATCCCACACCTTTAACTGAATTTTTTTCCCCCCTTAATGTTTTATCTTGTAAACTTTTCAGAATTCCAACTTTATCCTCGTCTCATTCCCTATCTTGCTTCTTTTTTGAACTGTGACCATGACATTTTTTTTTTTTTTTTTTTTCCAAGTTCAGTTCAAAATCACAGATTAGTTTTTATTTGGAAGGCTTAAGATTTTTTTAAATTATTAAATCATTTTAAAAAAAAGTCTGTAGATATTCACTCTTGACATAAAAAAAAAAAACCCAGAAAAGTTAGTTTCAGAAAAAATATATGTATAGTCAATCAATTATATTAAGGTTTCAGTAAATGTCCTTAGCATTTAGATTTTTTTTTCTCCTCTAGGTTGTACTTTTAAAATTATACTCTATTTACTTTTAATCCCTAAGAAATATTTCTTTATTTTAGAAATAATTTTAACTTAGCAACATAAGCTGATATATAAAATATATTACTCAATCTTTTAAAAACAAAAATAAAAAGGCTACACTTTTTTATTCTTTGCTGTTGACTGTTGAACAAAATGGTTTTTGGTAACTTTCATATTCATAAATGCAATTCTTATAAATGCTTAAAAAAGAAAAAGGTTTCAAATTTAGTTGTTTTTTGTTTGTTTGTTGTTGTTTTTTTTTTTTTTTTTTCTTTTCCCTTTTTGTTTTCGTTTTTTTAACAGCCCTAAGCACTATCTTTTTTTATATAATATTTACAAAAAATACTTTTGATGGAAAAATAGTAACTTTGCGGTAATCTAAAGTGGGAAATAACTGCTTTAAAGTGTTTTGATGTTTTTCAAATTTATTTGATTTGATTTTTAAAAAAAAATTCGTCCTTTTATTTTCACTAAATTTGTGTAGAGTTCCATTTCATGGACTCCCTTTTTGCTATCAGCTTGATATATCTCTTTCCCCAATTTCTGCATTGATACAAAAAATCAAGAAAAAAATTTTTTTTATATCAGTTGCCTTTTAATACATTGGGCAAACTATTGAGAAAAAAAATACTGCAAAACAAAAATAACAAAGCATTTATAGTTCTTTAGATTCTTTTCCTTTAAAGAAAAGTTTTTTTCTTCTGCAATTACTATTTCAACAAGATAAAGTACTCCTACTTTTCCTTGAACTATCTTTTGTCTCATGCCTGCAGTTCAAATATGCTGTTTTCCATGTTTAATATTTGATGATATAGCAAAAATGAAAGGAAACAATTTGAACTGAATATTCCACTGTCAGTGTCTTTCTTCTTTCCCCCACCCCCTCACCTTTTATAACTGGGTTCCTGTTCTCTTCTTAGCCCCCTCAGCATTACCTTTCACCCCCCATCAAGCACTCTTCATGATCTCTAAAATTAAGAGATTTTAAAAAATATATATATATACAAATGCATTTTTTCTAATTAAAAAAAAAAAATTCAAATAAAAAAAAAAGCATGTTTATTTCAAATGTCATTCTTTTTCTCCCCTTCAGTTCCATGTTATCATTTTTTTTTTTTTTTTTTTTTTTTTATATATATTTTTCCCTGCACTTATGAGAGCCCAGTTACATATATATCAGATCTGTTTGCACTGACACTCTCCTAAGTATCTATCCTCAGATACTCTTTATCAAAATCTATTCGGAGAGAGAGAGAGAGAAAAAAAACACAAAACTAGAAAAACTTTAGTGTTGAATTGATTGGGAGGGAAAAAGCAAAAACAGTTGGATGAATTATACTAGTTTTTATTTATTTTTATTTTTTTTATAGGAAGGGTCTTATTACTCCTACTACTACTACTACTTTTTTAATTTGTTCCTTTTTTAATGTATTTGTCTTTTATACTTTTTTTATCAATCATTTTTTTCTTTTTTCTTTTTTTTTTCTTCCCTCTACTTTTTATCAAGTTTACATATTTATTACATCTAACTTACTCTGCTAACCACCCTAAGATTATTATTTGTAACCCATTTTCTCCCTTGTCTCCCTATTTCTCACAAAACCACCCCCTGGGTCTTTTTCTTGAAATACCTGTGTAAATTCTCCATATTCTTTCAGGAGAAAAAGAAGAAACAAAAGCACCACCTTTTTTGCTTCTACATTTTTTTAATGGAAGTTGAAATTGTTTAAGCCTATAAGCCACTTCCAATTGTTTGATGCTGACAAATCAGTTGGGAGCAAGGGAAAGGGTGGGGGAAGAATAACTCCAAGCATTCCAGCCACACCAGACAATAACAAATGATGTTAAAAGAAGCACTTTTTTCTTTTTTTCTCTTTTTTTTTTTGTGGCCCACAATATTATTGACTTACATATATATTTGTTTGGATTTTTTCCCTATTCTTTCTTCCTTTTTAATGCCAGACATTTCATCTAATCATTTAAGATATTTCAATTGAATTCTGCTCCAACATTGTGCAAAAAATGCATCTTGCCTGTATACTGCTATTTCTTTAATGATTTACTTGTTGGGTTTCATATTAGAAAATATATTTAGACTTAGGTTTAAAAAAAAACAAAAGGCTTCATCATTCATTTAAGTTACTTCCATTTTTCTGTTTATCATTTTACAAATTTTTCATAAAGCATTCTTAAAGATTAAATTAAACCAGATTTTCACTCTACTATAAAAAAGAAAACCCAACAAAAAAGGTATTGTTATTCTTATTTTTATAAATTGGAATCTATTATAAAATAACTCTTTACTGATATTAACTACTAGTATTATGTACCAAATATCAGCATCAGTACATCTGTAATAATTTAAAAAAAAAAAAAAAAAATTTCAAATAATGCCTGAAAAATACAGATCTACTCTGTATGTGAGTATGTATGTGTGCACAAAGAGATGCATGGTTGAATGTCAGTGTACATGGTCTACTTTTGTGAATTTATACATTTGGATACACATGCACATACCATTGTAGGTAATTTAGTTAAACCTTAAAAGAAATCGGCTTAACTCATTTCTATACCTTCTAAACAATAAGTATCTGGCTTTTCTATAAAACAAGCCAAAAATTTTTTAGCATGCTTTCATCCAATTTATTTTATATTGAATAGAAATAGTTATTTCTAATATTTTTACTTGCTTGATTTTATATCACATGCACAATATTTTCCCCTAGTTAGTGTGCCTATTTTTTCTTTTATTTATTTGGGTTTTTTTTTTTACTTTTTAACATTTTTTTTTCTACCTGTGATGGGATATGGAGGTGGTAGTAGATATTTAAAGTGGGATGATTTTTTAGTAAATATCATATTTAAGACAAGTTAAACCTTACAATATTTTGAATGATAAACTTTATTTTTAAAATTTCTTGGTTATTAAATATTATCTGGAAAAAATCTAACAATCAAAGTCTCTTGAATTCAAAACTTAAAGGCAGTCTACATAACTAAACATTCATCTGATTAAAAATGATTTTGTTTTTATTTATATGTTGATCCCATATTTTTATTTTATTTTTTGTTCTTTTAACTTGTTAGTTTAATTTGATATATGACCTTGTTGCTTTGAGTCTTGTTTATGGGGAAGAAAAAGCCAACAATTCAGATGCTGTTTTTCTTTTTCATCTCCTCACATCTATTTCCTTTTGTCTAACAAAAAGAAAAAAAAACTAATTGTTTTTTTTATCATCTGCATGTCATTAATAAATTGTTTATCTCCCTTGCCTCCCTTTTTGTTTTTCCACAATTTTTGTTTTGTTCATTTTTTTTATTTTTTTTAAGCAAATAACCTGACTACACATCTCCTGGTCTTGCCACCTCTTTAAAAAAAATACTGCCTAGAAATGTGCTGCGGATATAAAAATTATTGAATAAGTTGGGGGAAAAAAAACAACAACTGAGCAATTCTTACAACAAAAAAAATCTTTTTTTAAATTTTTTTTATATTATCTGATATTTTGTTTTATATATATATATATATATATATATATATGATTTACAAAAAGAGAACTCATATCTTTTTTTAATGTTGTATGTTACGTTTTGTGATCAGGAAATCACTTTAGAAAAAAAAATCATGGTTCCCTCTTCCCTTCCAGTTGGACTTGGTTTATTGGCATAGAAAATCAGTAAACGCTATTTTGGTTTTTGATTTTAGTAACCCTTTTCCTTAAAAAAGAATAAAGGTGGGGAGGTATTTCTGTCTTATTACTTTACTAATTTTCTCCTTTTTGTTTTAGTTTTTTTCTTGTTTTTTAATCTCTCTTCTGTTCAATTTAGTTTTAAAAAATAAAACAGACCTCAACAACCATCATAATATGTAATGGATTATGTCCAAATCATTTTGATGGTGGTGACAATGTTAGTTTGTTTTGTTAATCAAATAAAAAGGGTTTTTTTTTTCTCAATGAAGTCATTACAACTTCTTCAGTGCAAAATTATCCCTATTACAATAATTAAAAAATCTATTGAATTAATATCTCCCTTTTCTTCCCATCCCTTAAAAAAAAAAAATTGATATCCCTGATCAAGGTGCTAAGCCACCAAAGCCTTAAAAAAAATTTGTTGTTTGATTAATCATATATTATTTTTTGTTAGTGATTTGTTTTTGTGTATTTATCCCAAAATTTAACATGGCTACTTGTTAATTTTTAGCAGAATCAGGTTCAACTAAAAATAAGATAAATACAAAAAAAAAATTAAAAAAAAAAAAAAAGAAAATTAAAGCAAAAACATTTTTTTTTTAATTTCACCTCAATTGGACCAAAAATGAGATAGGGAAAGAAAATCTTTTTAGATGTGCCAACTTAAATATAATGAATTGTCTATTTTAGCGGCCTGATCCCCGGTAAATCTAACTATGGCCGCTTTGTACAATTCCTTGTAACATCTGCAAAGTGCAATGCTTTTAAAAAAAAAAGCTATTTTATAAAACTTACACATTTTAATTATTTCTTCTTGGCTGTATGTAAAGTGTTTCAGCCTCCTCACTTGGGCAAGATGGATTATTTCTAGATTCTTTTAAGTCAAATTTGTCAGTTTTTGAAAAAAGGACATTTGCAAAGTTCTTTGATTATTTTTCAAGAATATTTCTGTGGCCTTTTTCTTGATTTTAAAATTGATTTGGTTTCAGTAAATTTTTATTTTATATTTTCCTAGTGAGGAAATGGAGAAGTGGTAATAAACCTTTATTTTTATGAATCTAGGAGAAATTTATTGTTAGTAAATCTTAAAATGTGCATAGATTTTTCTTAGTAAGCATTATTTAGTTGTTTTGTTTATTTTTTATTTTTATTTTTTTTCTCCAATTAATTTCAATAACAGAAGCTTGCTCTTTTTAAGGAATTTTGGAATTCTTGTCTTTAAATTTTTTTTTAACACTTTAAACCTAAGTTGACTAACACATTGAAGCACATTTCTCTTGGGGAAAAGTTGATTTTAAGTAAATTTAAAATTTCAAGCGTATGTTTTTTGCAATTGCAGCCACAATAAATCAGCTGAATTTTTAAAGAATTTTTAATGGCTATAGAAATAAACAATTTTTTAAAGTCCAAACAGTGCTTATTCACTGCCATACAACTTGCATGATGGGCAAAAAATATATATATATATAAACACTATCATGATATTTCCCAAGGTATGGTCAGGGCTTAATTTTTTTTCTTTTTCTTTCTTTTTTTAATAAACACTTCATCATAGACATTAGCAGATTGAAATATCCTTCTTGCTTAAGCTGTGAACTTGCTTTGGAAAAAGAACACTACATGAAAAAAAATAAATTTAAAAAAAAAAAAAAAAAAAAGGAACTATTACATGGTCCTTATACACTGAACATGTTTCTATTCTTCAAGATGATTTCAGGTACACCATTCAAAATAATTTTAAAAAATAAAAATGTTGAAAAAAAAAAGTTTTGTTGCTGTACAACAAATTAAAATGTATTTGAACTTTATTATTCAAAATGTTGCATAAAAATTTGAAAAACAAAAAAAGAACAAAAAAAACTGCTGTAATGAATTTAATTCTTCTAGGTGGAGGTACACAATACAACCTCCAACTTAAAAAAATAAAAATGTTTAAAAAAAAAAAAAACAGAAAAAAAAGGAAATCTTTTCAAAAAAAAATGTTACTTCTCTTGAACGTATCAGTTAAAACTCCTGGGAATGAACTGTTCTTTTAAAATATTACTGAGAAAAGAAAAAAATTGTTCTGTTCTGTTTTTTCTTATTCTTTTAACTTCTACTACTTCTTCTTCTTCTTCTTCTCAATCTTGCATTCAAAATATGGCATTGAAATGATGATGTACCACAAAGGCTCCTTGTATTTAGTCGTTGCTACTCAGAACCTGGCATCTAACTGCTGTACAATAAAAGATTCCATGTATTTAAAATCTGATTTCTCATGCTAATTTACTACACCAATTCTACCAGGTTCAGAACCCTTGGCACCAACCAATCTATTTACCAAAACTCTTTAGGGCTCTTCTTTACAGTTTTATTGTTTCTACACTTTTTTTTTTTTTTTTTCATAAATTTCATCTGTATATCTTTATTACTCATACACAACATATTAACAAGATTTAACTCATTTATATTCCAGCTCTGATTACTAAAAGCCAGATTAATGGTAAATCATTGATCTCCTTCTTGTTTTTCATTCTACAAAGCCCAAATATTTCTGAAAGACTTAGAAAAAAAACAAAAACCCTTGATCTTAATAATATATACATATACCTTTTTTTTTTATTTTCCTTTTAATTAAAAAAACCCACAGAATCCAATTTTACATTAATTAAATAACAAGTCTGAAGATTTGATGACACTTGATTTTACAGTTTTGTTTAATTGTAGTAAGAGCAGAAATCTTTTATCAAAAGCAAACTTTGATATAATATTGATGTTTTACCTAAAATTGTTTTCTAGTTTTTCTATCAAATTTTAATAACAAATCTCATAGGTACCCCTGCTCTTTCTTTTTTCATTATTTTAGTACCTAGATTTTGGGTTTTATTGTTACCTGCTGACTTAACAGCTACTCTACCTCTTGCATTTTAAATGGTTCTCTTGACAAAGGACAAAATTAATGATTGAACATTAAATTTTGCAATTATTTACCTGTAGTTTGAGCCAATTTCATCACTGTATATTGCCAGTTAAAAATTGGGATGAGGTGGAGTGTTCCATAGCCACAATTAACGCCATGTGCGAAATAGACGTATAATGTTCATAACGATAGAACATAGGAATCTTGAAATTCGAAAACACATAACGACTTCTTGTTCAGGTATGAAACCTTTTTATTAACTTTGAGTTAAAGGTTTCGACATAAGGAGGAGAGACAATCTTCTATGCTGTCTTATTCATTTGGCCCCCATCTCGAGTGGCCCCCATAGGGCGCAAGTTCACCTCGCGTCTGCGAGCTCCAAACGTCAATCCTCCTCGTTCGGTGTCTAAATTTCAACTCTCTAACTTTCTTCAAATCTCCCACAAACTTCCGCGCGCTTCTGGTGCGTGACGTCGCCCGCACCTTGTCACCCCTTTTCGTCTCGGACTATTGTGACATCTATATCTGCCCGCGCGTGCGCCCGCCTCAATGTTGCACCTAACTAACCCATGTGCTGATCCAAAAGGTTCTCAGCTTAACTAAACTCAAAGGCATGAACCGAAATCCCTTGGCCATTACGTTACAGGAGTAGTAAATAAATAATGCTTGTATTACTGACAGAACTGTGCTATTATATGCATTGCTTATAATTGAAAATTGCGAAGAAAGGTATTATCAGTGGCTAGAAATTGATGAAAGTGTTACTGAGAGAATAGGACTAATATAGAATAAATATGTACTAAGCTTTGTTCGACATCAAATTACATGGAGATTGTGCTGAGCCAATTTTCTGATGAGGACAGTTTTTGTTTGTTTTTTGCTGGGGGATAGAGCTCTTATTCCTCTGCAGGAGATACAGCCTAAGCCCTACCAGCAGTGGGGTCAAAGATTTGTGTGAAATATATATATATATATATATCTTAGAAATCAAGTAGGCCATTATATATTTCAAAGTAAAAAAACAGAATGGATTATGCAAAAGGCTTTACTTTATGGTGAAACAGGACCAGAAATATGACCCCATGTTTGATTTCTCATCTTTTTGCTGCTACAAGATTTTGTTTACTCTGCTCTTTGATCTTCAAGTGATGTGAGCTGAAAAGTTTGTTCAACATCATAATTCAGTGCCATAAATCAGGGTATAAACTTTTTTTACACTCGTATCAAAGAGTTTTGACTGTCTGCCTTTTGCAATGTTATAACTAGAGAACAAATTCCTCTTTAGAATCCTGATTACTAAAATGCATTTACTTGGTCTCTACCATCCATTCGACTGCAGCTTAATCAACACACATACATGCACACATACATGCACACGCAGACAGATTTGTACAATGGTCTAATGATCACATAAGCAGATATCTGGTGATCATCAAGTGACATTGACTTTGTATCTACACTATCCTAATTTAGATGTACATATACATAATCTCCAATATTGAGTATTCTCTATTTATAAATATAGCAAACTACATTATTAATATACAAAATTTCTTTTTTGGTCCTGTCAAAATATTAATAAAAAGTAATGCAAAGTGAAGAACTTAATGTGAAAGAAAGTCGACACGATAGTGTTTCAGTTTTGATAAACTATCATCAGGACTTAGAAATGATATAATAAGATATATATATATATATATAGTGTGTGTCTGTGTATATACAATGCCCTACTATGAAACCACATAGAACCCAAAATTGACCACATTCTTAGGAAAAACCAAAATGGCTTCCAAAGAAGTAGATCCTCGACCTCACAAATATTGACTAT